>WBMV01003156.1:2390433-2902827 GCA_013396655.1 Campylorhamphus procurvoides | reverse complement strand
TCCTTCCCCCCGGCATGCGGCAGCAAACCAGATAAACTTATATAAATTTAAATAGTTTATTACGATAATGATTAGACAAACAGATCTTAATAAAATTATTTACCATGCAGTACAGAAGCTATAGCTACTAGCATAGTATAGTGCACCAAGAATCAATCATATTAAAGCTAGCAAAACCCAATTACTAAGTAGAAATTAACATTACTCACCTATACCAATGACTGTGCACAAACCTCTTTCACTCAAGCTCAAGGAGTAACCTTGAGAGGCAGCCTTACTTAAAGAAGGAATCTCCACACACCCTTCAAAAGGGTATGACAAAGATCCTGCCATTAAAAAGTGGGACTGGGCTTTTATAGTATAAAGCAGTTGTCTGTCAGTCAGATGTCTCCAGGCCAGCTGTGTTAGAGCAGCAGTTTTAGATACATTAGTATCACTTTTTTGTTTATTGGTACTTTACCATGTTGACCACATCTTCACCTCACTATCAGGATGTTTAACTTTGGGATTGATGAATCAATCTGGTTTCAGAATTATTCAACACCACAAGCAGCATGATGCCTCCTTTCTCCATTCACCTTGGTAGCTTTGCAATTTGGCATCATTTCAGTTATTTTATCCCATTGCAGACATCCTGCTACATATATTTCATTCAAATTCATTTGTTGATTATACCATTTAGCACAGATACCAAAAAAAAAAGGGTATAGAAATAATGTTTTGTACTGATCTTAACAGAATGTCAAAATACTGACATAAACAAAGGATTTTTTTTCACCCCGTAAACAAAATAATTTATTACAAAAGAAACAATACACTTTTCTTGTTCTAACTTTTTTCAGGTCCTAAAAACCCTTCATTTATAGTGAGGCACTCCAGATGCTCTGCTACTTTGCACTTACTGTGTCCATTTGTATCTCTATAATATAGGTGCAATTTTTATGTAGCTCAGGTACATTGTAGTGGTCATCTGGCAGTACGTTATTCTCTCTTGGCACACACAGTCTCTTGGATAAAATGATATTCTTATGGCCAAAAGCACAGAAATGAGACTTTATAGCATAAACAAAATATTCTAATATTAATCTGGCATATGCAGGTACTTACAGCTTTGGCTCCTACACCTGTTATACAATCAAGGACTAGTCTCTTATAGCCAGATCTAACTGATGTGTAGTAGTGCCTTGGGGTAAGATGAACTTTTGAAAGTTAGGGAAACCTGATGTGTCACTCAATGCAATCCATCATTACCAAGAAGACCACAGAGGAAAAAAACCCAGACCTTACCTGTAGACATTCAGAAAGTGTGAACACAGCTTTAACAGGCTCCTAGGAATATCACAGCTGTTTATTAAATGCATAGAACACTGTGTTTTGTCCCCACATTCAGTCAGTGAATATCTGCTTGTGGTACAATGTCTTTACATGTCACCCACCATGGCAGCAGACTTCTCTTCCTTTCCAGTTAGGTTTGGATACATGATCAACAAAATCTCCTGGAATTTTCCCCAAAGAATTCAGAATTCATCTCAGTCTTAACATGGTAAAACCGAACTTTCTTCCTAAGTGAATAATTCTTTCTTTTTCCAGCAATTCTTCTGATCAGCAAGCTCTAAACTACAGCTCAGAACCTTCACTTCCTTTTCACTCTTCTATATAACCCACTCTGTTCTTTATGAAGATATCCTGCAAAACTTGCCTCAGATTCTCCTTAAAACATCAATTTTTCTATTAGCATTGACAAAACTTACTATACCTTAATCTACACATTTTCTTGATCTGAGAGCAGGAGTTTTTTTAGATATCTGAATTTTGATTGTTGTGAAGAAGTGACACTTCTCTTTCTTCTGTAAATACTTCTCTAGTTAGACAATTGCTTTGGATTCTTAGCAGCTTCCACTTAGTTAAGGCAATTTCCTCGTCCTTTAATAAAAACAGAGGCCTGAGGAGCATTTGACCACATAAAACACATCACCTTTCTGTGATGGGATTTTTTAAAAAAAGATACATTGAGCCAGCTCTATTTTAGAAATGAATGCATACAATGCAGGAGTATTCTGACAGGCTAGGAGATGCAATTGTGCAAGTGTATCTTTTGTTATGGAAATGTATATATGTATGTTTGGGAAGATTTGTTTTAATCATAAATGACTCAGTTTGGTTTTGTCTTTTCATGTAGTTCCCCATGTCTCAGAATACATCTCTCCAAGGTAATTTCATCTAATAGGTTAGGCCAGCTTTGGTCCTGTTTTTCTTGCACCAGTAACAATGCCTTTCTGGAGCAGGTTTTCCCATGAGCTGGATCAGAAGACCACATAAGATTCTGATGTTCAGATCCAGCCAAAACCCCATAAAGTAAATTACATTCATAAACATTTATGGAATGGCTCTGTTAACATAGGCAACTCATCTTCACTACAGCAGTCAATAATAAAGCACTCTTTCTGAGCTTCTGCTCTGATTAAATTACATTTTAACGAATCTTAAACTGGAATAAGCTCTTATTATGAAGTGAACAAAGGGCAGTATTGTCTTTCTCTACATTGGTAATAGGCATACATACTTACATTGTCAGCTGTTATTCCTGACAATGACAACAGATGAAAAAGAATAGACATTTGCAAGATATGGCAAAACTACAGCATACCATAAATGTTAATAGCTTTATTCATTTCAGATCTGGAATGTGACAAAATGAATCATGCTGGAGAACAGACTTCCTGGATCACAATGCGAGGTAGGAAATGAAATTAGAGATGGTTAACAGAAAGCATTCCAGCTCAGCATCCCACACCCACTCTTGAAACATTTGTCCAAAACCTGTCCCTCTCCTGAGGTTTGAAAGAACATCTATAATTTTTTTCATATTGTCTTTTCTTAATGCCTCATTTTTACCCGGTGATGAAGGTCTGAATTACCCTTTCTCTTTCTCATGATAGTCATTTTAGACTGAATAAAAACAAGAGCCACAGAAACCTGCCCTAAAGGTTGCTCTTGTGGAACTTCTTTGTACATTTTGATCCAATAAGATGCCAGTTTGAGGAATGCTGCTCTGAACAGTAGCAGTATGAATGCTAAACAGGTACAAAGTAGATGTGTTTTGGCATGGAATTAGATTGATCTCTGTTTTACTCTGCTAGTGTCATCATCTAATGGAATAAATTAAATCCTTTATTTGTTCTATGTCATCATATACTTCTATTCATACTGATAATAAGGAATATAATAGAATTATATATTTATATAAACGTATAATTAGTTAAATTCAAACTTCTAATGTTATCAAAATGTTATTACCTCAGGGAGTTGTTATCCTGTGGAGTAGCACAGAAGGGGTTGTTATCCCAGGCTGTGGTATGGAAGGGGTTTCTACCTCAGAGGGTTTTTACCCGTGGTGGGTGGACTGAGAGACTGGGCTTCATACCCTTGTCCTGCAGTCCCGAAACAGGAGCTGTAACCATAAAATCCTATCTTTCAGGAATGGACTTTCTCAAATCATCCTATTAGTCCCTGCAGTGAAATTCCAGGATCTAACAGCAGTGCCTGCAAATTACGCACGAAGTTTGATGCCCTGAGGCATAACGAACAAGAATCGAGGTTGTCTTTGCTCTGTTTTCTTCAGCAGACATGAAGGTCCTCACCTGTGAAATAGTGTGGCATAATAAGGAGCATGTTTAAAGCCTGGGCTTCCAGCATGGAGCCAATGGGAAGAGGAATGGCCTGGTCTTGACAGGGGTGGACACAGCTGTGAGGGTGAGTTCAGTTGCTTTGGTTTGGGTTTGTAGTGTGTGCAGAGCATAGGATGGTTTTTTCTCCAAAATACTGAGTTTCTGGCAGGTCGCTGACACTGGTGGTTGATGATTTAGGGAAAGAGGATTGAGACTGTAGAGCTGTGTACTGAATTATAGAGCTGTTTGAGTCGGTAGAGACCTTAAAGTTTTCCAGTTCCACCCTCTGCCATGGACAGGGACAGCTTCCACTAGACCAGGTTGCAACCAATCCCCATCCAACCTGGCCTTGGACACTTCCAGTGATGGGGCAGCCACAGCTTCACTGTGCAACCTGTGCCAGGGCCTCACCACCCTCACAGGGAAGAACTTCTGCCCAATATCTAATCTAAGCGTGCCCTCCTTCCTCTTAAAACCATTGAGCCTTGTTCAGTTATTCACTGTCCCTCTAAAAAGTCCCCCTCTCACCTCTGGAGATTTTCAAGAAGGTACTAAGCATCCTGCTCTGAGTTAGCCCTGTTTTGAATATCTGGGGGGAGAGGAGAATGAGCTGTATAATTTACAGAGACCCCTGTCAATCTTCAAGAAGAGATTTGCCCACAGGAAAAATGATCTGCCGGCATTTTATTTTAATTTTTCTTTCCAGCTCCTGACTTGTGTTTCCTAGAAGAATGAGCAAATCTATGCAGGACTTGGAAGTAACTTCTCTAAAAACTGATTGGGATATGACAGCACTGTGAAAACTGGTTTCTGGAGCTGATCAAGGATTGTAGGGTGCAGAGAAACATTCCAGAGAAGAGAATGCTCATTAAAAAGGAACTGGATCAGGAAAAGAGCAAAGCAAGGACATCCAGGAAAGAAAGTAAAAGAGGAGGCAAAGCACTTTGCCTGGACTAAATTCTTAATTTATTCTTAATTCCTCTTTCTATTCTGAAGTCTTTGGATAAACTCCTCTTTTGTTCCCATAGGTGGTGGTAGTTTGTATTCCTAAATATATAAAACCCTTGAGGCTTTAATACTGGTTTGAGAAATCAAAAGATGGTGTGGGATAGAGTATTGTGCCCATGGTTCTTTACTCCCTCAATTAAAAGCTCTCAGAAATGTTTCTGATCTGAATTCAGTTTAGCACTTACTTTTGGTTTGAAACTAAGGGAATGTCCACCTGCAAAGTGAAAACTAGAGAGGCTTAGTTTTGAAAAGCTGGTAGATTTTAAAATAATCTTGATGCAGTTTGAACTGCATCAGTTTTGCTTTGGTTTATGGGAGTCACATCCAGAGCCTTTGCCGTGTGGAGCATTGGTCCAGCTTTCTCAAACAAAGAATTCTCTACTGGAACACAAAACTCCATCTCCATCTAATCCTCTGGAATTCTCTCTCCCCGGCCTGAAATTTCACTTTCTTTGAGTGAACATTCTGGCTACTTTCCTGCCTGATCTGGACCTGCAGCAAGGAAATTATGGCATTGGTGTCAAGGATGAAATTTTCAGGCAAGTTCTAGAAAAAAGGCATGAAGTCAGTAGTACATAATATCCCATTGGTCAGAGCTGTGCAGCTGGATCAGCACAGAAACCAGCATTGACATCCCATCACTGGGATCGACATCCATCACTGGGATAGACAGAGGAACAAGGATTGTTGGATCAGCATTGGACTGCGAACCGACACTGCATCATCTGGTTTGAATCTGGAACCCACAACTGCTGTCTCTTTTTCTCATTCCCTCTCTCTTTCTCTCCCTACCCTGTGCTTTTACAGTAACTCAGGGACTATTCAGAAATGAAATTAATTTGTTTGGATTTCTCTTTCTGCAGGAGAGGACAACAGAGGTGCACAATAAAAGGATGACAGAGATAGATGAGGAGAAAGGGAACCCCAACTCCCAGCCTGCCTAGGGCCAATGGCCAGGCCTGTGGAGGAGACCAAGTGGACATTCCATCAGCCAGAGTAGCTCAGCTGGATCAACGCAAAAACCAGGATTAACATTCCATCAGCTGCATCAACACTGGAAAAAGGACTGCTAGATTGACATTGGACTTTGCACTGACATCTCATCAGCTGGATCAGTGCTAGATTATGGAAGGACATCCTATCAGCTGGATCAGCGTTGGATTAAGGACTGACATCCCATCAACTGGATCGACACTGGATTCTGGCAGACATCCCATCAGATGGATCAAAACTGGATTCTTCAGTGGGATTTGGTGGTCCCTGGGGTGTGGGGAGCAGGTGTGGAGGGTGCCTGAGGGTCAGAGGAACAGCCAGCAGCACCTCTGTCCTGCCCCTGCCCATGCCGGGGCCACCCATGCCCTCCAGCTTTCAGGTTCCAGAGGGAGTTGTTACCCCCAGGGGGGTACAAAGGGGGTTGTTACCCTGTGGGGGAGGACACTGAAGGGGTTGTTTATTTGCTGTTCTTATCATAGGAAACTTTTAACACTGTTTTTTTTTCATTCCAGTTTATCATGTAATTTTTATGAAATGAAAAAGGTGACTTCTTTCTTACTGGAAACTCAAACTATTTTTTGTATGTGAAAGTTGCTTTGCTGAAGTCTGTCACATGACAAAATTTAGCTTACATGTTCCTTTTCATCACTGTCATTATTTAAGTATCTTAAAATATGTTAATATTCAAAAACAGAAAACATGATCTTTTTGGTTGAACTTTTAACTTCCAAAGGGTTGTTTTCTCATCACACATGAGGCATGGAAAATTCCTTTGAAATATTTTTAGAAGAAAGTTTAGCCACAGAGTTAATTATAGGAAAAAGTGTTATTATAGAAGGGATTTATAACTAATCTTGAAAGACTGAATTATTAGTTTATTCACAGGAAATATTTCTCAATAAAAGTAGGGAAAAAATCTCAAAAGCAAGCAACTGTATCTTTCTCAAAAGAAACAGAGAACTGTAAAGGACATAGAAGATGTATGTATCATACCAGATAGACAGGAAAATAAACACAATACAAAGGTCAGTTTGGCACTGGAAATCATTAGGGGAGCTTTTCCTGAACAAGTACAAAATGAGTTTTCTCAAAGGGCTAAAAAAACAGCATTCAAAGAATCACGGTGGTATATTATCAAGAAGCAGAAACGATGTCCATATTCTTGGCTCATAATGTAGGAGATATGGGAGGATTTTTTCCAAAAATGATCTACTGCTTACCCCAATGCTTTATGAGAAAAAAAAATCAGAACAAAATTGTCTGTATTTCCTTGTTTTTCATGAGATATATATATATAAACATTTAGCACCCTTCAAAAATTTATGGAGGTAATTCTGGGTTACTTTGGGATATTGGAATTCCCACAAAATGGCTAATATCCTCTCCTGACTCAGGCCATGATGCAATCACTTCACTGTCGATTGTGATGTCACACTGGTGACTTCACAGGGGAGAAATTCCTCTACCACTTGCTTGATTCTGGTTATGCTGAGTTGAAACAGACTCAGACTGGCAGATCCTCATATGGACATTACATCAGCATAATGCCAAAGATATGTACAATGTAGCAGTTTTTCATGCCATTACTAGAAATCAGTGAAGTTGAAGATTTTAAAGACCTTCTAATAAGCAGTGTGTCATAGAGGAAAGTATGTGCTCCTGTAAAAGGCAATGGGATGGATTTTAAATTGTGTGAATAAATAGTCACTTCTACCTGCTCAGAAAATAAAATATATTCTGTAAAAACTAAACTCCGCTTTATTTGAATAGGATTCTTTTGAAGGATGTCAGCTTAATGGCTTAGGTAAAGGAAGGACACTTGAATTTATCAATATGAAAGTCCTTTAATATTAAAGTTTGCCAACACGAGGAGCTGGAGGAAGTGATTTGGGCATAGAGACATACACAGTATTATATGTACAAAAAAAGAATAGCACTGCAGGCTGTAGCAATTTTTCTGCTAAATAAAACTTTGTTAACTTGGGTTAGAATATGACTCATGCAGTGTCAAGGACAGATAAGACAGTAGAGCTCATAGAAATAAAGATAAAAGTTAAGCAAAGGAATATATATATATTAACAGTTCATCATATTTGGATGTGGTTTAAATAATATTATTGATTCAGACAGGAATTAGGATAATGCTAGCTTGTTTTTTTTTTTAGTCAAACTGAAGATTATCTCAGTGATATTTAGACTTCGTAGAGTGGTGTGCTGTATAATAGCGTGTCCGTTGGCTCTTCCATTAACAGTTGTATATCACTCTCTATCAAAAGTGTATATTAAGAGTGGGGATCCTCTTACTTTAGCTGTTTGAAATTTAAGTGTCTAGATTAGTCAATCATTCAGGTTCCTTCTGCAGTCAACCGTCACTTTCAGTAAGGGATTCATCCCACACTAATACAGGGTTGGCTGAATCATCCCCCAAAAATACCTCTTTCCCTCTAAGAGTTGTATTTTTCCTACCAAGAAAGGAGAAACCAACCATGTGGCCTCTGTTTTCAGTTCTAACTAATAAATGTATCTGAAATTTCAAACACCACTTGCTGAGGAAACTGCTGCATGCAGTCCATGGACTGAGGAGTATTCACATGAATTGTCTGGCAAATAATATCAAATGACAAAGGCATTGGGAGGCTTGTTGGCAGGTCCTTAGCCAGTTGCAAACAGAAGGATGTTTGTTGAGCCATATGCAAAACTGTAGTGCTATATCATTTTAAAAAATGACTCTCATTGATCGTTGCATAAAATCAAACTGCAGCTTGTGCTTTCTTAGCTCTGCGACAGCGGCTTTAATTGGGGCTTGGAGGGGATAGTGGCTGCTTGCCAGTGCTATATGCAATCATCCAGCTGTTCAGGCAGTTAAAGGCCTTAAGATGTTATAGCAAAGGAGCTGGCAGACACTCAGTCTGCCTGCTAGAGACCAGTGAGCATCCTAGCAAGCTATTTAAGAGTTTATTTAATATGGCAGTCATTAACAGTCAGAGATAAAAGGAAAAAGCACCATGTAATTGATTAGCTAAAAATGCACAAGTTTATACATATTACGGTGCTTCACTATGCATTCCATTGCCTTCATCTAAAAGCACCTTTTATCTTTTAATTTGATTAAACTACTAAAAGAACCTGAATCTATAAATATCTATTGGATATTGACAGCACAGGTTGCTGACAGCTGAATTTATTATTAAGAGGCAATTATTCCATAAACAAGCAATGGACTCTTAAGCTTACAGATTGAAAGTTGTGGCCCCTCATACAAGGAACTCGGTGCTCTGGCTCCTGATGAACTGTTCTTGCATCAAAATAGTAACCTGAAGGATCAGTTTGTTGGAAAAAGAAACCACTTAAGCAACGTATTATGTTGACATTGCACAGTTATATGAAAACTAGGAAAAAACATTAAAAAAAAATCCCAAATCATAACTGTATTTTTTCCCATCTCTGCAGCTTGTATACAAAGGAAGAAAATATGTTTGACTTTAAATAGAAGAAAAACTGCTTCAGAAATATGCTTATAGTGGAACAGGGAGGGAGGGATTATTATCTATTGATCACATTTTTACCCAGTTGCTCACTGGAACATTCATTAATTTCCATGGGCTACCTTGCTGCAAATAAATGTTGAACTGTACCATGCATTGTTCTGTGAGTAATGACATGTAACTATTGCTGTAGAAAGATCTTATTTTACTTAGCTTTTTCTTTTATGTATTGAAAGAAAAGTAAGAGGTTTGATTTTTTAAAGTCAGGAAGAAACAGAGTGACTGTGGTTCCAGTAGTCAATCCCATGTTAAAGACCTATTTTAAACTGGTTTATATTCTTTTATACATGTTAGATTTATTGGGTAGCTTTTTGATATTTTGTATGAGGCTCATGCCTAAGACCTTACAGTCATGAGTTTACTGTGCTATAAGAAAACGTGGGTTGATTAATAACAAAGGACATAAAAATATTTCCTCTCTGACATATTTGTCCTGTTGTATCATCCATCAGAACTAGAACTTCTTTCATACCTCTAGTAACTTCAGCTTTGGCTAATTCAAGCATTACAGATCTCTTGCAGGGGAAGTGATTACCACTTTGGGCCTTCCTTCTAGCAGCAAGCACACTGAACCCTCCATTCTGATGAATTTGTTTGCATCCTACAAAAAACCAGCTAAATTATAAGAAAAAAAATTAAGATGGTTTAAAATACAATATAGTTGTGTTAACATGTCAGCCAGCTTAGCGGTTGTTTCTTGACTTACTGCTAGAAAAGTTTTGAAAAATCTAATTCCTTCTCAGGTAGGAGCTTGCACCAGGAAGTAATTTTGAAAGATACTTTTACAGCACCACCTCCACTTTAGCTAAGTTACTAATTGGTACTAATTGGAAACTGATTGGTACTAATTAGGTAATTAACACCTATCCCTCTTCAAGCAATAATACAAATAATTCATTAGTATCCCAAGTCTGCAAGCACATCATTATTGGGGGGGCTCTGCTTCCTTGTGTTAACTCATTAGTAAGTAGACTGCGAGGTCACACAATGGTAACATCATCTGTCTTGTTTGCAAATAGTCAAACATCCTGTCAGTGCACAACAAATAACAAATAAATCATAATAATGGCCCATATCAGGCCCAAGAGGTATACATATATAAGAAAACTTCTGGGAGTCTTACACATTTTATATCATATGAAAATCAAATTCATGTGAGAGCAAGGGTATGTGATTTGATGGGGATCTCAGAGCAACAAATTTCTTTATTCTCCATTGCAAACTATTACAATATTTTCTGGAAAAAAACCATATTTTCCTACGGTTAAGGAAGGCCTGAATTATTTTTTAATAGGTCCCACAATGCCAAAGCCATTATAAATAACTATAAATGGCCGTAAAAATGCAGCTCCGGAATAGAACTGATTAGAGAAGACATGCTAGGCCTGAAATGCCCAGGGGGTTCACCAGGGGAGGTCCCTGTGCCAAAATTCATTCCAAAGTGCCCCAAACCTCACATAGTCTACGAGGTCACTATGAGTTGAGGATGAGAAACACTAGTTTAATGGGTGGGGGATCAACACAAACAAACAAAAATTCTCCTTGTTTCAGTAAACCACAGATTTTCTCATATTTTTATACATTTCTGATCACACTCTACCTAGTGGAATGATCTAAGCCTGTAGATCTTTGAAGATAAAGGCTTAAATACTGATGCTCTTTTAATCAAGACAGCACTGGAAAGACGTGGATTTATTGTATAAATATATGAGTAGATTCTTTCCTTCCGTTTGGTAAACATGATTCAGCTTTTGATGTGCAGCTGTTGACATGATATAGCTGGAAAAAAATTACAGATTCATGAATATGGAATCCTGCTTTCTTTAGGTTCCTTGATCTAATAATAAATCTTCATTTCAGCACTCAACTCATTTATTACCTAACTCAAAATACGCTAAGTGGCATAGTTTGTTTCTATTTAAAGCAACCAAACATGATGATCTGAAGAAGAACTTACTTATGTGTAAAAACAGAGCAGTGCATAACAATGATACTCTTCCTCAGCTTTCTGCAGTTCAGGGCAAAGTAGAAGCTGTCTTGAAGGCAGTGTTATAACAAAACACTAAGATTTTGGAATGATATGTATCAAAGTCACAATGTGCTTTGTTAGGGTCACACATGAAAGATACATGGGTGGCTATCTCTTCAGAGTAGCTGAGAGGGATCCTAGAAGGGGTCATTTGTATCATTACCAAAACTTTATAAGATTATAAGCTGAATTCATAAGGGCAGGACAGAATTCCATCTGCATTTTGGGAGAAAGACTGAACAAGTGCCACTGAAGAAAGTGCAGCAAAAATTATTCTGGACTGAAAAGCAGAAACTTTATTGCAAGTAGTGTCTTCTCTGGAGCAGGAGCTTCCTAGCAAACTGCGTAGGAGCCTTTTCCTTTCTGCTTGGTGTCAAACGGGAGCCTGATTCTGCCTCTGAAGAAACAGCAGGGAGTGTAATTTAGTTCATGGATATTTCTCTTCTCTAACAAGTACTAAGCACAGGCTGGCTCTCTGGCTGGTTCTTCTGGACTTGGTTTCTTGGCAGGTTTCACCTGTCAATCCAAGGTTACATTCTGAAAGCAGACATAGACCAGCAGTAATAGAGGGAACCAAGTAAGTCTTGAACATGTGTAAATTCAACACGTGTAAGCCTAGAAATACAGAGGGAGTTTGTTTTCTTTATTCTCTTCAACAAACTTTTGCTACCATACTCTTTTATTCATGAAGACAAAGAGAGTATTTTGGCCAGATCCTGGTTTTACTGTAAAAAAAATTATCTACTTCTTCTTCAGTATTTATTCTCTGGCACTGAACTAGACCTGATCAGCTCAGCTAGTTAGAGCATGGTGCTGATAACTCCTAAGGCTGTGGATTTGATCTCTATATGGGATATTCACTTAAGAGTTGAAATCAATGATACTTGTGGGTCCCTCCCAACTCAGAATACAGAGTGCATCCTACAGCATCAGTGTAGAAACCCTTTTGGTTTTACAGAAGTAGAGAAAAATTTCTCATATATCAAAATGTAATTTTTTCAAATAAAGCCATTCAGAGATGGGCCCTCATGTTTTTATCTGCAGCAGTCTTGTTCCTTCAAACCAGACATCATTTTTTGAGCAGAAACTTCCAATCAGGACCAATTGTCTTTCAGTTTTACAACAGTGACAAATGATTTTTGGAAGCTATGACTCATATTACTCTAACCCAGACAAAATGATTCCAAGCTGTACAACTGGTAGGACAAACCCAGCTGTGCCAAATCATACCCATCTGTTTGAAAACATGTAAAAAAACTGCTGTGGACACAACATACCAGAAGCATGAAGCCAAATAACAAATAAGTAAAGAAATCTTATTTGCCTTGGCAAAAGTTTTCTCACATTGAAAGAAAAAATATTGTGGACCACACCCATGACTGACATCAGTTCTATGAAACGGTACAGAAGAGCATCAGTATATATTTACTTTCTTTCTGCTTTATAGTGCTCAACACTTTTATTAACATGTTATATAGAACATAATCTATAGTAGAGCATCATCTATGACTTCAAAGAAAAAATCTTATGAACTTGAAATGCAACACAAAAAGTCCATACACCAAAGTCCATGACAGCATTCTGCAGGAACTGCTTGGGTAGCAGAGGGTCAAGAACTCTTCAATTTTCAGCTGTAAAATTTATTAAGTGCCAGAAGTTCTGCTTTGAGCACTTCTAGAGAGGTTAGCTGTGCAAAATTTCCTAGAAACTCTCCCTTGTCTAAGTCTGTAGAGACTAAGAAACATGGCGTGCCTGAAAATTGTTTGAATCCTTCTGTCTGTGCCACCATCTAAGCAGGATGTTCACAATGTCCCACACGTTGCTCAGAAAGGCACTGTGTAACTGTAATGATTTAGCAAGACGCACAGGGACTGCTTTGAAGCTGACAAAAGAAACACAATTCATATTTCTACTTCCCTACTTTTGATGTAAATAATAATCCTTAATTTCAACTGCCAAATCATCATCTAGCACTCATGCAATTTCTTCAGGTGTTTATACGCAGCCTTTGTTAAATGATAGTGGAACTAAAAGGCTTATTTCTTTCGTGTAAACACTTAATAATAAATACCTCTTTTCAATTTACATCCTTCCATTTAGTTTTGTTTTTAATACTCTGCACTTGTTAACCTTCAAAATGAATGAGGTCTCTATATAATGAGAATGGTAGGAAGAGGATCCAGTGCTGCAGGCTGTTAATATTCAATTCCAAATTAATAGGACTATTATCAATTAGATTAGCTGACCTGCTGGTGTGAGTTGCACTTGCCTAGGTCCTCCCCTTGAGCTTTTCTTCTGCTTCAGTTTTCTGAATGGAAGTGGACAATCTCATACTTTTCCTCTCAAAAATCTGATTAATAAGAGCACCCACTATCATAACCTTTAAGATAATGAATAGACTGTCCTAGCTCCCAGCCCTGTCCTTATGTGATCAATCAGGCATGAATGGCAAAAATGTTACTTGGAGACGAAAATAAATGAACATATTGTAGTAGGTAATTAAAGAGGATGCTTTGATATTCTGCTAATCCTGTTTAGCCTCTCCTGTTTTCTTTGCTTGCCAGCTACAGAATTACTGCAGCCTATTTATACAAAACAGGGAGGAATTAATTTGTGCTGAGGTGTGTGTTCATCAGTTAGCACACAAACATGAACAGTGCTGGGGCACCAGCCGTAGCCATCAGGAATTTAAAACAAAAGCCCTCATCTGTAGGGTCATTTATGATGTCAGTTGAGAAATGTGTAGCCTCACTTTGTGCACTGTGGGAAGCTTTAGGTACCACAGCATAAGAAAGATGTTAGGCTATTAGAGAGTGTCCAAAGGAGGGCTACGAGGATTGTGAAGGGCCTTGAGGGGAAGTCATATGAGAAGTGGCTGAGGGCACTTGGTGTGTTCAGCCTGGAGGAGACTGAGGGGAGACCTCATTGCAGTTACAACTTCCTTGGGAGGGAAAGAGAAGGGGCAGGCACTGATCTCTGCTCTGTGGTGACAGTGACAGGACCCGAGGGAATGGCCTGAAGTTGTGTCAGGGGAGGTTTAGGTGTGATATCAGGAAAAGGTTCTTCCCCCACAGGGTGGGTGCGCACTGAACAGGCTCCCCAGGGCAGTGGGCACAGCACCAAGCCTGACAAGAGTTCAAGAAGCATTTGAACAATGCTCTTAGGTGGTGTGATTCTTGGAGTTGTTCTGTGTAGGGACAGGAGATGAACTTGGATGATCCTTATGGGTTCTTTCCAATTCAGGATATTCTGTGAGTCTATGATTTAAATCTCATTACATGCATAGACTGATTTTACATTATAACTATTTCTGAAACAATACGATTGCTCATATATTGTACTTTTTTTCAGCTTTTCTTTTTACTCTGGGGCAACCTCTAGTAAATCCTGATTTTGTTTTTTAATTACCATAACAGGATCCTTTAAAGTAGGCTCACATATTGAACAGCATAGGCTAGTGATCAAGATATTAAAACAGATTCAGGACACAGTTCCCAACTCCAGGGAGGGGTTGTGCGTCAACTCAGGCTCAAGACATACCAAACTGTTATGGGACATTCATATCAAAGCTGGTTTGTCCTGAGTCACTGCAGAGGAGACAAAACATTCATGCACATGGTCCTGATGCCGGTCTTTTATTAAATCCAGCCCTTCACCTCTCACTATTTCCTTTTTACTTCTCTTCTTTTCCTTCTCTATAATAAGGATTGTACTTATTTCTTGAGAAGTGTCTTGAGTGTTCCTGGTGACAGAAGCTGAGTGAACTAAGATCAGTTCTTTGCACTTTTGATCTCTGAAGAGAACACGATAGAAACTTTCCGGGAAACATTTTGGAGGATCTATCTCATAGGATAAAAGCAAGAAAATCTAACATCATAATAATGAGTTGTCAGAGTTCTAAAGGGTCTTGAACATTTAAAAATAGCATGCTGCTAACAGTGGCTTCTCATCTTTCTCTTTAAATGGCCTGAATATCAAAAGAAAAAGCAAGAACCACTACACTAAATTTTAGAAAAGGTTCCCATGGAGATCTGGGGACTAGTGATCAGACAAATTAGTGGAATATATAATGCAGAAGACTTTCAGAAAGTACATGGATAAATATGGTATCAGTGAGAAAAATCAATGTGAATTTTGTAGAGAGAAGTTTGGCCTTGCTCATCCTTTAGAGAATCAATAATCATTTGCTATTGTATACTTGTGTTTCAAAAAGCTTTCAACAGCCCTTGAAGATATCAAATTATTGTTCCTTTCTAAGATTCTCTTGTGAGCAAATAAATACTCAAAAATAGGATAGAAAGGCAAGGAATAAGTAGGCAGTTTTGTCAGTACTGGGAAACCACTCTTGGAGTCTCATACAGATTCATGCAGGGCCCTGTATTGCTACATATATACATAAATTATCTGAAGAAAGACTGGAAGGTGAAATGGCTACGTTTTTTGAGGGTATAGAGGGCATACAGAGCTCAAAATGTTTTTAATACAACTACCAGTAAACTCTCAACTCTGAGTTACCACTTGTGTTAAAACTTAGTAGGATAAATAACTAAACGTGGAGAATGTTAAAAAGGATGAGAGACATGTAAAAGGTTACATTTAGAGTGAGATGCTCTAAACTATCCACTGTATGTGAGGAAAGAGATTTCAGAGGTCTAGTAGCTGAGCTTTTGAAAATGTTAGTTTAGGAGTCAGTGATGGTCAACATAGAAAACGCGATGTTTATGGATTATTGGGAAAAAGTGAGGAACAAAATCAAAATACAAAATAGTATTTTATGGACATGGATCCTGAGTGTTGTTAGCAAACCTATCTCCTTATCTTTGCAAGGACATAACAGAAGAAGTACACAGAAGAGCAATAATGGCCAAAAATAAAGATTTACAGAGAGAGAAGATTATACAGACAAGGACTCTCTGGGCCAGAGAAGAGATACTGCAGGGAGCTTTTGAAAGAACTATAAAATCATGACTGAAACTGAGAAGGTAGAGAGGAGACTGATGGTTGTTACTCATAATACAGGAATTAAGGGAACTCTGATGAAAAACTGCAGACCAAACAAATTAATGAGGATATACAGATGAAGCTAATGAGTTCATGGTCACATGAAGCTGTAACAAATTACGCTGGTAGGTTCAAAATGAGGTTAAACAGATTTGTGGATAATAAAGGCATCATAAAAACATTAAAACCAAAATCTAAACTCTACCTTTGCATGTTCACAAGACAGGAGTTGTTGGACTGATATGAGGAGGAAGATTGTTGTGTTTGCCCTGTTTCCTAAGAGTCACACCTAGAAATTGACTGGTCATTGCTGAGACAGGAGCATGCTGCAAAGCTGTATGAAGTTCTGGGCCACTAAGATCATTCCTATATTCTTAATATCACTATTAATTTTTCACTTGTGAGAAGCTGAAGTCAAGCTCTCTGCCCTTTTTTTCTCCTATTATCAATGCCATAGTGTAGTGTCTGTTGTGAAAAGGTAAGTTCTGAGCCTTAAAGGAAGTGCAAAAATGTTCCTGTTTATCCCTGGTAATGATGCTCTTTATTTACAGATATAAAATAATCTCACCAGAAAAGATCTTAACTGCTCCTTTATAAGTTTTTTTTTTTCTAAAATCCACTACAGTATTAAATGTGCCACAGTTCATTACAGTGCAAATGCAACTGGAAATAAAGTTCTTCAAGTTTTTTTTGGACAACCTCAATACAAAAATTTGTACTTCCCTTCCTCTCTCTCCCTTTCTGCTTCTAATGGATAATTCTAACTCAGCTGAACTTTAAATTCCTTATGTGAATAGACACAATGGACAAAGGACCACATGAATTTAAAGTAAGTGATGTAAAACAAATGTTTATGCATTAATAATGAGTTTTACGAATCTGTACTAAGTATTCTCCTCAAATTTTAAGGTACTTTGGTTACTAGGAACTTCTCCAAGTTATTTAGCATACTAGATAAGATTGAGTTAACTTTACTGTCTGAGCTGTGAAAAATAATAATTGCAATATTATATAACTGCATTTTCCTCTCTTACATTTTTTCTTCTAATTAGAAAAATAAAGTGCTAAAACACCAATTTAGAAAAACAATAAAGCATGTATTTAACTGTAAACAATTTATTCATTGATATCTGTGTTTGTTGTTACCATGGCCTTAGATGCTTTGCTGAAGCAGAGCCTTAATGAATTAAGCAGATATTCTAATGATGGTAACCAAAAATAGCAAAGGACCTTAAAAGCTGCATTTTGGTGCAGCTCCGTCTTCCCTTCCATCTCTATTGATTACATCTGGCCAGCTGACTCCACCTATTCAGCATTCACTGCAGGGATGGAGTAAAATCAAACTGTAAGAATTAAAGGTTGTATAATAAAAGCAATTTGCATGCATTGCACATACATATTCTGATACCCCTGTTATGGCTGTAAATGTTATATATTATGTGATATAAACAAAATATGTCAGCAAGGAACCCTAACTTTTCTGCCTGGTAACTTCCAATAATTTCCTGAGAGAGTCCAGAAGGGGCAGTGTGCCATGGTGCTGCGCTAGCTCTAAAGAATCTGGGTTGCAAAATGCAGGCACTGTTCCAGGGCTGTGAAAAGTATGCATAGTTTGAAGCCAAATCTACATATGGAGAAATGTTGACTTTCTCCTTACTGAATGTCTACCTTCTGGGTGAATTTATGTTTAAACTGGCAAAATTATTATTGAAGTACTGTCATTTTTTACAAATATCGTTTACATTGCTCTTATTTTAATAATGAAAAAAGACACCTTGTAGCAACAATTCTCTTTCTAGTGTGGAGAAACAATAAGTCTTTTCTTAATTATTTCAACTATTGAGCAAAATGTTTCAGAATCAAGAAAAATGTGAGACTGAAATGTCAAAAACATTGCCAATGCACTTCATTTGTCAAAAAATTAATATTATTTTCTCTTTGCTCTTTCATCACATTTCAATTAAAACTGTTTTCTCTTACAAAGCTGAAATAAAACTTTTATGCATGTTAGGACAATTTTCCTAGAATTCAACGGCAAAATATGCACATCAGTTTGACGCAAAACACACAGTTCAAGTCATTTCACCCCCAGATCTGTCCCTCCCTTGTGCCCAGACCAACGTGGGCACCGAAAACTGACTTGAGATCTCAGCATTTCATCCTCCTCTTGCTTTGCATCACAGCCTATGCAGTGCCATTAACACAAGTCACATCTATCCTGGCAGGAGTTGCATTCAATTCAGTGTTGCAAGTTGTATGAATAGAAACTGTCCAGATGAATAGTTGCATGGAAGACATTTCTGATTAAAATAACACATCAATTATGTCAAATTTTGTTTCTACTATTCTAGATGGCATTGATCCTTCCTTTAACAGGGGAAAAGGGAAGGGCAGAACAAGGTATATTCATGGTGTTGCAGCCTAGAATATCAATCATACACAAATTTTATAACCTGTTCAGTTTTAGTCTGTTAGGACAGATCCCCTATTGCTACAGCTTTACATGGTTACATTGAACTAATTTGTCATCACCTGTAAAACACCTGCTTTTAATTCTACTTCTTCTAATTTCATGGACCTGGACACACATTTAATAATTTGAGAGAGGCACATCTCTAATTTTTTCACAGAAATGTTTAATCTCCTGATATTCACTTCTGTATTTTTATATTCTGTTGTTGTGGGAAACAGGTCTGTGGATTTCTTGAAAGAGCAAGAAGAATTGACCATGGCCAGGCTGCTGTGTAGCTGTAAAGACAAACAGCTTGCAGAGACTGAGAGAACTTAGGAGCAGCAGCAGATAACAAACTTGGATGAGTTGGTACAGAGACAGTAGTTTGCATAGAGACAGTAGTTTTGTAACTGTGGCCAATAGATGATTGTTTCTGCAATGAGGTCCAATAATGTGCGTGCACATACACTTAGGAAATATATAAAAGTAGCTGTGTGAAATATAGAGTTATATATATATATATAATAAAAGTTTTTGCTCTTATCAATTCAGGGTCTTCACCTGCTTCTTATCAAGTCCGTCCCATCAACAACGACATGTTGTGTTTTCTTGTTCTTTTTCTGGAGGAATAGTGTTTGCTAGTTTGTTTTAATTCTTCTCACAGCTGTAGACATTATTTGACATGTTGGATGGATCCATTTAAAACATTTATGTTTCAAAAAATACATCAACCCAAATATAAGAAATGTGAAGGTTTTTTTCCTTTGTCTGATTGTTGCTCTAACAAAGATTGAAGGCTTAAGCTCTCCTTAGAAATAAAAATTATTTTCCAGGCACTGATTCTCTGAATGGCCCCCTAGGTCTCTGAGGTCTCCTTGTGCAAACACGACCAGTATGTGAGAAATCTCAATATATGTTAACATGAGGACTGTAATGCCCTTTGTTGTTCTGTCTGGTGGGTCTGCACATACCTCCCTCCTCACTGAGGCACCTTGGGGAGAGGTGTGGGGTGCTGAGGCACCGGGTGCGAGGTGCCTGATGCCCATCCTGACATAACAAATTGTCTGTGGGATGGCACTGCCATCTGTTTGATTGTGGATAAACTAATGGTCATTGGGGTAGAGAGAATGTGGGTCAGAAAATGAAAAAAGTGTGAACTTGTGGACGCATGGAGCACAAAATGAGAGAGAGAGCTGTATGTTTTTATTTATATTCCTTGGAAAGAAACATTCATGTTAACTTCAAAGCTGCAGTAATTTCGAACCCATGTGTATTATTTTCATTGTTTTTTTAAAAAGAGTGAGTAATTCTTAGGCCTTGTTAAAAAGAAAAAAGAGAAGCAAGTAAAAAAAGACAGAACAGTTTATGACAGAAAATACTGTTTTTTGTAAATGAAAATGTTTGGCCAGAGGAGATTCTAGTATCTTATGAGTTTCAGAATGCTTTTTTTTACTTCCCTATTTGAAAAGTTCTCTTTTCATCCCAATAATGTCTAAATATTTCATTATGGTATTGCAAAAATGTTTATTTTGGTATACTATATTGCAATGTTTTGTCACTATAAAATATAACTGAACAGTAGCTAAGCAAACACTTGGGTAAAGTCACTGCAGTGCTTTCACATCAACACATTTTAAACTTTCATTGCATGAAATAAGAGTTGCACTTTTTAGCACTGTTCAAGCTAAAATTTTAGAATCTAATGAGATCTAATAAGTATGTTAAATTGTAATGCCAATAAATCAATAAAAGAAAAAATGAGTGAATTTGTTGTGGGGTTTTTTCCTTTGTTGCTTTATCTCTTTTTCTTTCTTTTTTTTTTTTTTGCCATTGTACTGGAGTGTTTGATACAAGGATTTGTTTTTTCACGTACTTGTTTTAGGCACTTCCATTAATTTAAAGCAACTAATAAACATAAATTAAGTATATGTGTATGATGGATATTAGCAGCAAGTATGAATAATGTGGAGTGTTCAGCATGGAACTATTTGAGAAAGCTCACTACCAATTTCCTCACCAGAAGTACATAAAACTGTTGCAATATAACAGTACATAGAAAAAGGGGTATTGAATTAAGAACAAAACATTGCAGAGCTGAATGAAGCTCCAAAGCTTCCAAGCTGAAATGACAATTCTTGTTCTAAAATTCTAAATTCTTTTTCTAAAAGTTCTAAAAGTTCTTGGATTTAACCTCTCCCCCTTAGACCAGCTTTACTTAAATGGTGTAACTTAACGTTGGAGTGATGTCTTCATATTAATAATTTCATTTTGTCAACCCCATTCCTATGGTCAGTATTTGTTTCTGCAGCCATAATGATGAAATACATGAGTTGCAGCTGACAGGCTGACCTCCACAACACATAACAGACAAACATGTCCAACAAACTACAAATCCACATTACCATCCTGCAAGGCACTGGTAGGGAAGTGAAACTGCTAGATGCTGCCCAGGTGACACCAGCCTGTCACCGCTTCTTACTTATATATGTAGTGTCCATGCCTCCATTTTACTCATTTTAATAACAATTAAACAGAAAAACATCTGTATATTAAGGAACAACACTGCATAACAAAATAGTTGTCAGGGACTGCTGTTTCCTAAGTCTTCGTCAGACTCTGCAAGGAACTAACCTGGGACAATGGAGGTTTAGTATCACTGGGACAATAGAAGTTTAGTATAAATCTTTTTTATATAAAATAGCAAGACAACATACAGAATTATTTTAATTTCCAGCTCCAAGAACATTTCCTGTGTTCTAATAAAAATAAACAGCAGAAATTAACAAAAATACCAGCATATATATATAGTGAGATCATTCTATGCCTCCTGAATATGCATGTTCTGTGTTCACCTCATTGTAGAGGGACAATTAATTGGTGGAAATACTCTATTTTATTTTACTTTCTGTTTGAAAAGCAAATAGATAAATGTTTGAGGGAAGATCAGTTATGTATTTCCCAAGATGCTCGTTGCTCTTTCTTTGAATGTCTGCTTACACTTGCATGTGCCTTATGCATCTGGCAGCAGACTCAGCCTTACATGAATTTAGCTTGAAACCTTCTGGTGGAACAGAGATCTTTGTTTGTGGTGCTAGTTCCAAAATGATGATCATATTGGACAAGCTGCTCCCTGTACAGGCAAATGTACAGCAAATGGAGTGGCTTGGAGGGGGCAGGAAAAGGTCGGGTACAGGCCAATACTGTTTGTTTATTGCTGATTCTCTGTCCTTTGGTTTATTCTGAGATGACCACGTTAGATTCCAATTGCCAGCCTCAGACATCCACAGCACCCACAGTCCCAGGTCCCAAGGGAGCTGCCCTGCTCTTGCTGTGCCCTGAGATGTGTAAGAATAGTAAAACAAGTCTGTGAAACTAGGTTTGTCCTGATGTGTTAAAGGGCCATGGCCATGCTGAGCAATTCATATGTAAAGTGATTTCTGACTGTGCACATTAAGTTTTCTGGCAGAATACCTCCGTGCTCTGCAAAGACACAACTCTGACTGGGTTTCCTTCAGTATTTCAAATATGAGAAATTGGATTCAACACACGGGGCACATCTCCCTTACAAATATTTGAAAGTATAAAATACTGTCTATGCTGTCAAGAGCAGGAAAAATATATTGTTGAATTAATATATATGTTCAGGCTTGCTAATATATTTTAATCAAGAACAGATCTGACTAAAAGCTGTCTTTTGACTCTGCAGGTAATTGAAGAATTTCACAAGACAATAATGACCTCTTACTGTGTTTTTCCTTTGCTTCTGTTGAGAGGAAAGATTCAAATGCTTCTTTCTAACTTCCTCAATCCTTTTTAGTCATTAACCCTTCAATCTAAATGCAATTATTTTAAACATCTAGATGGAAATCCCTCCACAATCAGAATGATTAATCAGAACAGTTGATGGGTCAATCTATAGACACACTTAAGGATGGCAATAATTAAAAAGCCATTGAAAAAATGTCACTCAAAAAGAGGTTTTTCTTGTACATATTTTGAATGTCAATGTAATGCTTGCTGATAATCCCCTGACAGAGTCCAGGAAGATGAAATGCTTCTCCAGAGAGAAGCACTTGATCACAAAAAGCCAAGTGGAGCTTTGCTCCAAGACTAGTCTTAAAAGAGGCAGGTGTTTAGTCTCCATATGTGCATGATGGTCCTTGGATTTGTTGGAAGAACCAACACGAGAGTCAATTAGTTCCCATTACTGTGTGGCTCAATAACTTGCAAACACGACTTGCTCAAATTAAATTGTGGCTGCACACTAATTTCACACAGATAAGTGAACAATAATGCACTGGTAATGATTATCAGCTGCTTCTGAGATATGCTAGACTTGTACCAGAGATCTGAAAAGACTTTGAAAACCCTTGCTAATTAACCTCACATTAAAAAGGCCTTTATAAATTCATGCAAACCTGAGCTAGCAGCTACAATTTTAACAATGGAAAATTAGAGTAGTGCAGCTCATCTACGCTTTCTGCTTTGCAGAGGTTTAACCATTTCAGAAAATAGCTTATGTGTGTTTTGTTGCATTCTCAAGCTGCAGCCCAACAAGATTACCCAAAAAGCTTTACTTCACTCTAATCTTTTTGCTTCTTTAACAGCAATTTCTTAAGTCCCAAAGGCCCAAGTTCCTTAACATTTGCTCCTTAGAATATTTTCTTTCTCAGGCAGTAGTGCTTATAAGGGTAAAGCAAGTGCAATTTTACCAAAAAAGACATGGTGAAGGAGTACTTGATCCCTGGCTTTTTTTTTGCACCCCTTTGCCAATTTATCTAGTAACTGGTACTAACACAATCCTGGGTCATTTTGATGAAGGCCTTTGAATTTTCTGCTTTGAGTGTATAATACTCAGAGCAAGACTTTTAAATTTTATTTGTGTTCAAATGTTTGTTGTAAAACTTTCCTAATGAATTTATTAGAGGACTACTATCTCCATATTTCTTCTACCTCTACTCATGTTCCTTAAATTAAACAAGTGCATTTACACCTATGCAAGACTAAGAAAATGGAGAGTGAAACTGCTCTGGTATTTTTCTGATTGAATTAAAAACATTCTTCTAGGCATAAACAAACCATAACCTGCACATACAATCAAGCATATGCCACACATAGTGATCTATTCTTTACCTCTCTGTAGTCCCAGCAGTCATGCCCAAAAAGTAATGAAGGACATGTTTAAAATGAGATCAAACACAGCTCACTGTGTAAGACTTTTGCCAGAAGCTGTAAAGAGAATCAGGAATATTAATTATGGAAAGTGCAAACCTGGTATAGAAAAAAAATCCCAAAAAATGCCCAACCCAACCAAAAAAAACCACAGAAGAGAAAATAAAATAAAGTGCTGTTTGCTGTTTTAACCAACTACTGCAATGCTGTTGAGAAGAGTGGAATATGGGAGAAGAACACTTCCCTTGAGTTTGGAAACATTTTATTTTGGTTCATGATGAGGTCTCTCTGGAACTAAACTACTTCATGCACAGATTGGGATGTGATGGGCAGTTTTGTCCAAGTATAGGGATATTTATACTAGATTATTTGTAATTGATTATAATAATAATAATAGAAGTAGGATAAAGATTTGGTGAAGAATACTTAAAAAATGTTAAATAGACTATTTCATTGAAGTCTAGGTTGGAGGCACAGGAGTGTTGAATTCAGACTACTGCAACAATCTGGTTTTGCATATAAAAGTTTCCAACAGGCTTTCCAAAAGACAAAATTTGAAATATTTTGGCTTTGGGAAAAGGTCCCCAATGGTCCCTAATTTTTATAAATTAGAAATGAGAACTAGATGTTGAAATATCTTTGAGGATAGGGACCAGAACATTCAAGCATTTGCTGCGTATGACAGTATAAGCCAAAAGATGCCTAATGATAGCTATGAAAATGTAATTAGGCATTGCTGCACAGAGTGCTTAAGTCTATGCATGAGGCAATGCTGATTGACTTTGTAAATATGGTTATGAGCCTTGAAACTGAGAGGTTATGTTGTAACTTTTTAGTAGAAGAACTCTAAGGATAAATCATGTGCAATAAATAATTCCTTTTGGCATTTATTTGTATTTAGTTTCAGTTTCTTAAAGACCTTTCTATTAAAGATTCAACATATCTTTTTCTCCAGAATTAAGTACGCTAAAAATCAAATCTAAAGCAAACATTTCACAGCACTGCTTTAAATGTAAAGCTTTCTAATAAATCTTCAGTTTTACAAACATTGTAGAAGAAAAAAAAACACAGAAAAAAGGCACAACATTATCCACCACAAGTGTGTTTTCACAAGGTAGGCCATGACAAGATTTTCCACTGTTCACCAGTATTCGTGTTCCCAGGAGGTAAGGAGGTCACCAATTTGGTAAGTACTTAGCAAATAAGCTTTCAAGTTTTTCAGTGCATTTAGAGGGCTGACTTTCAGCTTTGCTTGAATAGATTATAAAACTAATTCTAAGATGAACCCCAAGCTTTTTAATCAACTGTGACAAAAGCCTATATGCAGTTTTGAATAGCAGTTCTGAAAGATGGAAATAAATTACCTCTTTATTTTCAATACCAGTAGAGTCTCATTTTCCATTTACACCATGTGATTCTTGTTAGTTGAGGGAGTTGCCATAAATTAGTTAGGGCAGCTGAAGTCTGTAGCACAGCCATTCGTCCTTTTTGCTTCAAAGCAATCATTTTAAAGCACAAATTATCACAAGAAAAGCTTTTATGTATTTTTCTTTCTGTTTATTCATTCTGATTTATAAAATAATTAAAAGATTTTGAGTATCAAAACCCTACATAGCCAAAGAACTGATTTTAACATGCGATAGGTCATGCACTGTGGTAAGAACAAATAACTTTTTTTCCAGGGGAGAGAGTGTTTTGATAGTTTAATTTTTCCAAACAGCTTCCTTAACTAGCTTAATCAAGTGGTAGAAATCGTTCTGAAGCATCACAAATGGTATGGCAAAGCCAGAATGTAAGATGAACCACTGGAAAAGACATGTGTGATTTTGTAGGATTTAAAAAAAGATTTTAATCAAGAATGTTAATTTTTCTCCTAAATTTTAGGACCTTAAATTTTTGTTACCCAAAACTTCCTATCTCAGACTCTAAACATATTTGAGAGTTTATTATTAAGCCCATAATTGCTGAAATGACTTTTTAAGAATTGTCACATATCGCATTAAAACATAACGTTCATCCTAAAACATAAAATCTAACTGAAGGCCCTGCTAGTCTTTGAATTAACCAGCCTCAGCTTTTGACAAACAACTAATCGAATAGTTCTAATAGCATACATTAAAATCCCAGTATAAGATTTTTCATGGGTGACTATAACGTGAAACTTGCTTTCTGGAACAAGAATTGACTAGCAAGAGTTGCCAGTTCAAGTGCAGCATCAGCAATCCAGAACATAGTCTCTTCATCCTTACGTAACACACCGTGTACATACTGTGTAAAAAGATATATATACACACACACATACAGACACATGGGTACATGCACACACACGTATCCCAAAGAGCAAGTCTTTAAAAGTTATATGTCAAATGTTCACTATCAAAACCAGCTGATCATTTTTGTTGTTGTTCTTTGACTTGTTGTTTGTTTTTGTTTTTTTTTCCTTTTAAACATCATTTTGGAAATGGTAGTTTCAATTGAGTTTCAAAGAAATTACATATTTGAGTATTCACAAAGTGTGTTGAATGTAGGTTTTACAGTGCTACAGGCATCACCATGATCTTCTAAGAGCCCTCCTCTGCATCTGAGGTTAAAACACTTGTCCTGTTGTTGAAATCAGGGAGAACTTTAGATGCTTAGATTCTGTGATTTTGTGTGCTTAGACAGTGCTGCAAACCAATCTTTTTACTATTCGCTATGATATTTAGGAGCCTCAGTAGAAAACTCCCTTTATTAATAAAATATTTTTTTCCGAGGAAGAGGCATATAAAACAATTTTTTTAACATTATGGTATAACTTTATCAAAAGAATGTATTATATGTTGCTCTAGTGACTTACCTTGATTTGGACTTCAGAAGTTTAAATACTTAAGAAAGTTTTGTGATAAGATTAGCTTCCTGGAGACCTGATCTGTCTCGAATAAGATTTCTGTTTGTGGGGAAACAAGACCTATAAGCAGAATGACAACAAATGTCACGTAAAATACTGTAGAAAGCATGGAATTCTTGCTGGAGATTGTGCGAACTCAACTAACAGCAGCACTGCAAACGTGTTATGTGTAGTTAAATATATATATAGGTGTACCAGCCAGTGTTTGTAGAACTGGGATGCAGATTTTTTACTTAGTCCCCAAACCTCAGGTCATAAAGTTAATCAAATCTGTTATTCAAATCTGTTAAGACTTCTAGCATTGCAGTTTAGTGTACAGTCTTGCTGGGTCTCTAAAACAAAGTAGAACAGATTCAGCATTCAGTTAAGATAGTGTTCTTACTGGTCTCAAATCACAGTAATGAGATTTTGGTTACTGATATAGGCAGTCTTGAGTGACAGAAGTGTCATTCATGAAATTTCTGTCTCTGTCCTGATTGCCTTCTGTCTGCATGGTTCTTATGGAAGAACAGTGATGACAGCTTGGCCAAAATTACATAAAATTATCTTCCCTCCATTTTGCTCTCAGGAACTGCCAGAAGATGACCTGGAATAAGAAAAGGGAAGTAGCTACACCATCTCCCCACACGTGTTTTAAAGACAGACAGCATATGGGAGGCTCTGAATCAGCTGCTGAGGAATGCATGAATCCCATTTTAAATTCAGCAATGCTGTGCATGTTATGGGGCATCAGAAGGCACGTGCAAACTGCAATCTTCCCTAAAGTACCACAATGCAAAAAAAGAAGTCAGCTCAAAAATGACAGGCAGAGGCTGAGAAAACAAGATACAGGGAGACAGACACAAATTACTGAATGTCTGGATTGCTGTGGAACTGGGAGAATCTAGCTGATAGCTTGGGAAAAACTTGGCAGTGGGTGATAACAGGGTACTAAACAGAACAGTGATACAGGAGGAGAAACTACAGACTGGCCTTGCTAGCTGTAGTGTGTAACCCAGACTGCCATTTGATCTCAGCCAGGTTTTCCAGCAAGAACCCCTGTGGTGGGAGCCAAAATTACATCATTACTGGAAGTTTGTGAGAGTTGGCACACACCAGGGGCAACAATAGAGAGCTGAAAATGGGAATATGGACAAAGAAATATGATATCTCTCCCCTGAATAATCCAAGGACAATTTCATGCCTTTTCTGAGTCATGGGTTTTTTTATTATTCAAGGCTGGCAATACTTCATCCTTTTCCCACTCACTTTGTTGAAGTAATAAACACTGGCCATCAAAAACAAAGCTTAAAAATACTCTTGGAAATATCAGATCGTGCAAAACTTCCCATCTACTTCATCTCATAAGACTCTTTACAAACAACAAGAGAGCAGAATCCAGCCATGAAACACCTCCTGTGTGGAGGGTGTGTCCCACTGCTTCACATGGGGACAAGCTCCTTTCCTCAGGATCTGGCTACCGCCGTGGGCCTTCCTGCCTGTAAATAGTTTTCCTCTAACTGTTCATTGTCTCTGACCTGGTTTTCTTACCTAGTTTTCTTCTGTTATCTTCAGAAAAGTACATTTTTTCTGAGATACTCTGGCATACAGGAAGAGATTCAAGTCCTTTTTCTACACAAACACAGGTGAAAGCATACATCCCTTCTACAGCTTATCCTTAATTTCCTGTCCCTCTGTATCTGTTTATGAATTATCTATGAATTGGTGTTAAAGCTGAAAAGAAGCTAGGCTAAATTTGTATTAAATTTGTATTTGTATAACAACAACATTGTTGTCCTATAAAGTAACAAAAATAGGTGATTATCTGCTTGCCCGTATTTTAAGGCACAGTTTTTAAGAGCTTGGGTTTCTGTCATAAGGAGAGTGGGTATTTAAATACATGGAAGAACATTCATTTCCTGTGCCTGGTTTCTTCCCCCATGAGGTGATGCAATCTGCTTGGGGGCCTGGAGAGATGAGGGAAAGAGCATAAAAGGCAGGTCCTGAAAGTTGGTGTGGAAAGAAAATTGAAGGGAAAGGAGTAATGGTGGGCTGGAGGCAGCCGACCAAATTGACATTTAATAGAAGGGTGCAAGGAAACAATGCCAGCGGGAAGCGTTTTGCCCCTTGACTGGCACGAGAGGGGACTGAGCCGCGCCTTTTCTATATTAAACACAAGAGGAAATGTTTTTCTGCATCCCCCTTTCCTCAAGACGGATAAAAGATTTAACAAGCCCGCAGGTGCCTATGGGCTGTCACTCGGGTGGCTTCAGAGCCTCCACCAACCCAAGGATGAACTACAAAGGCGGGGCAAGAAGAAGGCAAACTCGAGTGCGTTTGTCGCTTGTTCCCTTAGACAGGACACGCAGCCCGGACACGCACCCCAGGCTCCTCCGAACCCGGGGCAGCGCGGGCTGAGCGGGTCCCCCCTCCCGAAAAAAATAAAGTTGGAAACCCTGCAGCTGTCAGGGGCACGGCGGCTCCGTCCCGTCCGGTCCCGCTCAGGCGGCGGGGCCGCTCGCTCGCTCATTGCTCCTCTCGCATCGACCGGGCGCGGGGCGGGGGGGTCGGAGCCACCGCCCCGGCGCTATTTGAGGGCGGGCGGCGCCGCTCCGCACCTGGCCCGGCCCGTCCCATCCCGTCCTCTCCCGGCAGTCCCCAAACTCCCCGGGCATGGCCGGGGCTGAAGCCGCCGCCGATGAGTTCCGCGATGTCATCCGCAGCCGCTCGGGTAGGGGTAGGCGGGCGCCGCTCCTTGTCCCTCCGGTCCCCTCCGGGCGGGCGGGGGTCGCTCCGGGGGCGCGGGCTGAGTCGGGATGCAGCACTCGGCACTTCGTGGTTTTTTTGGTTTGTGTGTGGTTTGTTGTTTTTTCTTTCTTTCTTTCTTTTTTCCAGTGCTTTTCAATTTTTTTTTTCCAGCGCTTTTCATTTTTTAAAAATTATTTTTTTATTATTATTATTGACTCAACTTTTTCTTTCTCTGGGCAGCATAGAGAGGGGGTTAGCGCATCTCGCCGTGACGGGCGGTGTCCCGTCTCCCAACAAATGAGTGTCGCCGTGCGAGTCCCCCCCAAAAACTCCCAGGTGTCCCCTGCCTTGGGCTGCGTTGAATTTGTGCCACTTGTGTAGCGGGGCAGGTCGCTAAATCTGTAAATGGGAACAGCTGTATCGCTCCCCAGAGAATAAAGTTTCAGGTGCCTGGGCTTTTTTTTTCTTGCCCTTAGTACTGGAAAGAAACCAAATCCGTGGTAGTAAAGGTATTTATAGACCATTCAGCATTTACTCATTTGCAGTGCAAGTGCATGCAGAGCTACAAATTAAGTTAACTCTTCTTGAAGCTCTATGTGCTTGTTCAGTAAACAAACCTTAAAATAGTGGTGTTGTTAGGCTGTGAAATGACTTTTAAAAAAAAGATCTGTTTTGTAATTGTAAGAAACAGCAACAAAACGCTTGTCATGTACTGTGGAATAATTAGGGCTGCTATGGGAATTTTAACTTTGAAAGTGCTTGGGTGGTAGTAAGTAGAACTTAAGGTTTTCTCTGATAAGTTTTGTGAATATTGGTTTTAGTCCAGTAGTGTAAAGACACTTTTGCAGCAGTATTTGGTGTTTTCCCACTGAAGTCTCAGTGGTGCATTTCCTGAAGATCCTGTAGCAAAGTGCTTTTTCTGGTATTACCAGCCTACTGTGTTCTGATACTAATTGCTTCTCCTTCAGTTTGGGATTTAAAAAGGTGGATATTGCCCTAATGGGAGAACAAAGTGGTGGGGTTGGGTGGCTGTTAAGAATTTTCTTTTTTTTTCCAAGACCTGCTTTTGGCTCATGTGTCATGTCTTTTAACTATGTTTCTGCACCATGACGAGAATGTGAAAGCAAAAAAGTGTCTGGTGAGCTGTCTCCACAGTCATTCCTAGTTAGGCTGGTTGTGCTGCCTGTTATAGCAGAACACGTTCCCTGTTCTATACTTAGCTCACTTACAGTTTAGGGGGTGTAAAATGCAGAATGGGTACACCACAGAGAAAAGTCCCCTTCATTTAAAGGCTTGTCCTGTTAGTGTGTAATGATGTATTTGCGCGGTTGCTGGTTGGAGATGAAAGAACTTGAAGGCTGAAAAAACATCTTCAGGTCTATGTGACTTTCAGAAAGTGAAGTTACAGTTAGTAACTTTCCTGTTACCTGCTTGCAACTCTGAACTCAGAGAGCTTTCTTCTGACTTTTTTTTCCCCCTTTAGCTAGTAGCTATTTTCGATGTTCAGTTTGATTTGCCATTTTAAAAATTCATAATTGAGAGCAGATGTTTTCTGAAAAGCTAGACAGGAAACGTTACCTATGCATTTCCTAATTATACCTTATACTCCTTGTTTCACTTGAAAAGTCTGTTTCCAGATCAACTTCAGTGACAGTATGTTAGGTGTATTGTATCATAATAAGTGTAAGATCTGAAATGGCTCTAAACTGTTTTTCTAGTTTCCTGTTATAAAGTGGTATCAGAATTTAGATGTTAGCAGTAGACATAGAGCAAACATTTGTGCTTCTTAATTGGGCACAATTCCCTGGTGTATTATCTATGGTGAATAAGAAACAGAATCAGTTTAAGAATCACATAATTGCCCCAGATGTTTACAAGCCTGGAGAGATAAGGAAATTTAATTTTCATGGTAATAATCATCACAGGTGTAACTTTTTATTTTTTTGACAGTATACCCCACAGTGATCTCTTACTCTTGCTTATCTTTTGTTGTTATTGTTTAACTTCGAAATGTATTGCTTAAAATCTGATTATGGATTTGGGTAGAAGTAAGAGATAACAAATTAACACAGCTGTTGACTCAAGTAAACGAAGAAGAACTTGGTGAGATGGTGTTTCCAAGCTTGATGATAAGTTCATTTTCATTTGGAATTTTTCTGTAACCTGTTACCTAGATAGGGCATTTCTGGAGCTTGCATGTCCTGACAAATTGAATGTCACTTCTCAAAGAGTTTTGAGTTGGAAGTTTTAGGAGGGCTTCTCAAGAGTGAAATGCCAGGATAGCACAGTCATAAGCACACTTTAACCATGTAGTACCAGTAAGGAGACTAAATTGTTCACAGGAGGCACTTCCTAGGCCTGTGGAAAAGATTTTGTCATCCAGTAAGGAAGATCCTGATGACTGAAAATTAAGATATTGTAGCCAGCCCTTGGAGAATTGGGGTATCAGGTACTGAAGGAGCTTTAGGAGAGATTATATCCCACTTGTTTTTCAATGTGTTTAGATTAATTTCATGCTTCAGGGATCTGCTACTTTCTGGCAGGTCCTGGATGCAAACCTTGACCTATGGTACGTACAGGTTCTGTCTTCACATGAAAGTAGAGAAAAGATAAGGTAGAATATGTTGACGTACTTGTCATATAAAAATATTCCACAAGCACATGTTTGAGGTTGTATTCAAAAGCTCAGAGCACCAATATTTGAAAAAGGCACATGGGCTAATGCAGATAGCATTGATTTGGGCACCCTGCTGTCAATTCTAAGTGAAATAATTGGAAAAAGTTATGAGGATTCACTTTATGTAAAACAAAATAAAATCTTAAAATTAAAGCTTGTTAGCACAATTTATGGGAAAGCAGGCTCTGTCAGATATTCTTTCTGTTAACAAATTTTATTCATAAAGTAATTTCTTGCAGTATATTACAATGCACACACACAAAATAATGTTAGCAATAACATACCTAGTAAATTGTTTAAAACACACAAAACGGTTGGATTGCAAATGTTGCCTTTGGGGAAATGTAATAGAATTGGGTTTTCTTGTTGCAAGTCTGTGGGGATAATTACTAGCTCTGATGCTAATTCATCATTTTCCACTTTCACTCACATGGAATGGCTCAAGTTGCCTGAGCTTTGAAGAGGATTCACACGTATGCAGAGCTTAGGAGTGAGGAATGTGAGTTGTGCTGCTGGAGAGAGGGAATAATTTAGTGATCACTGCAGGGGCTCTGTTCAGCATGTCCTTGTAATGTGATGACATAGGGAAATAGGTGTAGGAAAGTTATTTTTGACTCTTGTATATGGCATGGCTGATTCTGGCATGAGAAGTGTGTTTGAAAGTATCCACAAAACTTGAAATCCAAGGTGAATGTCTATAGAGCTCAGTCAATATTTTTTTAACCTCTTTATTAGATGTCGCAGAAGTAACTTTATTACTGTATTTGAGTATATTCATGGTCAGAAAATCCTGGATTCTGAAGACCTTCCAGGGGAGGAAACAGTAAGAAGGGAAAAGTCAAAGCTAACAAATTTAATTTCTAATGTGATATCTTGAATGGAGAAAATGGTTAACCTCTGGGGATAGATCATTTCTAGAGGTATTTGGTCCAGCACTTAGTACCTCTTTGTAGAATGAGCTTTACTCAAGTGTAAGTTACTGGATTCAGTATTTAAGACCCTGTCTTTAAACATCAGTCCAGTCATCTGTCTTATGGTCCCTTCTGTCCAGGATGGTAGTCATTTGTAAGTATTCTCATAATAGAAGGACACTTTGTGCCTGGCTCTTCAGTTTAATGTTTGCCATCAGAACTGGGCCTTCCCCAGACCGTATGGACCACCCTATTTCTTGCTGTTGTGAGACTGAGGCTGAGCATGCACTTTTGCCCTATGCGGGGGCATTGGCAATTTTTAAAATATCAGTGCTAAACCATAATCCATCTGGGGCTTGTGGTTAGATGGCTAAGATTGATCCAGAGAGCTGTTGAGATAGTATGAGGAAAGATAGTGTAAAACAACTACAAAAGTGAACATTACAAGTTGCACTCACTTCCCAAACCATTAATACACATTCTAATCTGCGAAGTGTGGATCCTTAATGTATCATACTTGATGTCATTCTTGTTGAACACATGGAGACCATGCTTGGGGAAATGGATTTTGCACAGCTTAATGAAACTTACATTTGTGATTTAATTTCTCTGAAGAATGTGTGGTGTCCATTTCTCAGAACATCTTTACTGTCTATACAGTGAAATAGCACCATCAAGTCTCAAGTGGATATGTTTGCTATGTTAAAAGAAAACATTTTTTAAAAAACAATGTAAATAGAGCTTAAACCAGAGTGAGTGATTTTCTACAATAAAAAAATAAATCTGCATTCCATAAATACTTTATCATCAATTTAATGAAGATTTTTATTTTATAATTACTGTTGCAGAGCTTAGTAACTGGAGTAATGATTAGCAAAACAAAATCCTCTAATTTCTTTGGTTCCCATGGAGCCTTTAGAAAAGGGCTTAAGACCTCATTTGTTCTTAACTTTTAGCAAAAAGTTATGAAGATCTGGAGTAAGTTGCTGTTTTAAGTTGATGTCATTACTTAGAAGAATGATTTGGTGTGGGTTAGGGTTTGAGAGTAAGGACTTGATCCTGTCTGCATTGCCTTCTGCTAAGTTGCAGGACTTGAAGTTCTGACTAGAAGACAACTGTTGTGGTCTTTATATACAGAGTAACAGTTGTTAGGAGCTAGCACTAAGCACTGTTAGCCAAGTTTGCAGAATATACACTTGCTTTCCTTTTGTGCTTCAATGGCATTAAAAAGTAAAGCTACAGCGTGTAATGGCGATAAAAGCAGTTAAATAGACATAAAGTGGTTCTTTTCCTTTATCTTCATTGCTTCCTCTGCCCTCTCCCAGCTTCACTGATGTGTAAACTGTAGGTAACTAGGACTGTTAGTACATATCCCAAACTGGATCATTTAGGTGCGTGCTTCTCCCCTTCTCCCACAAGCATCCAGAGACCTGACAGATTTTCCTGAGTTCTTCAGTGCAGAGGGAACAGGACAGTATGTGCTCTGACTCTGGTTGAAGTCATACTCACCCTCCACACAATGATGCCATGGGAATGTTAGCAGTATGTTTGAGAAAACAAACAAATGGACAACTGTATCTGCAAAACAAAGTCTGTATTCTGAATCTGAGGTGATTGCTGATGAAGGGGAACCTCATCTGCCAACATAGATCTGCTCCACTGAGCATGGCGATGTCATATGCCAGGGACTGGGATAGTGTTCACTGTGCCCAAATGCATGTGCTGCTGCTTGTTAAGTGTTAAAATGGTATTCACAGGGTATGCTGGGCAAGCAGGTAAGTGATATCTCTACTGAATCCATCTGAGCTCTAGTGGCATGCTGGTGTGGCATTGCTACTCCAGCTGCAAAGAGTTGGATCCCTTAAAAAATAAAAGAAATGCCTTTGTGGCTGCTGAAAGTGAAGGCTTGGCTGTGATGAATCCCTAGTGTTTTGCAGTGAAGGGAGACTTGCACATGGTATCTTTATTCCTAGAAGTGCAGTGTGTAGGAGGAACTGTGGATCTTGTCCAAAAAGGCTTTAGAGGCTGCGTGAAGCTGCTGTATAAGGGCAAAGTACAGGGTCCATGGTCATAAATATCATGTGTGTATTACAATAAATATCTTATTTACAGATAAATATTTCCACATACAAATTTTGGTATTGGATTCGGTATACTTTCATATCACTTAAAGGAAAAAAGAAAACTGTGCTGATAAATTAGAATGAAATGAAGTTAAAATATGTTCAGATTGATTCTTGGCCTTGCCAGCTCATCCATAGTTTTGTGGGACGCTTGTATGCAAAGCAGTTGTAGGACAAAAGTTGCTAGTGATGTGGTAGCAGTATCTTCTTCTTCATCCCACTTCATGACATAGATTAGCTATATCTAATAAGCAGAACAAACTAGAAATTTTTGGTCCTGTTTTACAATTAGAGCCTGTACAGGTGTAATTTTATATATATTATATATATAGAGAGAGAGGTGATTTTTATATACATAGTTTAGATAGGTAAAGAATTTAATAACAAAAATTTTCCTGGCTTCAGGATGTCATCCTGTGTCTCTGTGCCTTAAACTATTGTACTCAAATCAATCTTTGACTTTTTTTCCCCAATAAAATTAGATTACTTATGACTTCCTCCTGCTGGAAATAAGTTTCCAACTTTTTCTTTTTAATATTTATGTATTTATTTTGAGGTATTTCCATTATTTTTGTTATGCTTGACAGACTTAGTGCTTTTTGGGGTTTTTTTGGTTGTTGTTTCTGGGGGTTTGTGTGTGTGGTTTTTTTTAAATAAGAATGAGAAACTAATTATCGGCTACATAATCTGCTCATTTTGGTATAGCAGATGCCTTACTCTGCAGGATGAAAAGATGGCTTTTGGGTAGTTATATTTCCTTTTTTTTTATATATACTTATGCATTTAAAAAGCATGGGATCTGGTATGTTCAGACGCGCTTGAGGTTTCACTTACTACTGAACAGAACTGGAGGGGATGAAAATCGTTCCTAAAGGTGTTACCAAGGTGTCTTAAAACTTGACTGCTGTTAAGCAGTAGTTTCTGCTCAAAAGTAAGCATTTCTTTTCATTTCAATAGTAGAAGGTCATTTAAACAGCAGTTTATTTAAGATACTAAATTTAATAGCTTGCTCTTTAAATATCTGTGTTTAATTGCCTGCCGTGTGTATACTGTTACCTTGACAACAGTATTTTTGTATGCGGAGAAGTTATGATATTTCAAATGTAAATCTAAAGGGACACTATAGCTGTCTTAAACTAGCTTTAGAACTGTAGCATCTGGAAACAACTGACATTTTAGCTAGTTAAGTGCAGGTATGTCAGTTGTGTACTGCAGCTGATTCTGTCCTGTGGATAAGTGCTCACATCTTGTCATTATCTGTGTTTACATTGGACATTAAAGGTAATGGATTTACTTTCATTAAAAGGATCTCCTGCAATTTGAGGTTTAAATTGGCAGAACTCGATTTAACACTATTTCTTTCTCCCTTTTTAAGGTAGGAATAATTCACAGACTTGAATAAAGCGGGGGGGGGGAGGGGGTGGGAAACCATTGTGGCATTAGGTAACTTTGAAGTATAAATGTCTTCCTTGTGAAAGCTGAACTATCTCATACCAGGAGGTATTAATGAGTGTCTCTGTGGTGCCCCACCCATTGCTGAATCTCTGTAATTATTTTGAATGAAGCCCCACCACTTATTTCTGGAGCTTTATGGTCAGTGTGCCATTTTGTGTAACCTGACAAGGATTTTATTGAATTTCAAGATTATTTTTTTGCTGTGCTTATCCTATGGGATTGGTATCAAGAACACAATGTAATTGAGTTGTGCTGCAGTGTGCAATCAGATATCATAAATAGTATTATCTACCTCAAGTTTCTGAAGTGCTTGCTGGACTGCTTCTAAAGTGCACTTTGGCTTGGGTATTGAAACCATAGTTTGGATCATCATTTTGGAACATCAGCCTGTTTATTGCACAGATAATACACTGTTTAACTCATTTATTTTCTTGTTTAGAAGACTGATTGAATTTTAAAAAATAGACATGAACTAAAGCAAGTTTATATTTTGTTTGCTCTTTCTACCTTTTGTTCAGCCAGTGTATGTGGCCATTATCAAAGAGAAAGTTCACTCTTAACAAATTATTTGGGGTGTTTGGTCCACCTAGCAATTCTCATTTCCACCTTGTTGTAGGAGGAGAGAAAAAAAAAAAAGGCAATGCCTATCAGACTTCCCCCAAATAAATAGTGTTCTACAGAAGTTTAAGATAATTGTGGAGGCGAGAAAAAGCTGTAAAGGATGTGAAAACTTCTGAGTGAGCTGTGGTCCCAAGTAAGCTTGCTGTAAAAAATGTCTAGTATTGTTTTTTTCAAAAGGCCAGGCATATTTTAGTGAATATTATCTGACTTATATCTTAAGGTGGTGTATTAAATAGTCATTGCAATGAAACTATTTAACTGTGATTTCATGACTTTGTGGTGTTAACTTTTTGCTTGGTGTAGTCTGCTGTTCTCATTTGCTTTAATGCTAAAAAAAACTTTTAATGTTTGGAATTTATCAGACTCCGTACAAATAAATTAGTATGACATTGCAACTTTCTGTCGTAAGATCAGTGGAAGTAGGCTAGCGTAATAGAAGGTGTGTAATAGATTCATGTTCAATAGTATTTCTGGGTTTGATGGCCCATATTTGCGGTGAACCATCTTCATGAACTGGCTCCAGCCTTGCAAACTGACTTTAAAGAGTGAAGCATAAATCGTTTACCCCTATGACCTAAACCTATTTTTTTAGTCCCAAGTGTGCCTTACAGTTTTAGGGGCATTCTCTCTTTAAGCCATCTAGCATCACAATAATCACATATGTTCCTGAAAAATCTAGCAACAGGGAAAATAAAATCTTCTCTACAGCACTTTTGTCTCTGTTGGTTTTGGGTTTTTTTCACCCACAATAATTAAGCTAGTTCAATTAGGCTTTGTGTGATCTTTCCCCTTTCATCTCAAGTGTAATGTTTTGCTGAACACTAGAGGCAAATTACTAAGGATTGGCAATGTGCGCTTGCAAAATATTCCTCAGCTGAATGCTGGCCGCCTCCTCAGAAGGATTTCTGGTTGTTGTGGATTTAAACAATGATAACTTCATTATCTTGAAACTGGAAAAGTCTCTCTGGTCTCTGCTTTGATGGAAATGCCAGCATGCTGTGGAAAATGTGAATCCACAGAGGACTTGCAGTTTGGTTGGGATTCTTTCCCCGTGGATTCTTGCACCCAACAGATGGGTGAAGAAAACTTCTACTCTGTGAAGAAACTTTCTGGTCTGCTCCCAATCCATATTGGACTTGCTAAATTTATTTTAATAGTCATATTTTTAATTTCCTGTTTGTGACGCTGCTGGCTGGTGATGGCAATAATGACAGTAGTGTTGGAAGATGCTCTGCCCTCTGGGATGACTGTTGGGTTCTGAGGGTTTTTTTCATAGCTGCAAAATTATCAGTAATGAAGGAAAGAGCTACAGGGTGAGGCCTGGTAACACTGCACCAAAGTTTGTTACTTATTCAGCATGTGCATGCTGGCTTGATCAGAGCTGTGCAGCATGGATGTATAACCTGAGGCTGCTTCTGTTAAGGTAAGTCCCTACACATCCAGACTCTGAAAGTAGTCAAGAGAGAATTTGGTTCATTAGAGATAATTATAGGAAACAATGAGTACTAATTGGATATAATATCCTACAGTAAAAGTTGCTAAATTCCCTTGACCCCTTGGAGGCGGGAAAGAAAAATATTTGTTTGAATATAACCAGAAGAGTGAAAGTGATGGTTCCTAGGCAGTCATGTCCCTTCCTGCTGAGCTATCCCAATGACCTTGTCTAGAATTGTGGTCTTATGGGTTCCTGCCAGGCATCCTGCTAAATGGAGAAGTGAGTCCACAAATAGAGTGTAAGGTTATGATTTGCATGGCAGAGTAGAAAATTAATTCATCATGATGATTGCCATTTGGCTCATAGTTAAACAGAGGTGTAGATAATACTAATGTATTCTTCTTGCAAGACTGAGAAGTCAATTAAACCCCATGAAACTGTGATAGATCCCTTTTCATAAAGATTTCTTTCAAGGCTCATGTGACTTCCTCCGGATAATAAATTAGCAACTGAGAATGGAATACCAAAGTCAGTTTCATTCTTTAAACTCTTAATATAAACTCCCTTAGGATACTTTGGGGAAAAATCAGCTACAGTAGATTTTTTTTCTCTACTTAGAAATTGGCTCTTAGAAAAAAACATCCCCTGAATGACTCATTTAGACTTATATAAAATATTCTGCTATAAAGTTCTTAGTGATGTGATGTGTCAGGATTTCAATCTTCTGTCGTGGGAAAGAACAGAAGGTATGGTGTATCGACACATGACTACTGCAGTCAAACAACTAATTCATATTCAAAACATAAGCACTCACCAGGAAGAGTTTAAAGCTTCTGCAAACCTAGAGTAGTTTTACAAGCTCCAGAGCTTATATTTAAGTACTGTGTCTTTGTGGCTAGGCTTTTTAAAACAATTATTTCTGCTTAATTAGTATTAACAATCTTTCATCTCTTGTAGCTGTTTCAATTTGAATAATATTTCCAAATTTTAGACTGCTTACTTTCTGAAGTTGTTTTGCAAATTATTCGTTACATAGGTTGTAATAAAGGGGGATGTTTTTAGGTATCAATCTGAATAAATACTATGAAATCCCAGCTTCATTATGAAAGAGGAATCTAATACTCCTTGTTCCAAAATGTTATACCTTCTAGGATCCTAAACAGGTATGGCAATATCAATTAAATTAAAGAGATATAATATTTAAAGTCATGCTTTGTCTTTCATGGGTGCTTCTTTTAGAGATGGCAGAGAGTAGGACTCTTCATTCTGTCTGAAATTGAAAGAATGTTTTCCTTAAAGAAAAATGTTCTTTAGGTAAAAGAAGTAAAGCTCACCAAGAATTGCAATCACGGAACAGAGCCCAGATTTAGCTAAGTTTGGGATTACTTGCCAGTACTGCCATAAAAGGGACTGATGGGCAACCTTCTACTCAGTATGGGTCTGCAGAAAATCCATGATTCCAAGTGTTAAAAGTACCCCAAACAATAATAAAACAAACAAAAAACCAGAAACCCACCCCCACAAACCAAACTCCAGCAAAACCATTAACCCTCACCCCCAAACACACAAAATACAGCAACAAAAAAAGTTCCAGACAGTCTCTCTGCTTCCCAGAGTGTGAGAGAATAGCTAATTGAGTTTCCTGGCCTGTGATGTTGCAGCTCTGACTTTGCTGTGTTGATTAACTACTATTAATCTTGAGGTGAATCTGCATTGTGTTTCAAATGTGGATGGTCGTTCTCTGATGAAATGTAACTTTAACTCACGTTCACACCCTAAGCCTAACCTACTGAGCGGGCTTTCATCTGACTTCAGAGGGTGCTTCAGCATGTTCACCTGCCTCTGGGGGTGCATGTACCACTGCTGTGCACCCAAGAGCTTCACTGACAGCTCCATCATGTGGAGCAGAGGGTCCTGGCAGAACTCGATGCAATTGGCTGGAGCTGATAATGTTTACAAGTTACAAGGTAAGCACAGACTGTCTCTTTATCAGAGACCAAGGCATGTGTGGCTACCAGCAGCCTGAACTGTAGGCTGGGCTCCTGATATGTTATGTTGCTAGACAGTGATCCAAAAATAACATGATGGTAGCTCTTGGCACTTCTGGAAATGGAGTACCATGTGAACAATATTGTAGCATAAAAGGAAAAAAAGGGATGTTGTAGTACTCAAGTGGATGGAAGTAGGGGGTGGTTGGGGTTTCTAGTAAGGGGGGAGCCTAGGAGAGAAGGAAAAGGCTTGTGTGTTTGTTACATATGCTGTGGCTCCCTGCCAGAGCACTGTTAGCAAAGAAGAGATGAAGGCTCAAAATAGACAAATGTATTCTCTGTAAATAACATCCCAAATGCGCAGTAGATATACAGCACTCCAATAATTGCACTTAGTTTAAAACAAGTTGTGAAGATGTAAGTGCTAAATACTGCTAGAATGGGTGTATTCTATGTACTGTTACCTAGACAGGTAGAAAACTTCTGAAGAGAAAGACACCCTATCTTAAAAAATCTAAATTAGTTGACAGTGACTAGATGGGGAGGAATACCTTTCTCTCCTGTGTCTCAGGTATCTATGATATATGTATATTCTGATGGGGCGGGGGGGAGGGAAGTTCCATTTCACTTCAGATTCCTTATTAAATATTTCCATGTAATTAAATTAGAATGCTGCTTGCAGCAGTTTACAAAACACTTGTCAAAGGGAAACTTAGCATATTTTTTGTTTTCAGAACTTCAAGAGCCAAATCATTTAAATCCAGCCAGATCCTAAAACTGGCACTGGTGTTAAACCTGCCTTTTTTTTCCCCCTCTGTAAGAGTTTACCTGTGTAGGAACTGATTGCACAGGCATTTCGTGTAGACAGGAGTGTGACTGGAATGGGGATATCCCTTTAGAGGGTTGTTGTGAATGAGAAATCGCATTGACTTACCTTCAGTGTATATGCAGCTTATTTAATGAAGTGATGAGCAAAGTACATAAGCCTGAATACACTAAATTGGAACAGAAGCTGTGATTTTTCTAGGTATAATTATGCATGGGATTTGGTCTATTTCTTCCGCTCTGCCCTGATGGGAAGTTTATCCACTTACTGCTGGTCATACAAGCTTAAGAAAACTAAATTCAGCTGTTTCTTCAGTGCATGTGTTTGTTCAAAGATAGTTTATTCAAGCATAAACAAAGACTTCTGAGTCCATTATCAAAATGAGTAGAAAATACAGGTGTTTGAAATGTATTTTTTGCATATAAAATATGTCTGATGTTTTGTAATGAATCAGCTCAAGTTTATGTAATGAGAAGGTTTGTGTTTGCATTATTTGAATGCTGATTTTCTATATAAATTCAAGCCAGTTTACTCATAGTGCCACTTCTAAAATATAGCACCAGTAATGTTTATGGGTTAACTTTGAATTGTTTCATAGCACATAGTATATCTTGCACATGGTGTTCCCTGTGATGCTTGGACCAGAGTTCCAAACTTCAGTGTTCTGTGAAATGGTTATATTTTGACTGACTTCTCTGATCAGCATATCTGTCTAGGATTTTTTTTTCTGAAAGAATAAAATCCAGTGGTCTGTGATTTAGTGCAGTCCTGTTATATTCAGGTGCATATTTCAAAGCAATAATTGCAGTAGGCTTTTGGTTGAGAGAGCTTAATTTTCTTTTAGGGCAAAATTAGTATCTTGCAGTTTTTAACATACACAGCTTGCTTTAATAGGAATGCATCTTAATTAGAATTGCTATTTTGGTGTTTTGAAGAGTAAAGAGGTCATATACTAATAACTAAATGACATATCTAAATAATTTGAGGGAAAAAAAATCTTGCAAACTACAACAACATAAACCAGTACAGAATACAGTTTATCTTCCTTTAGTCAGGTCATGTTTACCTGTCTTCCTAGGTGCAGGAATACATTTTGATTTCTAGAGCATTGATTTCCTAATAGGGGAACTGGACCATGCTTCTTTGCTTAATTCTGAGAGGTAATTCTGAGATACAGCTTTATAATGTCCTTGAATTACTGCTTTCGTCAAAAATATGATAGAGCTGTAATAAAATTTGGGTTTGAAAGAAAATTTGAAGTAGTAAAGCAGATGGCAAGAGTAACAGTTAATCTTTTCTTTTTCCTCCTTCGTCCAACCTGAATAAACCAAACTGCTCGTGGAGTTGAAGAAGGGAGTGCTTACACAAGATACAAGTTGCTCCCTGTCAGTACTGTTTATTGATCAGACTGTGAAAAATGTGTGATTTTATTCCTGATGGAGTTTGTTTCAATTTTGCCATAAAATCAGAACTACTTTGTTAGCCAAATCAGAATTGATTTATGTAAAAAGTTCTCTCCCCACTTCGAAGAGAAAACTGCATTGTAACTGCTTCCTGGATTTAACCATACTTTATTTGCAAAATACCAGGTGTGTATGCATGTAAAAAATTATACAAAGTTGAAATCTGTAGCCCAGGAGTGTATCTTGGAGGTGTGTGTGCTTCTACATTCATCCCACATCTTACATACATAGAGCTATATAACCCTGATTTGCACTATACTGCAAAGGAGACGAAGACATGTGAAAAATATCTAAAGCTTTTTCGCAGCGTTTTGCCTCTGGATGCTGCTGCTTTTTTATCAGCATTTCCCTCTAGCATCCCTCTGGATGTGAGTTTCTGTACTGAGAATATGCCACAGACTGAAAGTGTGATGGTAACAGCAATCAGATGTGTGTGGGGATCTGTGGTTTGCTTCCCAGGTTGGCTCTTATCTGCTACTGGGGATTGGGTAAGTCCTGTGGCTTGTTCTCCTCCATGAAAGAGAAAAAGTAACACTTGGAATAGTATTTTGGAAACATCTTTGTGTGTGTGTTTTCATGGCTCTTTTCTCCATCAATACATATCAACATCAGAGATACTTTAAGAGTTCTGTTGCATTTTATAGTACAATTATTTATCTGGCTAGTAAATTGTAGAGGAGACAAGAATTTCTGAAACATGGAAAAAGTATCATGGAAAATATGCTCCTTTCTTTCAGCAAGGCAGGCCATTATCCTGGTGATATTTTGTTTTTTCTTTTCTTTTTGAAGCCCTGTTAATTAAAATCTGGCTATAGTGAATCCCTGGTTTTTTTCCTGAAGAAAGAATCTCATCCTGATTATTCACTAGTAGAGCTAGGAAAACTAAGGATCAACCATTGTCTGTTTCTCTGCCATCTGTCCATAAAGTTCTGCACTCAGGGACTTGTCTTCAATGTTTTGGGGTGGCAGTGGAAGTATCACATTTTAAAATTAATTCTTGCACAATTTTTGTGCTTCTTTCAGGGGTAAAGTGACATATTGACTGATGGCAACATGACTGGTGGCATGTTGACAAATGACATGCTAAAAATACTGTAGCAAATGTGAGTAGTTGGTTACCCTTTTTGTAAGAAAGGTGGACTGGGCTGAAAGGAGCAATCTTGGTTGAAGAACACAAGTGGACCTGCACAAGTCTATATCCTGTCTACCCAGAAGTGTCCTGGACTTGCTCTTCATCAGGCAACATATTCATGATTTCAACGAAGCTGTATGAAGGAGCAGAGTAAGGGTTTTGGAATCTGTAGTTCTCAGGAACAAAAAAGTGAATATTTTCCAAGAATGCAAGTGCACTTTAGTCAAGTGACCAAAAAAGCTGGAAAAACATGTTGAAAAATTCCAAAGTACACGTGTTAGATGTGGTATTGTAGCATCATGGATTTCTGTATAACACAGAGAATACACCAACTTATTGGATCCTCAATCTGACCCTTCACAAAAAGAAGGGGGGAAATTGTGCAGATAGTACTGCAGCAGTGGATGTTAGCCTAAACTGTCTCAATATTCAACAGAGAAGTATGGAGCTGTAATTTGATTGTACAAAAACTTGAAAATAAACCACCTTGGTTTAAAGAAGTCTTTGTAAATGAGTATTTTATTTGCAGAGTCACATCTCCTGCTGTCAAGTTTGACAGCAGATTATGATACTAATCCTACTTAAATGTTTATATAACCAATTAGTGGTAGGTGTTATGAACTCGCTGTAGCCTTGGAAGAGTTTAGTATTCAAGTAATGCATTGTTTGGGGAGAAGGTTGTGTGGTAAAGGATGTGGATTAGAAGTTTGGTCATTTTTCTGTGTTTGTGTCTATAGTTCTGAAATATGAAATCTCCTCTGTATTGCTAAATCCTTTGTCTGTTTTCTAGCTATAGCTACATATAATGCAGAAATCTTGAATAAAACAAATTCTAAGCCTTAGTCCTATAATTCGTATTTCAGAATGTGGACAGCTACTTGAAAAGGCACTCTGACTAATGGATATATCTAGTTTGATGATAATAAACTCCTGTCTAGTAGTGAGAGAAGTTTAAAATAGGTGAAAATCATGTAAATAACTGGATAGCATTGAAAGTAGGGTCCCCATGGCTTTGAAAGATAGTTCTTACCAGAAGAAAACTAACACACTTCTGATAATAATTCTCCAGTGGTATAAAAAATGGAAATGTAAGTTTTGCAGAGTGAAAACACTGTGGAAAATAGTGACCTGCTGAGCTTCTTAAGTTTAGAAATAAACAATGTAGGTCAATTGTGGTTGGCCTCCTGAGGAGTAACTGGCCTTTTTGAGATCGTAAAGGGCTGATGTTTCACAAATGCTGCTTCAGTAAGTGACACTATATTTATCTTAATTGAAGCTTGGAAGTAATACAATTAGAGGAGAAGACTTTTTAAGGCTTATGTTTACTGTTATATTGTCTTGTCGAGATTTGTGTGCTAAATATTAAGATGAGAGCATACCATGACTGAAGCTTTGGAAGCCCATTCCTTTAAAGCACGAGCTCTGAGACCCTTGGACTGTGTCAAATGGCTTATGTGTTTAAAGCTTTGGAGTGTGTTTTGGGCAATGTACTGAAGCTTTTGAACTTTTCTTTGTTGCAGCTTTTGAATATATTCAGTCTTTGCATGAGACTTGAACAATTATTTGCCAGTTTTAATGGTCAGAACTACAATGAGGTAGTTAACCTGGTCAAACCAGCTTTTTATACACAACAAAAACCTCTTTTAGTTCAGTGGTGTTGGAAGCGATGAGCTTAAGCACCTTGTGGGCTTGTCTGTTTTCTGATGGAAGCTACTAAAGGCACATGCAAAGAACACTGGTGAGATTCTGCTTCTGCATCCATAAGGATTGACTGGAAATGCAGTAGGACTCCATGCTGGTAAGAATCACAAAATCACTCTTTTATATAATAGGTCAAATTTTTGTTGTCTCTTTTTTATTATTATTTATTTTACTTGGAAATTCATATTATTGTAATTTTTTTACCTAAATTTAAACCCCAGTTGGTTGTACAGTAATCCCAGATAGCCTGACTTCTGGCAGTGATGAGATGGAGCCCTTTCCTACCTACAGGCCTGTTAGTGCAGTTCAGATTTTGATTGAAGACCAGCTGTAGCCTAAGTTGTCTGGAGGTTGTGTAGGCATAAAGATTAATAGTATAGGGAAGGGGAATTTCCCAGTCTGGGGTCTGCTGTACAATTTTGTGGTTTTCAGCTACATTATTGACCTATCTGCATTCCCTTACAAGACATGTACTCTAGCACAGCAGTGCAAGCAGTTCAAGTTTAATAGCTCTTGCTGGAAGAGGTTAAGAAGAAAAGATATGGAAAAATCTATTCATCTTTAGAAATATATCTTTAAGTGATTTTTCATAACAAGCTGTTTAAATATTTAATGTGTTGTAAACATAAACAGATATTCTTTTACAAGGAGTACCTTCATTAAATATCTATTCAAAGCAGATGCATATATTTTATAAAATGACAAGACTGGAAGGTGCTTATCTAAGAAGGAGACTTTATTCTATAAAATGATTGGATAATAGATACATAATTGTCTGCATGCTTGTTCTTTCTGAAGCACTACTAGCATTGTAGACCTTATAAGCTTTGCAGCAGAGTATTTTAAATCTTCAAACTCAGTGGGGCACATATAAGTTAGTGGACATGCACAGGGGTATTTATGCATTGTGACTCTCAGTCTTGCATATAATTGTGCACGATCGAGTCTCTCATCAGGAATGTAATTTCCAACCTATTGAAATTCTCTAGGCTATAAATTTGGGTAAGGAGCTGCTTTTTCAACGTTCACATCTTCTATGTCTTTCTGTAAACCTGCTTTCTCAAATGCTCCTTTCCCCAAACCTTTCTGACTCACAGAAGACTGATGGGGCATTCCTTCTGATTTACCATCTGGGCTGTAAATTCTCCTCTCAAATCCCTGCTTGCTCCCCCTCTTCTTTAATGCTACCTATATGCACTTTCATATGTGGTAGCTTGTTGATCTGCTCTGCTTGCCCTGAATGATGGCACTTGCTCTCAGGCTGGCTGCTGGTGGCTGCCTTTTCGCTTGCATTTCATATCTGGATTATGCATTTCTGCTTTGAAGTGTGTGGTTATGTGCAACTATGAGATTCTCCTAATCACAGTTGCAGGTTCTGCCCCTCTGCCTCTGATTTTTGCATGGGCAGTACTGGATTGCAGAGGTAGACACAAGAGCAGAGTTTAAAATACTGTTAAAGGGAATTAGTAAACTGTGAAAGTTCCAAAGACTGCTTTTGTCCTAAGTCTCTGTACAGGTTCTCTTTGAATTAGTTTGCAGAAGCCCTTTTTGGTCTATAAAATCTGTGAAACTGGGTTTTTCCTCTGGACTGTGATCCCACCCGCAGTATATCTTTCCCTTCAGAGGCTGGTGGTGTGTTCTAAACGCTGTGAGGTGTGTTGCAATTGGTTTTTCTTTCAGAAAGTGCTTTATATCACTGTAGTTTGTTACTCCCTTTAAATCAGTTATAATCAGGAGCAAAATCTATGTGGAGCAGTAGGTTGTGATGCAGTGTACAACCAGCTGAAATTTGTGATGGCTTATCTATGGAATTCTCCCTGTGATGGCTGTTTTGTACTCCCTCCCTCCCAATTGCCCATTACTGCACCTCTGGAGTCTAATCTCAGCCACAGAGAAAATGACTGAAAGAAGGATGAAATAAAGTTCCCTACTGGAGTTAATGCCTTTATATCCACTAACTGTATAACTGGCCTACTTATTGACATGAAGGAAAATGTCATGAGGAAACAAATAGCAAGCCTTAGCAGTCGTGCAGCACAGCAGCTCTGTGACAGATGAGATTGCAATGGGTGTTGTAACCTCCTTGCTTGCTCCCCTCCCAACCCCGCCTATTGCCTCTAATAAAACATTACTCTTCTTAGTCTTGTAATTTGGTTTTTTTCCCCTCCTAAGCTTGATTTCACACCTTCTTATGACCCCTTTCCTTGCTGCCTTCTCTGCCCTGGAATGACTGTAGGTGTAGTGTTGCCTTCTGCAAAATACAAATGGAATTAATGTCAAATAAATCGTGATAACAGGAAAGAGCTTTTAAAATACTGTGGTTTTTCCTTTAACTTCTGGGCTTCAGATATTTGTTTTAATTCTGGAAAACATCTCAATGTTTTTCTGCTTTTTAATTCAGAGGAACTGTGAGCTCAATTTCGAATATGTTCATAACACTTTTTAATGTTTGGATTTTATTGGAGAAATTAATAGATAATAGCACCTAATGTATGATTCATTTTAATTTAAGCTGAGAATCCACAATACAGTGAATTCTAATTGGATGTTGCTAAATAAGCTTGATTGTGACTGATTCAGCAGCACTGGCAGGGCCGCAGATATGGTTAGCCTTGTTGTACCGTATTTGTTTTTTAGTCTTCCATTTCACTATCTTATAGAAGTCATCTATTTGTAATACAGTTGTAAACAAAACAAGGCATTTAAGAGCTTGAAAATGATCTACTGTATTAAAGCATGGTAACTGAGACCTGTTGTATGCATGTGTATCATCGCAGTGCTGTTCCTATTGAGATAGTTTTGCTTAATTTTATTTTGTAGGAAAGGTTTTGCTGTTCACAACTAATTACTTATCAACATGAGCGGTGTGAAATAAAGACTGTGCCCTCAAGTCTGTGCCACTGACAGTGAGGATCATTGTCAAGATGGCATATCAAGGATGAATATGAAGATGGTAGCACACACTGTCCTTGCCAAATGACAGAAAATTGAATTTCTTCTATATGCTTTGCATGAGGTCATTTTCATGTTTATTTTAAAAAATTGAATGCTTTTCCTCTTGTAAAATAATTACTTTGTGTACTTTGGATTGTAGTGAGTATATACTTGTTAGCACTGAACATAATTACTAGACTATAGTAGTCAGAAAACAGTAGGATGCAAAAGGAACCATAAAAAGCAAAAAAGATAAATTCAGAGTATTCGTAAATATTTCAATATCTATTGCCAATATATTTTAATATCTACTTAAATTCAATATACAGCTCATATCTATGGTGTTTTTAGCTAGATTTAGTGATAGATTGTAATTGTTTGCCATGTGATTACTAGCACTAGGAGACAGGGAGCTTTGGCTTCAAACTGTCAGTCTGAAGGAAAGCATTAAAAGCTCTACTCAATAATTATCCATCCTTAACCACCAGACTTCAAGTGTAGGTTTTGGATCACAGCATTATGTCTCTGTCGAAACACTAGTCATTCTCCAGCTTGGTTTATTCATGTCATCTTGCTGAGAATGGGGGATTGAATTTTGGGTTTCACTCAGTGGCCAGTTAATGAAATTCATCAGAGAACAGCCAGTCAGGATAACAAATACCCAACTTTCTGTTAATCTTCTTAATCTGTCGGTTCTTCAGTCCAGTGTAGCAAAGAGTAGTTTTGTCCGGTTAAGAGCAAAACACCAGCTCTGCTATCTCTCATAGAAGGTGGTCATGCCCTCCTTGCTGTCTTCAGAGCATTTACATTCATCCTTGATGTTGTCCACCCACCTCTTTAGTGTCGGTGCCTCAGTGACGAGAAAGGCATTGTACCCACTGTTTGGGGCTCAGGACCCTGTGCAGATCCCCTGGCTGGGAAGTGGCTCCTTCGCCCCTCTCTTGTGGCTTTCTGCAGAAGTTGAGCTAGCTCATCTTCCGCATCCTGAATAAGATCCATTTGCATCATTAAGTTCTGATATTTTATGCATTTTCATTGGCGGATGTTAGTATTTATGAAGCACTTTCTATTCAGAAGTTAGGGCAACACAGAACACCTTTGGGAGCTACTGTGCTGTTACTACTTTCCTTATAGATGAGAAGGTAAATTGACTTGCCAAAGGCCATGCAAAATCTTTAGGAGAACCAGAAATATAACATGGATCCATCAATGGATCCTATTACCTACACAGTAATACCTTTGCCTTAGATAAAATAGCAAGAAAATTGGATATGTAAGAACTGGAATCATTAAAAAATAATGCAAATACAAACCGTTTTTCTGGTGCAATTATCACAGAGACAACTGCAAGAAAGCAGTGTGCAGCAAGTTCCTTTCTACTAGTAAATTAATGTCTCAACCATGCCATCTGACTGCCTGCCAGCTGAGTTTTGCCTAATGTTGAATGAGCCTGAGGCAGAAATAGTAGATCCTCTGCCACTGGTGAAGCCAACTTGGTTCTGTAACTATATGTTTTTCATTTTGTTTCAGCGGTTTGGTCCAAAATAGTCTGCCTGTGGCACTGCACCTAGAAATTAGATGTTTGTGAGAATGATTCCACCTACACAGAGTGGAAACTGATTTGCGGTATCTGTGTTGCTAGGTTTTGACAGGTTCATATAGAAGAAAACAACTTTGAGCAGCAGAGAGAAAGCGTCCCTTGTATGTATTTCTCAGTCAGGGATGAGTACCCAAACCACAGCAAAGAAATGAAAGGATAATTGGTTTGAAAGTGGAAGTTTTCATCCTAAAGACTGTTTGGCCTGCTGAGTTGTATTTGGTCATTTACAGCTCTGAGATAGATATTATAAAGCAGGAACATATTTTACAGGGAACAGCAGCTGAAACATGAACTCTTTTCTTGAAGCATCAAAGATCACCCTTGCTACTTCCAAAACTCTCCTCTCATATGTAGTCTTACAGCAGACCTGAGACATCAGCAGTCTGAAAATAAGCCACTCTAAGAAATACCAGATCTATAACAATATATTATTGATGTGTCTTCCCATAAAGTACTCCGTAATCGAATTATGTTAGAATCATACAGGTTGACTGCAGTGTTTTATAGTGCTTAACGTGCACCGCAGAGTTGCATTAGTCAATAGGAAAGCAGAAGGGCCTCCATAGGTACAGAACATCTGTGGTGCTTGCCTTGCCTTTCTTGTTAAAAGAGTATTCTCCAGGATCTACACCTTGTGTTAAACTTTAAGAAGTGCTGTACATCAAGAATCACTTGTTAGCTGCATTGCTTTCTGTGTCTTGCTTTTCAGCTTTCCCACTGTTCTTCCAGTTGCTGTTAGTGGCCTTTATAAAAGCTACAACTGCAATGCTTACCAACAATTTGAATAGACTCTAAAGCATGTAGCATTGTGCTGCTTTTCCAAAAGTACTTTCTGATTTTTCTTATCTTGCAAAGACTTCTGTTATTTTCTTATTTTTCCTTCAAGACTCTTGATATGGCCTGCACTTTGAAAATAAAGGTGCAGGAATAAACATTACTTGAGCAAAATGACATTTGCCCCTGTGCATGTCTTGGACTGGGATGTTTGTAGGTGTCACAGCTCTCAGGTATTGTGGCTTGTTCTACTGGGTGTTTTGGGGTGTTCAGTCATCCCTTCCCTGGTAAGGAACAGCAAGTTGTGAATTGTTTTGTTGCGCATGTGAACACACAAGAGGTGGCTCTTGCCAACTCCTGCTCACCAACATTCTCACACAAAACTCCATATCAAAATCTCAGCTGATCTTTTTCAGTAGGATCAAAACAACTGCAGGTGATGTAGATGGTCAGAAGGTAGATCATAATGTCAGTAAAGCCATTTGGTTGCCAATTTGCTAAGTGGAAGGCAGCTTGAAACCCCTTTATTAAGGCACAGGAAATCCAAGTCAGAAGACCTACAGCCTATATTAATACGGAGATTGATAAATTGATGTTGGCACACCTCTCAGCCACCAGCTGCGTTGTAATGACTCAACCAGCTGTGATACAAGTAGGAATAATTTCTGGGTTCTTTCTTTAATTTCAGTGATTATTTATTTATGTTTTGGTAGTATTTTATTTAATGGTCTCTGGATTTGTTTTTAGGTTTCTTAAAGACTCCTAAAAATTTTCAGATATCTCTTTGTATGAGCTGGATGACGTTCCTGAGGTGCCCTAAAGAATTGACTACTTGTCAGCAGGTGCCAGATTAAGGATGAAAGAACAAAAGACTTCATAAACTGTTCCCTTTCACTTTTAACACTGTCAAGTTCCTGTAGTGGGTAAGTGTTAGAGAAAATCATGACCAGGGATGAGCTGAGGTTAGGGATTTGCTCTATTTCCATACCACAGTCTACACTGTGCATATTATGATACCACGTTGTCCCCGGTCTGCTGATGCTGTCCTGTGATTTTTGTAGCCAGACACACCAGCAAGCCCTCCTGGTACCCACTCCATGTGAGTGGGAGCTGAGCTGAGGGTCACTGGTGGCTGAGGCATCTGTTCCAGATCTTAACCAGCTTCGTTCTCCAAGCCTTGTGCTATGTATAGCTAAACTGTTATTAGATGGGTAATCAGTGCATCATGAACATAAGAATCACAATAACTTTCATAGCTTCTAATTCTGTGGCCCCGGTGTCCCTACTCCTGCTTACTGTCCTTTAAGGTGTCTCAAAACTTCAGAGCTGTCTAGGAAAAAGTGACACTCATGGCTTGGGTGATAAGCGACTGAGAAAGGGAGGTGGGCAGAGCTGGGCGAAGAGTTGGCATTGCATCTGTTGTTATCAAGGGAAGGAGAGGTGCTTCTCTCTCAGCTGCTATTTCACAGTGCCCAGTTTCTCGGCAGTAATAGCCAGGAGCAAGCCTAATTTTCCCTGTATTCCAGGGTGCTGGGAAGCACGGCAGAGCTAAGTAAAGGTTTGTTTGCTGATGGGAGCAAACATGTAGTTGCCAGTGGTTGTAGCTTGGCGTGCCTGGCGTTGTGGGTGTTTTTTCTACTGTTTGGTCTTGGGCTTCTCCCAGTTAAAGAAATAAGCCAGAAAGAGTTTTTGGGGTTTGTGGAAACTTTGGTCATTCATAGGGATAAAGAATTAACTACAGTGGTTTAGTTAGTAATTTCTATTTTCTCTGAGTTGATTCTGGGGAAAAAAAAAAGCATGTGCTCCTCACTTTTCACTTCCTTTTGAAGACATTCTCCCCTACCCCCTGTGTTTAATCTGCATTGGGTGAATATTAATCAAGGTTTGTTCCCAGGTAAGTATTAAGAACTATACTGTGTTTTGGATTTTGCATGAGGTGAGGGTTTTTTTATTAAAGCTAGTGATTATGTGAACTAGACTATGGAAAATACAAACCCTTAAAATTCAATGTCTCAAATTATCCTTGGCTCTACTTCTGCCCTAGTGCTGTTCTTACTCTGTATTCCCATCAGAAGCAGAACTCAGTGAAGTCTGCTTCCAATTTGTGCTTTTTCAGAGAACAGACGTATTTTTTCAGGCAACTTAAAGTAACTCTGATTGTTCAGTCTTTGTATTGGCTTGATTGTGTTCTATAGCAGTGTCGTAGTTTCTGTAATACCCCTTTTTAACAGTAGAATGACCAGAACAGTTCAGAGCAACCTTTTGGAAGACTAGAATGAGTCTGTAAGGTGTGTGCATTGAAATACCATTGAACCTGATATTTTTTCAACTTTTTATCTTAGTAATGTGTCAAGAGATAATGAGTAGCTGGATCTCGAGAGGTGTTAAGACAAGTAATCTGCTTTGAGGATGTAGAATATGAGACAAGGATGTATAGGGGGAAAAAATCACTGGTTTTATTTTCTTTTTGTCAACTGCTGCCTAAAAATATGTTTACTCATTATGTTTCCCACCTAAGTTGAAAATGTAGCTTTAGTTTAAAAAGTCGGATTTAGGATTTTAAACTGTTTTAAGCCTGAGCAGGTGGGATTTAAAAGGAAAATTTTTCAGTTAGGCATTTGAATCAGCAAATTCTATTCTAGATACCTGCCTGTGAGTGAAAAGTTGTCTGGAGACAAGCTAGTCTGCTTTTTTGACTGCTTTTCTGCCTTCTTTCTGAACTGTCATTTGAAATACCTTCTCTCCTTTAAAAACTGGAACAAAAATGTAGCTTTCTAGATTGTTTTATCAACTTCTCATAGGTAGATATCTTTTCTTAGTGAACTCAAGATAGGGTCATATGGGAAAATAACTCAGTTTAGTTTATAATCTCAGCTGCTTAGGTAGTGTGACAACAAAGCTAAAAACTTTAAAATATCTAAGAAATAAAACACTGAAGATAAAAACTGCACAGATAAACAGTATTAAATCATGGGCATGTACTTATTTTTTCTCAAATAAAAATGTGTCCAATTCTCTTGAAACACACAAAGATTTAAGCAAGTCTCTGATTCCTCAAGCGAGGGATAAAAGCTTCAAGAAGCAGAGTCCAAGGTACAAATGAGGACCCTACTCTGATTCCTTAGAAAACAATTTCATTAGGGGGTTCTGCATGCTCAGCCTGGGGGATCTCAGATGGATTCATCGCATTTTTATAATTAAAAAAGACAAAGTGCCTGGCCTGCAATTGACTCAACAGTGGGAGTAAAGAATGTTACTGGCAAACCCAAAGAACATGAATTAACAGGGAGTTTTTCACAACTGACCAGAATGCCCTTTTTTTGGGTTTTTGCCTTTTTTGCCTTTTTTTTTTTTTCTTTTTAACTCAGGATAATATGCTTCCTTCAGCATGTAATTATCTGGATGTTAGGTTGTTATTGTTTTACACTTGATTTGGGAAGGGTACTGCTGATGCACAGGAAGAAAACTAATCTTCAGCAGCTACATTGTCTGTTTCTGTCCTGGTTTAGCCACAGCTGGCAACTAAGTACCACACAGCTGCTTGTACACCCCTCCCACACACACCCCCATCTCCTGATGGGGTGGAGAGAGCAATCAGAAAAATAATACCTGTGGGTTGAAATAATAGTCATGATAAAAGGGGAAAGAGAGGAATAAAAGTCTGAGGGGGTAAGCGCTACTCAGCAACAACTAAAACATCGCTGTGTTGTCAACATTATTCTCATCCCAAATCCAGAACATAACACTGTACCAGCTACTAGAAAGAAAATTCACTTTATCTCAGCCAAAGCCAGAGCAGTTTCTTATGCCAGACTAAAAAGGAAAAGTAGACCCAGGGTATTTATTATCTATAGACAACTGTCCAAAAATTCTTGCAACTTCCATGTTATGAACATCTGACACAGGTGTACAGCACTAGACTTTTTAAGAAGTGCTGAATTGGTAACAACTGAAGTGAAATATGTCAACTATTTGGGACAGGACTGGATGTTCACTTGTCTAATTATCTTAGACAGCAGTGAAAGCCACACATCTGAGACTGCCTGTTAACAGACAGGCAGGATGGAGCACTGGGCATGTAGGCAAAGCATCTAGCCAAATCTTGCAGAGATGGGAAATCTCACAAACATTAATTTTAAATGCATGTTGCTTGTGTCTGCAACCTTCCTTCAGTGGATGCTCTGACAAGTGGAATTCAAAGCTGCCTGAGGAGAAAAAGTGAATGTTTCAGAAGTACTTGAAATCTAATTTCAAATGTTAGTTCAAAAGCACGAATTAGTGGTCTTTCAATCTAAAGAAACCCTGTTAAGAAACAGAAACCTTTGTATGGCACACTGAAGACTGCCTTTGACTGCAAATCCAAATCCTGGAAGGACCTTGTTATAAGTACCTCTTAACTTGGAGAGAAATAAGCTCAATATTCTCAGGTAGCTGAATCAGACTTTTCAGAAAATCTACGAAGATGGACAAGGAGCAGGAATCTTCAAATAAATACTTTATGTCCACAGGAACTCAGGATTTACCTCATATGCTCCTCAGCAATTAGTCTGAGATGTTTAGATTTCATAAGTCTTTTGCCATCAAATAAGTGTTCTTCCTTTACCCTAAGAGTAGGCCATGTGTGAGCCTTCAAAATAGTTGTCAGTATCTGATGCTTTTAAGAATTACCATGGCAAACATCAACTTGCCCTGAAGAAAATAGTGTTTATATATGAGGACAGATATTTATGACTTACAGATTTAATAAACCAAACAACAACGTATTAGAGGAGAACCAGTACATTCCTTGCCTTTCTAATCTGGTAGAGGTTTACAAAAAATAGTCATAAACTACATTTAAGGACAATGTAATTTGGTTTGGCTTTCTTGATTGTATTTGACTGCGTGTTTAGAAAGTTAGAAAGACTTCATCCCAAATAAGGAATGAATTAATACAATAAGTAGCAAATCTGATAACTGTATTCTCTGTTGCTCTAAGCCAATAGATCACATCATAAAAACTGGTTTCACCCAAGGTGAAAGTAGGGGGGAGGGTGAGTCGATGACTAATAACAAAGTAGAGATATCTCTGGAGAGTTGACAGCTATGACTGAAGGTCATTACTATGACATTATCATTATCTAGTCAGGATTAAATTAAGTCCAGAAGTAATTATATTGTCCTTTCCAGAAACAGTCCAGAAATACTTCTGGTAAATGTCAAAAATGCAGTTCAATATCTTCATGTTTGGAGCTTGACACTCAATAAGAGGTGTGTGTGTTTGTGCAATCACAACAGAAAAAATGGAAAGGAAGCCACTAAAAATGAGCAGCATTGGAATATTTCATAGTCCTCAATCTACACATACAAATAAAACTCAACTGGATAGATACAAGGAGTGTGATTGCAGTATCTGCTTGTATCTTCATCCTTTTGAGAGGGGGAATAACTCTTTTTATGTCTTCTGCCAAAGCTAATTTTTCCAATCTTTCAAGCTTACTTTCACGTATCATTTCTTTTCAACTTGCTTTGGTGAAAGTACTTTGAAAAATATTTATCTTCAGAACGTGTTGGGCAAGCGTACTTTTGTGATCTACTTTCTCAACGGTCATTTTTCCATCTCTTTTCTGTGTGTTTCTTCTTGTATACCCAGTATCTTTATGCTATGCCTGTCTTGATTATTTGCTGTACTTTCCTGTTTATCTACATTGGCCTTTTCTCAATGTTACTACCTTTATTGCTGGAATACTTGCCAGAAGCATAGTTGAATTTATCTTTGAACAATTTCAATTTCTGTTGCTTTTCCTGCTTTGCTTTATACCTGCACGTGTTTCTTTTGGCTTTATTCTCTGCCCACAGTGTGTTGTGCTGAAATACAGCATCTTTCTTTACCTCTAGTTTAGTCTCAGTTTATTTATGGATACAAACACAGCTATATCAGAGGTGTTGTTTAAAAGTTACCCCGTCTCTTCATCTTAGCAATGGGATTTCTGGGATTGGGACCGAATTTATTTTCTAAGGAAGTGCCTTTTGGAGATGCTTCAGCTATTCCTGCAGTCATCAAGCTGGGTGGTAGTCAAGGCAAGTTTACTCTTTTCCTTATTTCTAGTTGTGTTTCTGCCTCTCTTCTCTCACTTTGTCCTCTTCTGTGAAATCCCTGCTATCAACTTCAGTTCCCTTTTTTTCCAAGTCTCCAGTTAAAATTGCATTTGTATTTGTGTATTTGGACACCTCTCCAGTGAGGTGCAAGCGAGAGTTCTTTCATATAATGTGACTAAGAACAATGTGTGGGCAGGACTGTATAATGAAAGAGTCAAAAAATGGCTGTACTGCTTTTGGTTCTGGACTTGGAAGGTAGTGAAGTTGTGTTGGGGAGGACTGGTGGGAAATAAGGGAGGGCAGTGTGAAAGTACAGTGGGAACAGGTAGTAGCTTGTGAACTGCTCTGTGTTTTATCTCCTCAGAAGAGCACTCCCTGGTATCACTGTGGGCTGTTCCATTCCCATCTGCAGTGCTCATGCAGGATGGTCGTTGCCTGTCACTGCCAGAGCATCTGTCCTTTAATCCTTGTATTTATTTATTTTATTTTTTTTTAACCACGTTTCCCTATGTCAGTTCTTATGGACTCCCCTTGCTGTTCTTTCTGCCCAGCTCTCCCCATGCTTTTCTGTAGTTCCTTAATGTTACCGGAAAATCAAGACAATGATTCCTTGGATAGGAAATTTTGCCTTCATCTGGGCATTGCCTGGGGAGCTTAAAGTCAGTGGCTTTTAGTCATCTGATCTTCCTGATTGTTATGGTATGTTCCATTAAAAGTAGTACAGGAGAATTAGAAGACTCTGTTTAAACTTGTAATTCCTTTCAAAACATGAAGGGTGAGGAAGAGAAGAAAAAAAGCAAGTACTCTTCACTTTAAAATGGTAATTTTGACAAACCTCTGGTATTTTTTATCTCTAAAATTTTGTGCTTTGCTTAATGTGTACATGAAAACAACCTATATGGTGGGCTGGCTCTCAGCATCAGCAGTCTTACTCTTAGGGTTTTGATGCCCAAAATGCAGATCTTATGTAGTTCTTGAATGGGTTTCTTCAGGGGAAAAATATTTAATCAACCAATACTGTGAAATCACAAGCTTTCTATAATTTCATGCTCTTAACAAAACAGGTGTGTTCTCTCTAACCTTGAGGGGTCTGGGGATGGAGAGAAAGTGGTGGTGAGGGAAGGAAGAAAACAAAATGCAAAACCATTCTGTCACTGTGTCCCTTATGCCTCCCTTCCATAACAAAAGCTGTTCAGTGGCTGACAAATGAGACACCAAAGCCTGCATGCCCTGTAGCATCTCTGGAAATGTATGTGGTGCTTTAGGGATCCCTTGCATGTCCTCTGTACCTAAGTGGTATATTGGAGGCTGCCTCTTTCTGGGCTATAGGACCTATGTATTTGCAGGATTTAAGTGCTTAGATCCACCTGAGGCTGTGAGAAAGAGAAATGCATCGCTACAAAGACCTACTCAGAGTAAGAGGAGATGCATTATTATTCTGTAGCCTTTTGATGCTGGTTGTTTTGTTTTGTACTCAAGTGTGTTCATTTTTTTCCTGGAGTGTTGTCTTTACCTTTTGTGTAGGTTGTTGGCTTGCTGGCTACTTGCATGTCCACTTTTTTTTCTCAGTCCTTGCTTCTGTCCTTCTCTGACTGTCATGTTAATACTTGTCATATTTTTACTGCAAAAGTAACCCATGAGTTATGTGTCTGTGTCCTCATGCATTTGTCAATCTGTAAAGAACCACTCAAAAAGTCAACTGTTAAAGTCAAAAAGTCGGTGGTTGAACATATATTAGACCTCTTTTGTCTTACACCTTGTCCCATTCAACTGTAAACAATGATCCTTGCTAAGTATTTTTGTGAAACTCGTAGTGCAGTGGGATTGCAGACCAGAATTGTTTGATGTTCTTGTGAAACTAAAAATAATTTGACTAAAGAAGTCTTTTTTTTTTGTCATTGATGACACCAGGAGTGTTACATTAAGCTCCTAAAAATTGTTTTGTCTTTAATTATTGTGTATAAAAAAAACCCCAAAACTACTTTGCAGTCAAATTATGTGTTTGTTCTAGAACAAGACATATTTTTATGCTTGAGTGTTTGCATATCCTTCAAATAGGTTTGCTTGTATGCCTAATGCAAGTCTTCTCTACCCTGTGTAGTTTACTTATGTTTAATTTATAGTCTTGGTCAATTTAAAAACAGACAAAAAACCAGCAGAAAACCCTAGACAGTCTCATTAAGTTGGTGAAAGATGAGATGAAAAAGTCAGTGATCTTTCCCACACAATCTTGAAGATTCAAGCTCAGTCCCAGCAGAGTCTGCTTTCTTTTGGCTTTATCAGTCTCAGTCACTGTCTCTCCCAGCAGAACTGTGTTTGCTTCAGCTCCAACACTGCCCTAAGTCCTCAGGAATAATTCTAGCAGTGCTGCATAAAATGTGGCGAGGCTAGAAGGAACGAGTTAGATAAATATGGGTGTTTCCAGTGGGTTTTAAATAATTAATAAGTTATTTTCATAATCAAAATACAAAAAAAAATCTGTCCTTTCAAATGTTGTGCTGGAACTTAGTGTTCTTGCATGGTGGAAGATATTGTAGAAAAAATCGCAGTCATGTTACCAAGTACAATGTGTTATTTTTTCCATCATAATATGAATTTGAATCTATTTGCTTTTCTAATTATATTTTGCAGTCTCCATTGATTTACCACAGCAATAAACCAAACCCTAGTTAAAAGATGTGGGAGCAAAAATGTTTAATTACCTTTTTCAGAATAATTTCTAAACTAAATTTTTATTAATTAAATCTTTATCTTCCTTCAAAGTCTGTTGTACAGCATCTCTGAACCCAAGGAAGAAATATGCTAGTATTACACAATTTGGGTTAGGTTATGATTTCTTTGAAAGCATGAAGTAACTGCAATTTTCTGTCTTTAGAACTTTATTGAGGTCTATTTATTTCTTTCAGTATTGAATACTGAAAAATAGCTGTGACCCATGTGATCTTTGGGTCTTGACAGGTGTTAATATTTGTAAATATAGGATTATTAAATACCCATAATAGTATATTATGAGTTTAGAAAAGCAGATGAGACTCATCATATAATGTTATATATATATAAAAAAAACAACAACAACAAACTCAACCCCACAAAATTGGAAATGTGGTCTTTACAAGAACCATTTAGGAAAACGGAGTTGTTAATCATCACCTTTATGATCTACTGGGACAGGAATTCTTATTCTTCCCTCACCTAACACAATGTCATGATACTGTGTTTAGTTTCAACCAACATTAATGGAAGTTGAAGATATCTGGTACCTTCAAGAAATGCTAAAATATCTCATAGCAGGATACCATCTAAAAGCAGTGATGCTGCCTTGTTACATGACTTCTTATAAGGTTTTTTTTAAATTTTTTTTAATGTTTCTTTCTATTTGAACATGTTGATTTTGCAATTTAGCTGTAGTGACAACTACCTGTAAAAATTGCCTCTCTTGAGCTCAGTCATTTTGTCCAGGCTTAGTCCTAGTTGGTACTTCAGAATTTAAACTGTTTTCTGTACATCACTGTTCATTTTTGGGTACATGTGCAATAATTGTGGGAAAATGAAGATGATCAGGTCATTAAAATTTTAGTAGAGGGCTGAATTCAGCTTCCTTTTCTTTAATATGTTGAGGAAGGCTACCTGAATTTATGAGAACAAAATTTTTTTGAAGTCACTACTTAAGAAAATATACAAATACTAGCTGAAATTTCAAATGGATTTAATTTCTTCTGCTGTTAGAGGATTTCCTTTAGCTACTAATCTCAAGGGAGAAAAATAAGTATAAATGGAAAAAAAAAAAAGGTAAGAATCAGTTAGCATGCACTTCCCATCTTTACCCCTGCTACCCAAGATTCATGGGATACATCGTTAGAATAGGAGATTTGTTACTAGGTACAGTCCTCAAATATTTGTCTTCTCAAATCCCATAACTTCTGGATAACAGGTAGATTTTATTTATTATTTTTGAGGTAAAATGAAACCAAAAAATTGCTGAGAAGTGGGAATAACCCTTTTATTTTCTCAGAGGAGAGAATAAAATTTGTAAGGTGGCTTTTTAGCTGGCAAGACTGTGACCTTTCTCATGATGGAAATTTTTACAAGACAGGGTGATGATGATGCCACTGTACATCTGAGTTGGGTTTGAAATGGTCAATGCAAATATCACAATTTCCCAAAAATTGTTTCTCACGAGTGTGTTGTAAGTATTTTGGAAATAGGTGGGGAAGAAACTTCAACTGTGACAAGCTAGAAAGTTACATATTATTTATGTTCAGGCTTTGGTGATCAAAGTGGTAAGAGATGGCCATAATGAGAAGTGAATGCATGAGAGTATCTAAAGTTTTCACTGGTAGTATGATTGTTGCATAGGCTGGAGAGTTTCTGGGTGGTGAATACAGCTGATATACAGAGGTGTTTTTATCTTTAACCTAGTCTGTGCTCAAGGATTTATTCGGGCTTTATAGAGTAGTTATAATACTGCGTTTGTAGCAAATGAAGTATCCAATACATTTCCAGGGTGGAGCTGTTGCTTTCAACATAGTAACTCTTTTTAGGAGAATATCTTTGAGCTGAATCATAAAGGTTGACAAAAATAGAACAGCACAAATGCTCAATCAAGGGCTGGAGAAAATTCCTATCATATTTTGTGGCAGAAAAGTAATACTAAATCAAACCTGGATTTGTGTCTCATGCAGTTAACTGCCAGATATTTTACTTGTGGCATTCTATGTTTTGAATCTTTTAAATTGAATTTGCTGTGATAGTTCTCTCCATTGAGGAATGCCCTTGTATCTCTTAAGATTTAATTCCTTAAAAATGTTATCAGCCTATCTGAGTTGGGATTTCTACAGTATCAGATTCTTCTTTTCTTTTCTTTTTTTTTTCTCCCCTACAGTTTTTAAATTGATAGTGTGCTCCTGCCTGATTCTTCTTACACTTGATGCAGCTGTTGCCATCTTGAAGCCACCAGTAGTTTCTGCATTATCATTCCTTTCTTTGATTCTCTTATTACTGCAGTTTTCTTCATTGAATCTGATGACAAAAATATATTTGTAAATAAACTTATTTATCTGCCCTCAAAATTAGTTTGTTCTGCATTTAAGTAATTAAATGTGACTATAAGCAATAAATGCTTCTTGCAATCTAGTGTGCCTCTAGCTTAGTTTCTGACTTCAAGTAGCCAGTTTTCCTCTACCATGGTAATCTGCCTTTTTATGAGGCTTTGTACTAATTGAGCAAGATGTAACTTCTTAAGAGTTTAGTTAGGTAGGGAGGAAGATGGTGGACCTGTGTATCCAGGGATACTCTGTTGTCCAGGGATTCTGCTCAGTTTAATGTTGGCGCTGAAAGCCAACACATCTCATCTGCACTGTCATTACTGAAGTGTTTGCAAAGACACCCTGCTAATTTGTACTTAATTTGAAATGGAGGAATTAAGGCTCAAAAGCTGTATTTAGTGAATAAACTGCCTTAGAAGAGGTGAGGTCTCTCTCAGTCTTGATGATGCAATTTTATCACAATTTAAAAAGAGGTCAGCTACATTTCCATGTACACTACAGGGCACAGACAGTGTATTTGAAAAAGACAAGTAAGTGCTAGAAATCTATTGGGAAGAGGACCATAAAACTCTCTGTAATTTGAGGTCCTAAATTTAGGGCAGTCTAATTAAAACTCACTTCGTATCCAAAAATAGCAATCATATTACAAATCTGTTTGATTATATACTACAAGTATGCCACTATTTCTGGTAGACCAGATTTTTTTTTCATTTTATTTTTTAATCTAGCTAGTTTTGTTTGGCTGTTGGGAAAGGAGGAAAGACATTCTTACTTCTTAAGCCCTTCTCTTTGTACCTAACCCACCCCTTTTTGACAAACATTGCATTTCTTGCTATAAAATTCTGGATATTAAAATAAGACTTATTGTATAGACTTAAAATTTCAGACCAGCTCAGACTGGGAGAATAAATGAATGGAGGAGAACAGAAACTAGAAGATATTGTCAGTATTATAGTGTATATAGATTTGAAAATGAGATGTAGCTTCTGACAGGATTAGAAAACTATCCCTGAATTCTTCAAGCAAAAGTCTCCAATGGCACCTTGTATACTCAGTTTCATATCAGGGTAAATTGATTTTTCCATTAAAGTAGCTTGTTTTGTTTGTCTGGAGACCAGTTTTTACTTCTATGGTCTGAGGTAGAAAAAAGAATATATTTTCAGAGGTACCAGTAATAAAAGGTACGAGAAGTGTAACTGGTTTGATAAAGCAACATGCAGTGAGATTGCTCTGTATGCAATCTGTCTCTGACACTTCCAGAAGGGTGGGAGTTACAGGCTTAATGTTAATGAGACCTGTTTTTACAGCACAGATTTAATGAACTGAGAGCTTGTCTGCCTTGGGTTTGCTGCGCAGCAACTTTGGGTGACAGGGTTGTTCTGTTGATGTGCTCTTCAGTGTCCATTAGCTTAGATGGTTTTAAGAACGTTATTTTTCATATTTGTGTGTGTGGTTTGTTGCCTTTCCTGTAACAAAATGCCCATTTGTATTGCTTGGTTTGTAAGGATATTTTCACTTTTTAAATGGATAGCTTGGGCTTCATTAAAGTGAAATTAGAAGCATGAGATGAAACTGAGTAGAAGAAAACACTTTAAGAAATAGGCAAATTCTACAGCTGACTTACTACAGTCTCTCTGAATGTGAACAGTGAAGCACCATCACTTGACTATCATAAGATGCTGAAAAAAAACTTTTAAGTTGCCTGTTGATTAATTTCCTTGACTGTGTCTGGTGATATTGCCTGCTTTCTCATTCTGTATCTATGTCTTTTGAAATCTTCATTCTTGAATAACTTCTTTCTAAATATAGTCAGTACACATGAAGACTCACCCATGGAAATGTCTGAGGGAAGGTGGAACCAGAGGGTTTACACCTTGTGAAGCAGAAGCAGCCTGTGCCTGTGTGATGCCATGTTTTGTTACCTACAGTATATGGGGATTGCTTGTGGCGTATCTAACTGAAGAAGAGAATTTAATCCCAGGACTCATGTGCTTAATATCAAAAGTGTGCACAGTGAAGGGGGGAGCTGAGGTTCCCTAATGAAGGTTATGTAACAGAGGCTGCAGGATAACAGCCTTTTAAAGGGAAGGCAACTTCAGGTTTTTTTCTGTGTGTGGAGCCTCATTTCCTCAGGATGTTAGACATGCTCAGAGGCTAATGCAATTAGTAAGGTGAGTCTGGAGAAAACTAGTATGATGTAAAAAAAAACAACTTGTCCAGCCTGTTCACCTTGTGTTAATGGAATCTTGATTTCTTCTGTGATATTCTCGAAGCATATTCTTCTTCCGAAGTCTAATATGTACTGAGTTTTACAGAAAATGTTTTAATGCACTTAAGTCCTTGGTAATGGACTTTACCTAGTGTTTTTCAAATGTGGTGTGTGAAACTTGGAAACACTTACTGTATAATTATGCACTACAGTACCTGACCCTCTTTTTGCTGCTTATAGTACACTTACTGATGCACTATTGCAAGAATATAAAAACATGCTATAATTTTTACAGTGGCATAACTGAACTCCTGATTTTTTTTCATCTCAACCTGTTTGGCCTTTAGCTTCTCTCTGATATGCAAGGGGGCTTTCTTTGTTTTTTGGTTTTTTTTTTCTGAAATTAAGGAAACTACTTCAGAGTTATCAGACATAGATTGCAAAATAATACCTTTTAATCATTCAATTTGTCAGCAATTTCACCAAATTCAATCTAATGTTTAAATGATTCAATTAATAACTTTGCTAGATGTTCTTATATAAAACAGTTTTACAGTTCTCTGAAATTATTTTGCCTGTAAAACAAACCAATAGCCTTGTACCTGTAACATTTTGATTGCCTGTGATAGACTTACAAAACCTATACCTCTGAAAGGGACTGCTCAGTTCTTCACTGTGCTAAAATGTTACAATATTTAAAAATGGTATTGGCTTCTCTGGACATAGAATAAAAAAAAATTATGTTAGTGTAAACCTGGTTACTGTTGCTTTTTAACTTGAAAGTGGATAAATGTTGCTTAGCCTCCTGTTAAACATATGGTAACATAGTCGTTTCTACGTTTTGAGTGTGTATTTGGAAAACATGCAAATCAAGTTCTGGAGGGACCACGGGCTTTTGCTAGTCAGGAATTGCTCTAGCATAGCCAGTTTTTGTGTATTTGTGAAAATAGAATGGAATCTCCAGCAGGAAAACACTTCATTGACATAATTTAGCACAAGGAGCTAGAAAATGCTGTTCCAAAATGTGATAAATCAATAGCAAATGTCTTGAAGATAAATAATGTGAATGTTCAGGTCAGTAAGTATATTCTGCACATAAAGAACAATAAATAACATAATCCACTTTGGCTGGTTTTATCCAATTTAAGGCAATTCATTAAGCAAAACTATCTAAATGCTGTTCCATGGGAAGCAAATGAAAGCTTAAAGTAACTGTAGATTTCTTTGCTCAAATTCCTCTATGAAGTGAGACAATAACTTACTAAAGGATGGTGCCAAATCTTTTTGTTCCTGTGGCATGTGTAGGGCTTACTTTCCACTTCTGAGAGCCGTTTTAAACATATTGTTAGCACAGGACACTTTGTCCAAGTGAAAATGAAGGAAACTAAAAGGAAAAAAATTAAATTTGGCCTTCTCTGAAATGTTATGGTAAAAACAGTAGTCATACAAAAAATGAAGTATCTTCTAAAAGAAAAAAATTAACTCTGGATTTCCCGTAAGCCAACATTTATTTCTTTCTATTGAGCATGACAGGGCAAACAGAAAAGCAGCTTTCAGAGCATTGCTTTTATGAAGATCTAATGGTCTAATGAATAAGTAATATACCATCTTGTAAAGCTATTGCTTGTTCATAATGCATCCATATTATGGTAACAGATTGTAAATTAAGAAATATGTTGTTTCTTGATCCATCCTGTCTGTCTGTGGTTGTCTCATAAGGATAACTGATGCTTCTGCATACCAGGCTTCAGTCATTGGGTAAAAGAGACTGTTTGGCAGAAGTACATGTCTTTAGGAAGCTGTGCCTTAACCTTGAGCCTACTGTGACATGAGAGGAGGATTTCTTTTTGGGAAGTAAAGCCAAGTTTACATTGGAAAAAATATCAACATGAGCATTTAATCCAAGTAAGGCTCTGCAGTAAAAATTAACAAGTAAAAAAACTCTGTTCTGGTGTCTATAGTCAGATTATTTGCTTTAGAGTTTGAATTGCTAGTTTTTCTTGAAAATAAATTTGGATTAAATAAAAATGTGTAAATTGTATTTATAAACAGTTGAAAGTGTTTGTCATATGCCCTGTCAAGTCTACAATTCCTGACACAGTCATCTTCTGCATCCCTTTGAAAATATAATCGTCAAATACATTGATAAAGTGCAAATGAAGCATGTTAGCATCACTCCTTTAAATAGAGCTCAGGTTTAAGAGTGGGACATAATGCTTGCTTTGTGTTTCAAAAAAGGGGCAACAGATATAAGCTATTATTGTATCTCATACACTTATTTATGGTGCTTTTAAAATCATTCTTGTGTTATTATATTGTCCAATACTGAATAGTTCACTCAAGAAATATGGTGCTGCATCTCAACCTTAGACTTTTATCTTGTGCACTTTAAGCTTTATTTTATAATATTTGAAATCTATCCCTTTCAGTACTCTCTCTTTGAACAGTCTATCTTGGGGAGGTGGGGTGGCAGGAATACTTAAAGAAATTACCACTTAAAACCATACTTGCATCTTCTTAATTGAAGCAGCTCTATCTGTTTGCCAAAAGCAAAATAAATTTCAGGTACACCCTCCTGAAAATGCTTTTGAAAATAGTAAAGTTTTATCTCATTCAAGATCTTGCATATTAATTTTCATTATTTTAATCACAGTATCTTTGACAGCAACTGATAATAATTACATTATCCAAGGATGTTAACACACTGTATCTCATTTAGGTGGAAAAGATTATAAAAGCAAAAGATACTTCAGTTACTTCAGAGAATAAAAGTTTATAAGCTGACTTTACTGACATTGAAGGACAAATTCCCTTTAATTTTACTTGCCTAATATAGTAACACATTATTTGTCTGGCAGTCTTGCAGCTGCTTTCGAGTGTAGCTGTTGCCTGTAAAATGAAGGAATTTCATACTGTTTTTATAGCAGTGAGAAATACACAGCTTGACATCATCTTTCATAATCATGACCTTTTTTGTTCAAGAGGGGAGAATTGCATTAGAAGAATGGTGGCATCCTGTTTTTTCTTGTCATGTCAGTTCATTATTTTTGAGTATTACTTTCCTTCTGTGCCCAGAAACAAAGGAAGCATAATATATGGAAAATCAAATGGTTCTTCTGCTTCCGACTGTAGATGATGGATACATGCTAATTGGGGGTACAGTGGTAGGTGTTCAGTAATAATACTCAGCAGTGAAGGGTTTTATCTTCATTCAGCATGCTCTTCTTCCTATTTGAACTATGCAGCCAACTCCTTTGTGTAAGCTGAGGTAGACAGTGATGATGATGATGCTCTCTGTGGTGAAATGGGACAACTGTTTCTGGGGGCTGGCGAGATGGTTGATGAAAGTAGAATCTCTAACAGTGATTCTATTAGAAAATAATATAAAGTTATTTTCTCATTTTCCAATTAAAATGCATTTGGTAGTAATTTCCTTTTCAATTTACGTTTAAATCCTTTCTGCAAGAATTGTTGGCATTGGTGAGTTTTCACTTATCTTCACTCAGAGTGAGGAATTTAGGATGCTACTAGACTATGGATAGAGGGACAGGTGAAGGGAATGACATGGGAAGTCATCCACAAATCAAGGCAGGAATGTGCCAGAATATCTAACCACTTACAAGCATCCTTGCATTTAGGTACATTATTATTTTTTTCATTCTTCATTTTATTTAGTGTTTCTTAGCCAATTAATTAAAATCAGTAGTTCCATGGAGAGAAGAAATATAAAATAGGAAGAGTTTTCTCAGCATACATTCTACCTTCAGTTTTGTAATGCATTTCTTGTTGGGATTCTTTTGTTTCTAATAGCAATGACATAGCTAAAATTAAATACCAACCCAACATCTCTTTAATTCCTCCAGGTTCCCCATCTACTTGAATATGTAGGCATTGTTTCCATGTGAGAACTTGTACAAGTGCTTGCTAATCCTTCTGTCAGCAAGCGTATCCTATTTTGCAGAAGGGAGAGGGAAACTGAATGGCAGAATAGTTGGTCAGGTATTGGCAAATGCTTTTTGTGTTGCCCAGCTCTCATTGCCTGGAGTCCTGTCTGGACGGCAGGTAAGGGGGTAGCTGAAGTACCAGTTTAAATACAAAGGGCTCAAGAATAGTTTTTATAATCAGAAACCTGGGATCTTACTGATGAATTAGTATCCAGCTCTCTTGGGGGATGTTTTCTTGTTGGTAAGGAAAATTATATATAATGGATTTAACATGTTTGTGAGTCATATACTAGTCATACTCTCACCTCTTCAGACAGAGATGCATTAATGTTCAGCCTGTTAAAGTAACAAAAGTTCAGATGGATGTTTAAATTGCTCCAATTGTCTGCTTTTATTCACCTGTATATCCTCATCAATTAAACATTAAGACATCTGTTTTCGTGCTGGTCTTAAGCCAAACCAGACTTAAACCTTTCAAAGGCTGAAAGTGCTGAAAGAGCTTTGCACACACATTTCTTCCCTTATATCTAACAGGGATAGTTTTAGAAACCTGATTTAGAAACCTTTGTTCAGTAAGAAAACTACCTCCCATGGGAGACAGCTAGCATGTCTTTAACAGGCCAGATGAATTACAGGTTCAAAGTCCTGGGAATTCCCAAAATTTATCTGTTACCCTAAAATTTATGAAAATAATGAAATGTGTCTATAGATATTTTGATTAGTGGTGACATGAATAAAGAGGAAGTAGTCTTGCTGTGTTTCCTTTATTCCTTAATTATAGAGCTGTGATAAAACATATTAAGGTAAAGAAATATATTAGAGTAAGCTGTCAAAACAAACAAGAAAAAGAATAAAACTTACTTGCTACATTATCTCTAGTGAAATGGAATTTGCTTTTAAAAATACTTAATTAGACCATGGTCTAGAAGGAGCTATTGAAGTTTGTGGCAGATTTTTTTTTAAGTATAGGCTTCTTAATCCTCCAAGAGTTTAATTGCTAGTATGACTGTATTTTGTGAATATTTTCATCTCTTCTGAAAAGGCTTGAGCAAGACCTGTGTTTTAAGCAAAAGCATTTAGTGGTTTGAGGGGAATTGCTTCCAGTGCTCAAAAGCTAAGGCCATTTTCATAAGATCAGCAGAACTTCCTTTATTTAGTTTAAAGGCACTCTGAGGTTTTTAGGGGATGTGTCAAAATAGTAGGTTTCTTCTGCTGTAATGTCCATGTGGTCTACTATGATGCTCACAGGTATATCCAAGGATACTACAGAGCTAAGTTAAGCCTGGGGGAAGAGAGTGTCTTTTGTTTGTGCTCTCTGGCCTCCCTCCTAGGCTGAAGTACCCGAAAATACAGAAGAGTAAGACAGCAGAGCGGTTTTTGCTGTGAAACAGGTAGTCTTTGGCAGAGCTCAGGAGTTGAAAATATCTGTGCTCTTGCCCTTGAGAGTTCCAGTCAATGTATCCTGACCTGAAATCAAAGCACTGACTTGTCTGTGATAGCTGGGTAATTGGTTTCTGTATATCTCAGGGTGTATTAAAAAGGCCAGCTCTTCTGAATTAATTGTTTTATTTTGTGTAAATTTTTTAATTTTCTTTTTCTGCCTTTAATTTAGGGTTTAATTTTAATGAAGTCACATGAGCTTGTGCCTGAGTCACAAATGAGGGGATCATAGAGGGTCCCCGGACCTACTAAAGTGTCTTCCCTTCCTGGAGGGAAACACCTACACTCCTTTCTGATTTGGGACTTTCAGTTAGCAGTCCTTGTTACTTTTCTCCCTGTTTTCAGTGTACACTGACTTCCAATGTTGTGGTTTGAATGGTCCCATATGCTCTATGTACAATTAATTTGGATTCACAGGCTGGCAGAGACAGGAAGACACCTCTGCAGATCATCTGGTCAATCCTTTGATTAGAGCAGGGTCAGCCAAGAGCAGGGCAGTCAGAGCTGTGTCCACTCGTGTTTTGAATGTCTCTAATGGTAGACTACCTTTGCTGTATTTAAAGTAAATGGATTTTCTTGTGTTTCTGTTTGTACTTATTGCCTCTGTTCCTGCTGCTGGGAACAACTGAGAAGAGTCTGGCTCTGTCATCTTTACTCCCTCTGCTAGTTATTTATAAACACTGATAAGATTCCCCTTGAATTTACTTGAACTTTGTCATCTCTAGGCTGAATAGACCCAGACACCTTTCTTAGCCCCTCATCATGAGACAGATGCTCCAGTCCATTAGTCATCTTTGTGGCCCTTCACTGGACTTACTCTGATATGTTCATGTCTCTCTTGTACTGGGATGCTAGAGTTAGACACAGCACTCTGGATGTGTCTCACCAGTATTGAGGAGAGAGGAAGAATCACTTCCCTCAGCCTGCTGGTGATGCTTTGTCTAATTCAGACCAGAGTGCTGTTTGTCACCTTTGCTTCTTATCCTGATGTCCATCAGGAATACCAGTGTTTTCCCTATTACTTAGCCTGAACTGATGCCTGAGGTTATTCCTCTCCAGGTGCAGGACTTGGCATTTTCATCAGCTGAACTTCAGAAGCCTCCCTTCAGCCCATTTCTTCAGCCTGTCGAGGTCTCTCTGAGTGGCAGCACAAACATCTAATGTATCAACCACTTGTAGTTATGTCATCTGCCAAGTTGCTGTGGGAGCTTCCTGCCCCTCATCCAGGTTACTAACAAAGAGATTAGAGTACTGTTGTACTGCCTCCAGTATCAAGGCCTGGGGTACACCACTGATGACAGGTCTTCAGCTGCACATTGTGCTGCTGATCACAAACCTTTGACTTGTCATTTAAATCAGTTTTTAGTCCACCTAATTTCATCTCTAAGTGTGTTTGGAGTGTTGAAACCTGTGCCAAAATAAAGATAAATGTCAGCTGTTCCCTCTTACCCAGTTAACCAGTCTTTTCATCACAGAAGGCTATTAGATTGCTAAAGCATGATATTAACTCTGTGGCTACTTGCTGTCTGTGTCCAGGCACCTTCTTGTCCCTGTCTTTCTAATGTGTTTGATGATGGATTCCAGGATTATTGCTCCATTGTTGTCCCAGGGATCAATGTGAAGTTAACTAGCTTATAGTTGCCCAAATCTCCCTCCTTGCCATTGTGGAATTCATAAGTAGTATCTGATTTCTCTTGTAGAAACCTCTTCTGGTCACAAAGTCAAAGACTATGGACTGTGGCCATGCAATGACATTGGCATATTTCCTTAGCACTTTTGAGTGGCAAACCATCAAGTCCCATGAACTTACATCTCTCCATCTTGTTTAAATGGTTCCCTGCCTTGAATCTCTGTATTCTGGATTCCCCAGCTTGTGTCAGAGACCTATGGTTACCAACTTCCACACTTACCAGTAAAGACAGAAGTGAGGAAGGTCTTGAGCAGTGTTGTCTCTGTGTCCTTTGACACTGGATTACCTGTTCCATTCAGCAGCAGACCTACTTTTTCCCCAGTCTTCCTTTTGCTGCCGCTCTATGCATAGAGCCTTTGTTGTTGCCCCTTGCATGTCTTATCAGATTCACCACTGGCTTGGCTTTCCTGACATTGTCCCTGCATGCTCAGGCAATATCTGTATTCTCATTCTCCTGGGTCATCTGAGAGTCAATCAATGAGATTAAGGACCTTATAGATGCTTTCTGAAACACTGTGAACTCCAAAGTGTTATGTCAACTTAGAACAGTCACCTGTATACTCTAATAGGTGTTTGTCAATAGTAAGCTCTAAGAGAGCTCAAAGAGGAACATAATAAGTATTTTGCTTGATTAGGATGGAATAAGTTGTTCTTTTTAAAAACTGGCTTCCTTTAGGCCCCTCTATAGCTCCCAACACTCAATGATCATTTTATTTTACTTATCCTGTTAAATACCAGTAGATGTTCTCATTATCTGTATTTTTTCCAATAAACTGAAGATTTTTTTTACTTTAACGTGATTTTCACAGATTAATTATAGCTTATGTAAACAGATTTTCTTCATCAATTTAAAATGTCTGCTTTTCAGATTCATTGATTGGCATTGTTCTTGCATTAGGAGGCACCACAATTAGAAGTGCCTAATTTGTGTTTTCTCTCCCATATGTTATTTTGTGCACCTTTATTCTGTCTTGCATTAATCATCTCTGCTCCAAGCTGAACTTCCCCCATCTTTTCAGTTTCACACTGTTGTCAAATGCAGTAAAATCGATGGAAACAGAGTGGTTTCAGATGGTTACATTGTAAGTTTGTTGCATAAGGGTCTACCTTGTATCAAGAATAACAATTTGTGAAACGCTTAGTTGAGTGTTTATTTCAGAATAACTGGAGAGATACTTTACATGAGTAGTTCCTGCAATTATTGTTGCAAAGAGAACAATTGGTGCTTCCTATGTATCTGCAATGAAAAAAAAAAATCTTAAAATGTCTACTAATGTGGATTTAATGAAGTTATTTGGTATCTCATATTGCTCAGTAAATTGTAAATGTCTCTTTTCTAACTAATATAAAAATTAGTTCAATCGACTGTTTCAATAATAGGATGCAATCGTGTATGTTATTGATAATTTGATTATTCACTTGCCACGATTACTCTGTATCTAAGCAACTGTGCCTGCAACAAGGTATCTGATTTACAGAGGGGTGATAAGTGGCCTGTTGTGTGTTCAGTTTATTAAAGAAGAAACTTCCCCCCAAAAAGCATAGCTGTGTGTATATATTTCCTGGAGCCTTCTTAATAACTACGTCCAAGTCATACATTTACGCATAAATCTGCCACTGGAAAGTGGGCAAACAGTCTTTGAATCTTAAAATGAGATCTTTACATAAGCATCTCAAAACTGGTATTCAACAAGGGGAATAGGTGGGATGAAAGAGAACGAAGTTCTTTCAGCCTCTCCAAGCTAACCAAGGTTTACTTCTTGTTTTTCACTGGAAAAAAAACCAAACAAGAAAACCCAACAACAAAAACCATACCCAAGTTGAAATGTGAGTACTTTTCCTTACAGAAAGAAACAAATGTGAGCATTTTTTGTGTGTGTGCCTGAATGCTGTTGTTTTCCTCTCCCAAAGTGTCCTGAATATTTTAAACCTGACATTATCAATGGAAAATATGCTTGTCTGAGTAAGTTCATTGTGTGAGAGAAATGAAGAAAAAATGAGAAATGACTTTTCAAAACTGCTGAAAATATGATCTCAAATAATTGTCTGCATTTAAATTTAACACTCTTTTCTAGTTTTCAGTGAAAAGGTACCCTAAAATGTTAGACATCTTAGGTTATGGCCTTATGCATACTCAATTTTTATACTTCTGTATTTCAAATGAGGCAGATATCTTTAGTTATCACTTCAGACATGTTCTGGGTATCATGAGCTGTCACCACCAGGGAAGTAAAGACAGACCACCTTACTAGAAATACCATGTAGCAAGATTATGCTTTACTTTGAAGACACTTTTGGTAGTGCAGGACTTTTTTTTTTTCTTCCCCACAATTTCCAACTTGAGGCAGCAATATTTGTCTAAGTGGATGTTACTCATCTTTTAACCAGTTTAAATTAAGTATGAAATACTTCATCAAGTGTTAATTACAAAAAGCTCTATTTTTATTGGTGTATATTTGGTTATATTGTCAGAAGCTTTAGTATCGTAGGAAGTGGTGCTATAAAAAGAACATTTTGAAGCAGTATACAGTAGTGATCTTGCTTTTCCCAGAAGCCATTTTTGAGAATGGTTTCCCTCAGAATGCAGCTATGGAGATGTTTCTCATTATCACCTTTACCTACCTTCAGGCAAAGCTGTAGGATACAATAAAGTGTCTACTTTATTTTTTATTTTTTCTCCCCTCACATTCAGCTATTGTGTAAAGTTTCAGGAAAAAATTAAGCTTTAAAAAAACCCCTATTCTCTTTAGTGGATTGATCTGAAGCAACAAATATGCTGAAGTTTTTTGGTGTTTGTGGGTTTTTTTTCTGGTCTGTGTATTTGGTTTTTTGGTTGGTTTTTGTGTGGGTTTTGGTTTGTTTTGGTTTTTTGGGTTTGTGGTTTTTTGGTGTTTTTTTTGTTTGGGTTTTTTGGGTTTCTTGGTTTGTTTTGTTTATTTTTTTTCCCCTCCCATTTCACCCTGCCCCCTAAACTGAAGATGCAGGTGTGGTGTGTGTTCTGAGATTGATCTGGTAAATCAGGAAGTTTGTGTTTTTACTGAAGACTTTTTGTACTTTTTTCCTTATTAATACTCAAGTTGCACTGCCTTGTAGGTCTAGTTCCTTTGGAACCCTTTTCTAGAAATGTCAGGGATCTCGTCGTCCAAAAATGCAGAAACAGGGAATTTTGGTAAAGGCAGAATATGCTCTGAGTATGCTTCCAGTAGTAGTGGTAGTTTGTGCATATCCACACTCCACCAACCAGCCCCAACCCCTCCTCTTAAAAAAAAAAAAAAACAACAAAACAAAACAAACAAAAAAACAAACAAACAAAAAAAAACAAAAAAAAAAAACACCAAAAAACCAAACCTATGGAACAGCAGCTGTTCTGGTAAAATGCCAACCATCAGACTGGTCATCCAAATGTTGAACTTAAAGTTGTTGAAGGAATAAAAGAGCTGAATGGTACTTAAATCAAACTGTAGCTTAGTATTGATTTCTTAGCTTAATTAAACAGTAAGGTGGATAACCTATTGCAGAGGCTTTTCTTCTGAAATAAAAGGAGGAAAAGTAGTACAATCATGAGTCCCTATTCTCCTGTCTCTAGGGTAGCTGTATGCTACTATCGGAGACTTGATATGTAATGTCAGTGGCATAATTATCTCCCTTAGATTTATCATAGTTTTTTCTGACACTACAGAAAGCATGAGGACATGAAAAAGAAATGCACTTGATAACAATCATAAAGTTTTTTTATTGGATCCAAATGGAAGTTACAGAAAACAATGACATAGATTAGCAGTATTGGTTTCCATCTATAAAATGAACAGAAACTACAAAGAGAAAATGAAGCAAAATGCACAATTAAGGCACTCATCCAGGTATAATTTCATATAGAATGATCTCTTGGGAGATGGTAAGTGATGGATTCAGGAGAAAAAACACCCAGCATTTCTAAGCAATTTGTCATGTAAGTTTATAACTTACTTATGACTTCTTGTTCTCCTCTCACCAATTGAAATCTAAATGAGCGGGGAAGTGACTGCAATAATTTCTTTCTGAAGGCTAATTATCAGCTTAAACTACTGATTTTGGGGCTTTTGTGTGAGATGGGTGTATCTCAGGTGCAGTTTAAGGAACGTGCTCTCCATATGAAAACCCTGGCACTCGACAGTGTTCTCGCTTAAAAATTAGGTGAAATGAGCATGGGGACCGGTGTAACCTCTTTAGCAATCACTGTGCTGAGGCAATTTCTGGCACACTGAACAGTCATGTTTCTCAGTGCAGACTTCTTTATACTCATCTTTCATCTGTCTTGTAGACTGTAAATTCTGCGATCCAGAACCATCTTTCATCAGTGTTTTGTAAAAGACTAGCACAGTGAGTCTTGAGCCAGGACTTCAATATGAATAATAAATGCAGTTCTGATAAAGTATGCTTCTGAAAATAGAAAAAAAATAAAATCGAGAAAAGAAACCCAGCTGATTCAATGCAACATAATATCAATGACTTTTATGATGTTATACAGACAGGTTGAAAAGTTTGGATTTGTTCTGCATTAGCTCTGCTGACAAACACAAGTAAGCACTAATTGTTCTTTGTCTCTGTTGTGCTATTGACTGGATACCCATGGGGCTCTTTGAACAACAAAGTCAATGCTGTACTTGCAACTCACTGGTCACGGGTCACCCATTGGAAGACAGATACAGAACAACAAAGTCAATGCTGTACTTGCAACTCACTGGTCACAGGTCACCCATTGGAAGACAGATGCAGGGTTAGTAACCCAGCAACTGGTTCTGTAATAAACTAGTGCCTCTCAACTAATAAGAGATCCAGTCTAGTGATGCCTGTAGGAATACTGACATCTCTGGTGAAATAACATCACCAATTGGGGTCCATAATTTCAGTAACATCAATTACTCAGTAATGATAAATTTCAAAATAATTTTTTGAACCCGGGGGAAAAAATGTCAAGACATACAAAAAGCAAAGGATTTCAATCTTTTATTTAAGAGATGATCAGTTCTTAATCAGCTTTTCTATGTTGTTTTTTTTCCAAGGGAATGTTGTCCTAACACAAAGCCAGAATGTAGAATTCAAACTGGTCCTGAGTTTTGTATTTAGTTTCCTAGTCTTAAGTAATTTTCAGTAAGGATATCCCATGTGTGCACTGACATCTCCATCCCTCTTTTCTGAACTGTAAAGGTAATGCGCATTTCCAATGCATGTTCCTGTAAGAAAGACACAAGTTTTCAGGGGGAGAAAGGGTGGTAATATCTCTTCTAAATGAGAAGCAGGAAAATGAGGTCAGTTTGCTTATTAAAACCAGCAAAACAGGGAAAGGATTCCATCTTAGGACAAGAAATTGATATGGAACTGGGTTTATTTTTCCTGTAAAACTCATTATTCCCCTGAGAAATGAAGAGGGAGAACCCCATCCTTGTAAATACTAATGAAAAGCAATCACTCTGATTTCAAGGAGCTCAAATATTACCCTGGTAGATCAAAATTCTGTATCCTCACAGTAACAGCAAAAATCTTTGTTCAATTTTGAGAAAGTGGAGAAAGAGTGGTGGTTTTTGTGGGTAATAGACAGGTTCACAATCTGGTAAATTAAGAAGAGAAGGATAACATGATGTGCAAAAGCACATGTAGTTTCCAGTTCTTTAGGGCCAGAGTTTCCTAAATATGGTTTCTTTTATATGGATGGACAGTACAGTAAGAGAATATACTGAGAATGTTCTGGGTCTTTTTGGAGAACTTTTTTTTTTTTTTTTAATAGATGGGACTGAATTGTGCAATGCTGGGATATGCTTTTTAATTTTCATTCTGCTCTGTAAGGTTAACACCAGTCTTAATCTTGTATCTCTATGACCTGCTTAGTGCATAAAATTCTCCTTCGTCATTCAGGTTCCTTCTTCGTTGCTCCTCTGCCATCTGCAATATGACCAGGACAGGTGCATAATACAGTAGATATTCTGCCTGCAGTACTGATGAAAAGGTTGCAGGGTATTTTAGTTGGTTAGCTGCTGTAGTTGATGAAATGACAAATATATCCTTTTTCCTATATTTTTTCCTGCATTGAAAGAGGACATGCTGAATGGTTGGATGCTAGTGGTATAAACGGCCCAGTATCTGGAACAGCTTTCATCTAACCTGTTGCCCTTTGTCCAAACACTATATAGAATTGCTCTCAGTGTATAGCAAAACAAGATTTTGTGAAGCTTCATCATTCTGAAGTCAGTATTTTGATATGTTAATCTCTTGTATATATTAGATAATGAGATAGCCTTTGAGAAGACTGGCGGACTAAAGTATGAAATAGATTTCATCAAAACACGTGTTCCTTTTGGATTTGGATAAGCTATAACCCCTAGTATGAATTTCTACCTGTTGGTTCAGCAGGTGGTGTATGAACAGGTGAGCTTTGCCAAAGGCGAAACACAGAAGGTTGTTTCAAATAACTGGAACCAAACCCCAAAAACCATTTCAAGGTTTATAAAACAAGTTGCATCCCTAAGCAAGCTCTGTTACTGTGAAGGCTGTTTTAATCAGACCTACTTTTTATCTGTCCTCCTGAGTATGATTCCTGCCTGTAATAAGAAAGGCATTTTAGGTCACATGCATTGTGTTAATGCAGCAGAAATTGGAATTTATCAAAGGTCAGGTACGATTATACTTGGGGAATAAACATTGAATGGGGATGTTTGTGAGTGTGTCACTGGTGTAACAAGGGGTATGCAGGAATGCAAGATGGGGAAAGAGGAACATGAAAGGAGGGCTGGTGTGTAGAGAAGTGAAGGACTGAAGGGGGTGGAAGGGAGGCACTGGTAGTTATTAGGAGGTATTGGGGAGTGGAGACTGCATACAGGTTGCTGGTTAGCAGCTCTTGTCACCTGGGGGAAGAGGCTGTAGGGGTGAGTTGGACACCAGCTGGCTGTGTGGGCTGTTTTGAGAGAAGGGGGAGAGGCAGTGAGGTTTTGGGGCTAATTCATTGGGGCTTTCCACAGTTCAGTTGAGCATCTAAATATAGGAGCGCACTCATCATGACCTTCACTTTTAGAGTAGTATTGCTTCTGCCTTTCTTAACGTGTGAGCAGAAGTGATTGGGTTTGTAAAAAAACTTTGCAGCATTCTCTCAAATGCAACCTATTCATCTTGGAAAGAAAGGAGATGGTGAGGAGTCTTCAGATTAGTGCCCGCCTTCTGCTCTTGTGTTTTGAGGTCTCTGTGTGTTTGCCAACATGTAGGGAAATGTTGAAAAGGGTAATTAACTAAACAAGTAAGATCCTTAATTGCAGGGAGACCTTTATGCTTCTGTAAGCATGCTTTTATAAAGCGACCTGTGCCATCACACTTCTGTGATTAGGGAAAATGTCCTATGCTTTTTCATGCAAAATAAGGGCAGATAGCTCAATTTAATAGGCTAGAGTGTTGATGCCCCTGTGAGATTGATGCTGGCTATCAGTGAAGGGATCCTGACGGCTGTCACACCACTCTGCTGCCGAGTTCTCTCTTCCTGTGTATGCAGGTCACATAAATTTTTGCTTGACACTCACTTGCTGTGAAATATCCATCAGTTATAAATATACTGGCAAGCCAAAAGTCAGAGGCCTGAGCCCATAGGTTACAGTGCACCTTCTCTGCACAACTGTGGAGGTGAGCACAAAACACTGTCAGATGCTCATGGTAGCACTGCTGACTTGCATGATGTTTGCCTCCTTTACAGTGTGCTTGTATATTTATAAACCCGTGTTTATAAATTCCTCCAGCAACTCCTTTACAAGATTCATCTCTTAGAAAATTAATCCCTTGTTGTAATGCACATAACAATAACAAGATATGGATCAGTGACAGATGGATACTTTCATACTTGGCATATGGTGTGTTATGAGCCTGCTCCCATGCTATTGAAGCTGATGAGTCTTTCCATTGAATTCACTGAGCTTTGGTTTAGGCCCTGCAAGAAAATGAGTGTGCATCTAAAAACAGCTAGATATTAAAAGGAAAAAAAAAATCACTTTATTTTCTTTTTTTTTTTTGTCTGTAGAAGTAATTTTTGGTTATGTATTGTAACTGAGTTGGAAAGACACACACATGGGATCATACCAATTAAGAGAACTCCACAACAGGGGAGAAAGTTCTGCTTAGTGTATAAATCTTTAGCTTTAATAAGTGATGTTTGAGATTTGGAAGCTGACTGACTTCGCAGGCAGTGAGGCATAAAAAAAGCTGGAAATGTTGAAGTGACTGGAAAATATATGAATTATGGCAAACACCTTGTGTCTAAATGCTTAAAATGCCCATTTGGCTCTGTTTTAAATTTCCTCTGAGAATACAACTTAGCAGAATTGTCTTGAAGGAATAAAGAAATGTTTTCCAATTAATGCTTTATTTTAATATTCTATTAAGAAGTATTTTTATGATTAACAGCACAGTTAATTTGCATAAATAGATGTGTTTAAAATTTTGACTCTGTCTAAAGACTGTGAAAAAAGATATTGTTCAGGGACTTTCTCATACAAAACTTCATGTGAGTTTCAGCCTGATTCTTAGTGCAGTCTCTGTCAAACACATTAAATTCAGCATGAGCAGCTGCCAACAAAAATGTGTCACTGACAAAGACAACTCTGTGGTATTTAATGGATCATATAATTTATAATTTGCCATAAGTGGAAGATGGCTCCCTAATAAAAACCTTAAAAAAAAGATACTTGTAGAGAGTGTAGTTTTGATATTGAATAACCCACATCTTTTTAAATTATGTTACTGCTGAAAGCTGATACCCAAGCCTAGTGAATAATTTCTTTGGTGGTACCCCCTGTCAGGCACCTCTTCAGAACCTGAGGTCATCTATGGAGGTGGCTTTGATTGTAGAATAGCAGGTTGGAAGGGACCTTAAGGATCAACTGATGCAACTTTTCTTGGCAAAAATATGGTTTAGGCAAGATGGCCCAGCACCATGTGCAGCTGAATCTTGAAAGTGGCCAATGTTTGGGAATCCACCGATCCCTGGGGAGATTATTCCAATGGCCAATTGTTCTTATGGTGAAAAAAAATTGTCTGCTTGTGTCCAATAAGAATCTCACCAGGATTAATTTTACTATTACCCCTCATCTTTTCCATGTGACTCCTTGTAAAAAATGAGTCTCACTCTCCTTTATATACTGGAATGTGGTGATGAAGTTTCTCCTCAGCTGCCTTTTCTCAAGGCTGAACAAACCCAGTTCTCTCAGCCTTTTCCCCACACGCCGGACTTTCCCATCCTTTTGTTGTAGTTTTATGGCCCTTCTCGGGGCTCTCTCCAGCCTGTCCACATCTCTTTTTGCGTAGTGGAGACCAAAACTGAACACAGTGTTCCAGGTGTGGCCTGGGAAGTGCTGAGCAGAGTGGGATAATTACTCCCTTATCTCTGCTGGGGATGTCCTTGTTGGTGCAACCCGGCACTCTGTTGGCTTTCTCTGCCACAGCAGCACACTGCTCATCTTGAGCTTTTTGTCTACCAGGACCCCCAGGACCCTTTTCACAAAGCTGCTTCCCAGCTGGGTTGATCCCAGCCTGTGCTGCACTCCTGAATTATATTTTCACAGGTTCAAAACCTTACATTTTTCCTTGTTGAGCTTCAGAAAGTTTTTGTTAACCTACTCTTCCAGCGTCCCCTGGTCTTCCAGCAGAGTGGCTCTGCCTTTGAGGTGCCCACTTCCCCACTCAGTTTGGTCTACTGAGCAGCTCTAATCAGTTTTATTTTTCCTACTCTTTTCAAACTAGCTGTAGATGAGCAAACTTGATCCTAACACCCACAGTTACTGAAATCAATGAGGTTCTGTAATTCTGAAGGGTAATAATTGGCTTCAATCTTTGTAGTATAATTTTCGAAAGTTACAAGCAGATGGAGTAAGAGAAATTGCTTACAGAATTTCTAACAGGATTTAGAGGAAAATGCAGGGAAGAGAAGCTGCAATCTTCAGGCATGTTCATAATGCTGAGAAACAGAATACAGTGGTTTCTGGTTTGGTCTTTCCCTGCCTTGTTGTGTGCCTTTGGGGAAGCTGTTGAACATGCATGCTTGCTTTCTGTGCTGCAGAGATAGCACTGAGTTACCTCTCTCTGGAGAGTGTTGGTGTAACAGGTAACATGTCCACAGGACTCTGCATACGTTAACTCCTGGAACTGTTCTCTTCTTTCCATTTTTTTTTTTCCCTCTCCATTCATTCACAGCAGGTCTTGCTTGCAGAATTGTGTAATAAGCCAAAGCACAATAAAATTTTAATGTGAAATGAAATTACGCTTATAGATATTGTTACCTTTGTTTACTATACCACATCAGGGCAGGCTAAAAAAAAAAAAAAAGATAAAAAAATCCAATCACTACTTTACTAGAGGAAAATCAAAAGGTGGAAGTATTTTAAAAAGCACATTCCACACCTTGTGGTTGAGTTTTGGTTTTATTTTCAAATTAACCCTTAAGAAAATTATGTAGTTGGATGCAGTACAGAATAAAATGATACTTTCTGAAATTGCAAAGTGAAATTATTGCCTAACTTCTTTGTCAGTCTTAAACTGTCTTATATATTGATCCCATTCTTGGCTACTTTTTTCTTGCCTGGTAGTTTTATTACCCTTTTCTTAGTCTGTAGTTATTTTGTGTGTTTGCTTTTCTGTAACAGATTCATACACTTGTATTTTTTGAGGCTCTCTAAGGATGTGCAATTATGCTTTGTGTCCATTTATGTCATCTGCTGTGTCTGGTTGTACAGCTTGGCCAGAGAAGGTTCAGTATACAAGCAATAAAAATAATTAAATCTTTTTTTATACAAGAAGCTTTTGATTACTCCAAGTTTATGATGGAATTTTGCTGTGGGATTACATTCGCCACCTGTCGACGATACTGAAGATGGCAAGCAGCAATCAGTGCAGATATTTTAAATAATTCAAAAGATTTTAATATCACACAGCGTATAATGAAGCATAAATAATCGATTTCCTCTCGGTCAGTGGCTTATGCTGAATAACTTGATTTGTTTCAGTCTTTGCCATAAAATTGTGTTCTGGTCTTCTCCAAAGATGCAGAATTGTTTTAAAAGTAATTGATTTAGTCCTGTAATTTTTACTTAGGCTCAATTTCCCATGGTTTTCGGAAATCTGATTGCAAGGTCTGCTCACATAGGTGCTGGGTAATGTCTTTTTGTTTCATCAGGCTTCAGCCTTCTGTCTGCTCCCTAAAACCTAAAACTCCTAAAAGAGGAGCTGTGTGGCTGGAAGGGAGCTGTGCTCAGGCTCCCAAGCAAGGTTAGGCACACTCAGGGAGCTCCTGCTCCGGCCTCTCTGGAAGTTCATCCAAGAAATGCCTTCTAGATTTCAAGTATTTCCTTTCTTTTGATTATTGTAAAACCTTCATTGTACAATTTCTATTCTCCTTTAAAATTAACAGATAGCTAAAAATATGTTGGGAGTTTTGGTTTTAAGAGGGTTTGGGTTTTTGTGGGTTTTTTTTGTTTCTGGGGTGGTTTTTTTTGGTTTTTGGGGTTTTTTTTGAGAGAGAGGAATTGTTCACTAGCTTTTTCAGGCTTGACATATAGTGTCCTTCTCGAAAGGACTAAATCACCATCTGTTTTCTTTTCTCTTATTTTTCCTAATGGCAAGGATGAGTGATAATCTAGACTCACTTATTATGTTTTGAATTTTTAATTTGCATTGTTGCTTTACATTATCTTTAGTCTGATCTCATAACTCCTTTATAAACAGCTTTATAATAACTTTCCTTAGGGGAAAAAAGTAAGATACAAGCACTGATTTTTAAAATTATTTTTATTTTGTCAGAAGAAAAAAATTGCTATTAAACAACTTTATTTGGGTTTTTTTTTCTGGTGTCATGTGAGTCCCTTCAGGGACAGTGATCCACTCATTCCGTATCATTTGTTGTATTATGGCTAAAAGAGAGGAAAAGCTATATAACATTCTTTCTGTTGTCTGGGACAAGACATTAAAACATGTGGACCTTTTACTATGCTATGGATAAGAATGATGCTTTAGTTTTTAGTAGAAAGTAGCATTCCACAATATTATTGAGATGCAATATCAAAAACTTTGGTTAAAATATTTTAAAACATTAATCTCTGGGAAGCCTTGCAGCTAATTTTAGTAGTCCAAACTTATTTTCTACATGACTGAATCCAGAGATTAAGTTTCAGTCTATTACTTTAAAATAAGATTGGGTCTGAAGAACATGCAGAGTTTTAGAGACAAGATTTCACCTTTATCAAGCTAAGCACCTCTGTAGTACACATTGTGACTTGAAGTAGAATAATTTTGAATGTGCAGAGTTTCCCAATGGGTTTTTTGTACTTGACTTTTTTATTATACCCTCAAAGAGAGAGAAGAGAGAATAACACATCCTCTCTTTTATCCATTTTGATTCTCTGTTAAAAGGCATTTTTTTCAACTGCAAGACATATTTGTACTTTCTGCAGTTTCCTTTGTAGTTTTGATTGTACTTTGAGCTATTTTGCTCCTAATGCAAACATTGTCTGTTTGACCCAAGAGTTCTCCTAGACTGTCATGATTTCTGCAGGCTTATTCTCTGCAGAAAGCTGGCCAGACTAACTTGTGTTGGGAACAAAAGAATAAAAATCCTACCTGCTGTTGTTAGGCCTCCACGTGCACTGCTGGTTACTCAGCTTTGTGGTGACATTATCTTGCATAGAAGCAAAAGCACATTCTGTTGATTATGTACCAGGTTAGAAATTCTGTGATTATGTTAATTGATTTATTGGGAAAAGTAAAACATGTTTATCTGGATTCAAATTTTATCTGAATTTGTCTTGCACTAATACGTATATTTCACATCTAGCATCATGGGAATATCTTGACATCCTTAAAATTTATCTTGTGGTGATATGTGTTTCTAATCCTTGTTTTCTGAATGGGCATACTGATCTACTGTTAGTCCTGGGTTCACCTTGCAGATTTAGTAACCTGCTTTTTACCAGTTCTGGACTGCTATGTCCAGACTGTAAAATTTGATTTAATTTTGGAAACTGTGATGAAAAGTAAAATGGGTAGACAGCATATTTTTTTTTGCAAGCTCTAGTCTAGTATTACACAGTTGTAAATACAAAAAAACCCCAGCTTCTTTGGTGGTTTATTTTGCAAGGCAGGAGCTTAAATTCCCCTTGGTGCTTGTGAGCAATGTGAGGCAAATCAGTTTTAATAATGAAACCTACCTCACTGTCTGGTTAACTGTTAGAACTTTCAAAAATTAGAACTTTAGAGGAATAAAGATGAATGAGTCTTCCCTTCTCTCTGTCTACAAGTGATTGTCATGGAAAAGGCTTAAGCTGAGCCAGAAAATTTGGAAATACTTTTCTAAAATGAGCTCTTCATTTTGTGATTTGTGATTGTGTCCTCAAACTAAAGGTTAGCCCATTCCACAGCAGCTTTGATTTTATTTGGTTTGGGTGAGTAATGTGAATTGTTACTTGATTCTGAATGCTTCTGTCTGGTTTATCATGGATGACACAGTTGTATGATGGTGTCTCAGCCCTGCAGCACAGCTTTCAAAGAGTTTGTCCAGTTCCATGTGGCGGTCTTAGATGTTTGTTATTGTCATGCCATCACACATCAAGAAAGCATAGGTGATGTTTTTAGGCTGGTTGCTGCAGGAGTCAAAATTTGCAGGATGGAGCAGAGAGCTTCTGCAGCCCATTGCAACATGGGTGGAGGTGTGGTGGTCCCTCCCATCTCTGCAGCAGTGGCACCTAACCCTTCCTGAGCTCTGTTCCCCTGAGCTGAGCTGCACTGCCATAAGAGCTATTTCACATGGCAGAACCAGACTTCACATGGCATTGGAAACATTACTGAGAACTAGCAGATGTGGTTTCTTTACTTAATGGACAGGTGGAAAGCTGGAAAATGGCACAACCTTCTCTGGCCTTTTTGCTATCAGCAGTATCATGAAACAAACACTGACGGAGAGAGAAAATAAAGGTAAGGAGATAAACAGAGAATCAATTAATGTGTTAAAAAGTTTTCCAAAGGCAGCTCATATCTGAACTAGTGTGGTGTCTTGAGCAGGATTTCAAGCAGATAGGAACCTATGAGAGCAGAGACAGGCTGTGAGGGGTCATTTGTGAGGACTAGTTGAGGGACTTTTCTTGGGAGGTAAAATCTACCACAGTTTGCTGGTGTGTAAAGCTGTGGTGGCACTGTTGGTGGGAATAGAAATTACACGACCGTTCATGAACAACAGGGTTACTAGGAGAGCCTGGGAAGCTGAACCAGGAAGACACTGGTGCTGGAGTCGCATGTATCAGTAAGGGAGTACAGTTTGGAAAATGACAAATAAGATGCAAAGATATTAAATATTGCTAACTCAGCCTGTCCAAATATATCTGCAAGTCTAATGTACTAACAGGGGAGTATCTGTGTGAGACTTGATAAACTCATTTTGTGCTGGATGAGAACTTTTGAAGACCTCCTTGGTCTAAGTCTCAGAAGGTGGACAGAGTCTGTGCTTTTAGGCACAGCCCCTTCCAAAGGAGTTTACGTACATGTAAAAAGGAAAAATGAAAACCCAAAATGAGAAGAGTGAACACCTGCAGGGCATGGCTGTAGTCTGTGTAAACAAGCAGGAAAGAAATGTCTTGGTTTCATATTTGGCATCTTTTTGTCGAATAGGTGAGTTTAGTAGTATGGCAGTTCAAACTGAGCTCAACAGTCATCTTTTGAAGAAAAGGATTTTCCTTTTACTTCAAATTCATTTTATTTTGAGATGATATTTGGATACAAGAGTGGTAAAAAAAATTTACCATGTAAATGGAAAATTAAAATAAGAGTTAGCTACACCTATATTTTAATACATAATTCTTCAAATAGGTACTCTCAGCTTCTGTGAGTTATATAAACATTAACTTGTCTTCATTATGCCCCAGGGAGATGTGTTATTAGCTTGATAAACAATAATATTAAGTAAATTATTCTTATTTTTCCTCCTTGCTGTTTTCATTATTATTTTGCATGTCTGAAAATTGCTTCTGTTACACAGCTTTTATTTCCACATAAAAAAATTGCAAAACCCTGAAACAAATTTATTATTAATTATGCATGCATTATCTTATTTAATCCTCTTTCTGTTTGAATGGAAAGCCTTCATTCTTTCTGATACATTCAGTAAAGCATATTGATTTCTTAATGTCTCAATCTAATGAGAATAACAACGGAAAATTGCAGTTTGGAGGGGAAAAAAAGAAAAATAAAAAAAATCCAACAATTTTAAAGCTCTCTATAAAATAAACAGAAATTAAAGGATTATATTTCCCCTTTTATGAAGCTTCAACCTATAATTTCTCAAATTATGTTTTCCTTCAGTTTCTGAGTTTAAGTTTTCATGTTGTCTTGATGAGTTTCCCATCCATCCTCTTCCCTTTCATTCACCCTGAAGTTTATTTTGTCAGTCTCTTAGTTCTGGGCTACTGGGGGAAGAGGTAGCCTCTAGGAAACACCGGGTTGTATTCCATGATCAGTGTGGCTTCTTCACCGATTAACATTGGGGATCCCCTAGTGAACAAGCTCTGGCAGAAGAAAAGATTCTCCTCACATCTTTCTACCTTTTCTAACTTTAGGATATGAATTATATTTACCTGCTAGAGTGGTGGGACAGTGGATGCCTAAATATATATAGCATCAGGCAGGATTTACAGCAACATTACTCTTTGCAATACATTTACAGTTGTCTCTCAGACTTCAAATAACTGACTTGGTAGACTTGTAAGAGACAGTTCCATAGCCATGGTTAAAAGAAATTGTCTTAGTCCAGGAATCTGCTATAAATTCAGGGTAAGTTTATGGGCTTCCTTCATTTCAGATGGCTGTTTCTGAAGTGCCTGTCTGCTATTACAATTGCCTGAACTTCTCAAGAGAGCTGGATGTAAACATCACCCACGCAACAATTTCTGACCCTTTGCTTTTCTGTCGGTCCCCCTTTTTCATAAGTGAATTTGTGGGTTGCATTACTATATATAAAGAGATTTTTTTTCTTTCCTACCTATATTTAGGCCTTCATTCTGAGCTATGTCATCATGCCATTATGGCTAAAAAGTTCATTCTTTTCTTTGTGACTTCCCCAAGTCATATAATGCCTGTAAAATGGGTGACCATCATGACCATCCATCAGGCAGATTGCAGAAAGCCCATGATACTCAACATTTTCCATGTTGACTGCAGGCTTCCTGGTAGTTGCTGCCTCCTGATGACCTGTGGTCTTCCAACTGTGCCCTTGCTGACCATGACCACTCACATGGGAGTGAGGCCTTGGGCAGTAACTCAGAGTTTGCAAAGGGCATCAAATACAATTTTCTTCTGCAGCGCTCTGGCCTGAATTGCTACTGTGTATTTTATCTTTCCTGCGTTAGAAGGCTGCTGAGTTTTATCTTCTCAGTAGGAACCTGAAAAACAATATTCTTCAGTTTATTGATGTGCTACAACTATTGAAAGTAGTTAAATTGGTTAAACAGTTTTAATCACCAGATAAGAAAATCCTGGACCTTGAGGAAAAAATATGTAGCAGAGAAAATGAGAGCCACTATTAGTATACTGAGAAAACAATTCAGGATTAGAGAGACAGTGTTTAAGATGGAAAATAATAGAATTAGGAGTAAGCATAAAGCTTTTTAATTTTAGCAGGAAAGATAGGCACCTGAGGTTGTTTCTATTAAAGGACTGCTGAAGCTAACTTTTAACTTACTTTGTAGGTACGGAGAAAACAATTCTTTTTCTTGCAAAAGGCTTCTTACAGATTGCTTATGAAGCTTAGGGGATTTTAACAATAGATTTCCCATTAAAATGTGCAGACTATCTTTTTTCCCTTGCCATGGCAGGGATGTTGGGCAGTGCCTACCTTAGCACAAAGGGCAGCCCAGTGGGAGCAGATCTGTAGCTTGAGGCACTGGATGCTGAGGATCCCATGTCTTGTGCTATGGGACAGCATGTCAAGGCGTTTTCCTTTGGACCAGCTCTAGGCTGCACTGATCAGATCTGAATAGAATAGGTGCCCTATCTGTTTTTGTCCAGTTGAATCCAGTTCATTTTGTCCAAGATCTCAGTGTTATTTCAGTCAAATCATGGGAAGGTCAGACATGGGAGCACCTGAATTTAATTATGTGCTATTGCGAGTAGTGTTGACAAATGCTTAATATGCTTCCATTCTTGCCTTTTCTACCCAGAAGTCACTCAAGCGCTTATTTTGATATTTTTACTTCCCCCAGTGACATGTCTGAGTGCAACTTTGTATTTTAGTATCTGAATTTGGCTTGCAGTGAAAACTTTGTATGTGTTTTTCTATGTAGAATTCATGTTCATAAGCTCTTCAGCACAGGGATATTTATGCTGTCATTTTACTCATGTAATTTGTGTATTTCTTGAATAATCTGTGCTAAATATGAAATGAAGCATAAAAGTGTATTTATGATGTTCAATGTACTTTGGTGCATATACTTTATAAAATACAAAATTATTACTTTAGTCTGGATGGATCATCTTTAAAGATCCTGATTCTGCACCCATGGGCAACAAAAAGAAAACAATACCACTGAAGCTTTAAAGCTATGCTTAAGCACTTAAAAAAATCAATGAGCAGTAGATTCTAGATGCTGTTGTAGATTCTACTCAGCACTGAAGTGCCTTTTTTTAGGTGCCAGAAATACTTTACTCAGTCAGAAGTTCCTGGTCATAAGCACACTTGGCCAAAATTTTACAAGGGATTTGGGAAGATGCCCAATGGAATTGACAAATATTGCTAAGTGATTACATGCAAAACATTCCCTTTGAAATGTAAGCTAACGTTCAGGCCTCCAACGTATTAAGTATCCTTGAATGTGTCTGTGGTATTTCATACAGCATGAGTTTTCAGGGTTTGTTTGAAAAAGCACTTAGGAGCCCTACATCTCATGCATTTGTGGAACTCTTAAAATTGGAATTGTCATCATACCCTTGATCTTGATGATGTACTTTCGACTGTTGAATGCAAACCTATGCAGTAGTAGATGTGCATGTATAGATATTCTTATCTGAAAACCTGGGTATGTATCTGGTCTTCTGGTATCTTTTTTCACTATCTTTATTGAAACCAATAGGTGGTAGAACCCTTTGCTACAGGAATGGTGCTCACACTGTCACAGAAATGCATGCAAAGATTGACCCAAATAGCATCCAGCCTGTACTGTGGTCAGGTATTTCCTGTTTACTGTCCCATTTCCCCACCTAGTTCTTTCTGGATCCTGGATCAAAATGCTGTCATTTTCCCTCCTTGCTAGATGTCTTGGACAGCTGGGAGGATGTGGCTGAGGCTCACCTCTAGGGCAGCTGAGTGCCAGGGGTCACTCTTGGTCAGGGATCTCCGATGTTCTCCAAGCACCACTGCTGTCCACAGGTTCATAGTTCCCTTTATGGAGACAGAGGCTACGACAGACCTGCAAGAGGAGCTGGGGGGCACCTGGAGTGTGTTTTGTCTCTTCCCAGTACACAGGTAGGACATGGTGCACTGGGAACATGCTCAGTTTAGCCCTGTCAAGCTGGGGTACAGCATTACCAGCTTTATGGGAAATCACTAAGGAATGGATTTATAAACTGTCCAGTTTTGATGGAAAAGGAAAGATTTGTAGAGTACTAAATGGTGTTTCCAAGCAGAAATGAACTTTTGAACCTTTCACTAATTGTCTTAAGTAATGTATCTCTTGATACTTATCTGCCATATAATCTAGAGGGACTGATTTTTTTTAAACTCAATTAGTTAAACTGTTATTTATAATGGTTAATTTTCTTTGTGTAGTGTTATAGAGGAGAAATACCTAAGTGAAGAATTGATTTAAAGACTTAAACTACCAAGAATAATAGAAAATCTATTGCTGCCTTCTTTATGTTGGTTTCTTGATATATTCTAGAAAGGTCATTAACTTAAGCTGTGAATTTATGTTCTCCAGAATTGTGTTTCTGCTGATACAGTTTTTCTGGGTTGAATTGTAATGTTCCAGTTAGGTTTTCCTTTTAATAGTAGCACATGTATGAGGTTATGTGGAGATGATTAGATCAAAAATTTGCATTTAAACTGGGGCACTTTATTTCATTCGCTAGAGTACTTTCATATGCACTTATTTTCTGAGAAGGTAACTTTAATATTTTATAGATAAATATGTGCTTTGTTATTTGTGGCACAAATGAAATACTGAAAATAACTATGTCAGTATTCCCACTACATAGGCACTTTACCTGTTGATGCTGTGAAACATACACAATACCTTTTGAATCACTTTTCTTCATATGGCTTACCAGGCTCAAGTACTGAAAGGGATCAGGGCCATTTTAAGTCATGTGAGGTCCCTGAGAAAGTTTTAGAGAGTGTGCCCTTAAATTATTGATCAAAATTGAAAGTCTTAAGTGTTTCTGTTGCATCTTCTAGAAACCTAACTCCATGTCTTTGGTCTTATGTGTCTTCACCTTTCATCTCTTGGTACCCAGTCATGCCCTTCAGCTTTCTCCATCTATCTCAGTGCTGGCTCCTGTCCGTGTGCTCCCTCCTCTATGCTCTGCTTGGTGAAGTGTGGAAATGTCCCCTTGTACAGCAGGAAGTGCCTCTGAATCCAGGGATTCACAGGAACTGCCACTTGCAGGCTCCTGCAGGAAAGGAAGCCTACTCAGGAACAACAATGTGTCCTGCAGGTAGTGCATGCTTCTCTGGTGTTTCTTACTGCACACTCTGCCCTATCTCATATGAAGGGACATGGAGGAGTGGTTTGAATTGGTTGGACCACAAAAATCTTTAGAAATGTGAAGTATCAAAGCAGTCTCTTGGCTTAAGGCGATTTGGGTATAGAAACTGAGTGAAAATGGTAATTCTTGAAGTTTGAAGAAAACTTTTTCTTAACAAGTGGGGATGACATTTTTGGGTAAAAATGAACTCTGAAACATTCATAATCATAGCTATTAGAAAGGGTTATCTAAGAATATAGTTATCTCAGGTGGTGGAGAAGTTGAATGATAAAGTGAGTTTAAGTAAATTCACTTGGGGAAGGAAAGGTGCACTGGGTATTAAGAAAAAGTAATTGCATATGTTGTAGGAAAAACCCCATTAGTATTACTAATATCTGTGCATTGATTTGCATTAAGTGAATCTTGATATATCTGTTTCATGGAAAAAAGAGGCATCATGATTTAAGAGAGAAAACATCCTTGTTTGAGGGTCCTCTGGATCATTGTTCAGAAAAAAAAGAAATTCAGAAAAGCCTTTAAGATTTTCAAGTCTAACTGCAAAAACAACACTCCAAGTCTTTCAAGAAGTAACATTTTTGTATATTGATAAAATGTAGAAGTATTTTTTTTCAGTAGAGATATGAAAAGAGAAGAATTGTGAAAGAAGAGTAAGAAACAATGAAAAAAAACCCAATCAAAACTTTGAAAAATTAATAATATTAATAGAAGAACTAAGATGCTGGTCTTAATAGAAATTCATGTAATTTAACATGTAATTAATTTCATTCATTCTGTGTGTGTACTTGTCCAGCTGTTCTCATTTAAGGAACTAGGCATAAATTGTATTGTATTTTATTTTTTTTTCAATCTTTGAGTTACTGCTTCTTAAACAATCCAGGTGGGTGGAAGCCTGGAATAACTACATTCTCATATCTGCTCACACTCCTGCCTTGGCAGTGTGTGATGTATTTTGTGTGCCCAGTGTAAGTGACTCCCTGGTTTTGCAGCTCCTGTCCTCGTAGCTGAAGCAGCAGTGCAGGGCTTGGGGAAGGTGCCCTCCTGCAGCCTGCACTGGTCCCACAGGGCATGGGCTGCCTCATCCACAGCTCCCCAGAACAGACCCCTGCCCATACAGGTTTACAGTAGCAGGAAAAAGCTTCTCAGCCTCTTCCTTCGGCTTGTTTCTGGTCGATTTGTAATTTACTGCCTCACTTGGGTTTATCTTTTCTAAATTTCAAGTTTATCTACAGAAGTAATCTGTCCTTACCACCCCATCATTCGCCTTCCTTCTTCCCTGTGTTAATAATAATAAGGCAAACGACTTTATTAGGCACTTTTATAGCACTGGACAGATTATATTTAACTAAAGAGGTAGTTAAAACAAATGAACAAATTACTGAAAATGAAAATTTAAAGCTGACCTTTAGGTCATCCATTTCTTTCCTCTTGTTATTATATATCACTTATTTCCTTATACCTTCTCCAACCTGAAATCTTTTGAGTAGCCATGCTTCTAAGTATACCATATCCAAGAGAGATTTATTTTCCTTTCATCAAAGTGTCCTAATATTTATTTAGAACATGTTATAAGCTGTGCAGCAAGCCTTAAACCTGATGGAAACCCTAAAGGCAAGGAGAGGATGTTCGAGTGGGTGGTGCTGCAGGTTGCTTCATTCCCCAGCTACTTCACATGATTTAGGGAATGCAATAAACTGCAGTTTAATCCATGTAGTGTGGTTGGGCTGTTTTCCCTATAATCTGTCCCCTTCTTACCGTCCTCTCCCCCACAATGGTTTGAGATTGGCTGTTACTAAAGAGATTTTGAAAAATACGTGTTTTAAAGCACATCAGTTGTGTAAACTGGGTATAAGCTGAAGATCTGTGGGTTCAAACTGCAGTAAAATCTCCTCAAGCTTGTGATGTCATTCCAGCAGGTGGGGTAGGGGGGTTATTTGTAATCTTTTCCATGTTAGTACTGCAGGTTTAAGCTGCAGCTGTGGACTAGGTCTAGATTTAGTGCTTTTTGAAAATTCACTGAAGTCAGTAGAAATGAAATATGGCAGAAGTTGCTCCTCTGGTTGCCCATTAAAGACAAATCGGACCCACATAAGATTAGCCTAATTGGCCAGGTGCTCTGGTGCCACCACTTTATCCAGTCCTGCAGCTTACCATGAGGGCCAGGCTGCAGTCAGGCTGGTCTCCTTGTGCAGGAGACTCGTAAGCCAAAATAAAAACAAAAATAAAAATGTCCCCAGCCAGTATTCTAGTACCTGGTTTTATGGAGTTGTTAATGTAAGGATGGGCAGAACAACAGGATACTTGTCATAAATATCCAAGTTACTAATCTCAGAGCAAAGGGACTGCTGACTGGGAATGCAGTAAATGCTGGTGTCATGTAACCTATTTTACCTCTCTGGTGGAAAATTACTGGATATAACACGTGGATGCTGCTGAGTACCTGTGCTGCTGGGTTTTTTAGTTTTTTGTTTATTATTTTTTATTAGACTTCCCTTGCCACCTGCATGGCGTATCACCACTTTGCCAGCTTGCCAAGAATCAATTATTTTATTGTGGTTAAAGCATTTAAGAAATAACCACCTGCCTATAGCACTTCTCAGAATATGACTAGTGAACATAATGAATGGTGATAGTGAAATTCAGGGGATTTTGAGTTCTTTGAGTTTGTTTGTTTTGAATATGGACTCTACTATTGGCTGTAACATAAATGGAAGCTACAGTCTGATTCTTTGCATACAGTGCATAATGCGGGTGAGTGATCTCCAAATAATAGAATATCTTCTTGAGCTCTTTTGGGTCGTTGCAGAAATATGACAGTGCTACTCCTTCCTAGTTTTTGGAAAGCATATCTTTATTACAAAGTAACAAACTGCTTTCCTAAGGGGAATAGGTTTGTACCCTTTTTTTCCCCTGGAAGATTTTCTGGTCCTTTGGAATGACCATTAATGTTTTGCTTTTCCATGGTATTTGTTACTATAGGGTCTCAAATTCTGCCTCCCCAGTATTCATAAATAGTTATTTTACTACAGTCTTCTTGAGAGGTGAGCAGCTGTTTGTACAGTCTCTGTTCCTGGCAGTCTAGTTCAACCACAGCAAGAAAGGTCGGTTGTTATGAGTGCTGTGAAATTTTGGATGGAATCTGGGGTCTTAATCTGTAAGTACAGTTCAGGTTGACCTCTTCTTTTCCTCTATGTGGTGCTTGGTGGACCAAAGTAATTAGAACTATGTGATTGTGTATATATCATCACATCCCATTTCTCCATATTGGTGACATACTTTGTGTTCCTGCTGCATTTTAGAATTCATCAGAGGTATTCATTGGGTGATATGGTCTTTTCTCCTCTTGCCCATAACTTAGTTTTGCTTAGTAAACTAATCTTTCTAGTCTTTCACCTGTATTCTGCATACNAGTGCTGTGTGTTCTGTACAGTTAAAGCCTTTGGGTGCCTCCTCAACATTAATTCATCTGAGTTTTACAGACTGACTTTTTTAATGGAAGATGTATTGTGGTTGTATTAAGCTTTCCAGACTTAATGTTACTCTGCACTTGCACAGAGTGTTGTGAGAGATCCTGGTCACAGAAGATACTGCTTTAAAAATAGGTAAGTAAGTAAATCAATCTCTGTGAAATAATGTCTTCAGGTGAAATCTGGCAAATATGTGGGTGGGGCTCTCTGACAGAAACTACTGCTGACAGAAAAGCATTTCTCTATCAGCCAGAGGAGTACAAGACTTGCAAGCTAATTATTGTTTGTTATCATGTTGAATTACCAAAGTGTCAGATGTATTACAAAGGCCCTGTGACATTGCCTTGGGCATTTTTCCTCAATAGTTCCTCAGAACAGTGGAGGAAATGCTGACTTGGGTTGTATTTGGATGGACAAGGTCTTCACAGGTTTCATACTTATAGTGAAAACTGTGGTGCAAATCACCCCAAGATAGCATCAGCAGAATGAGACAGTGTGGAGAATGGATTAAATCACTGTGAATTTTATGAAACAAGATGATGAAGTAAAGTCTAATAAGATGTACTGCAGCCAGTAAGGTGTTTTTTATCTTTCTCACATTTGTCAGATCTCTTGATGCTTTTTCTTACTTGATGGTCTCCAAGTCTCATGCAGTATTTGTAATCTTAATCAGATTTATTTTGAGCTCAAGTTTGTGCTTTTAATTTAGTCCCCTCACCTTTTGAGTGCTGCACTGTCTTTATTACTCTCCCAGTGTGTTTCTAACAGAACATATTAACATTGATTGAAGTCTCAAGCAACTTGTTCTATGTGCTTCACAGGCATTTAGTCCTGTATTCACTTTCAACGGGACAATTAACATCACTTTCATTCATGTCACTAGCAGTAATTACAGGTGGCTTGGAATTTGACTGGCTCAGGACAGCAGTGCTTGGTAACTTTCATGTCATCATACTTGTGGCCTAAAAAGTGAGTAAAGGGGAGCCAAAAATCTCCATGAAGAGATTTGAAGGTTTCTGAATCTAAAAAACTGTAAGCAGATTATGTATTCCTTATAAAGTGAAACACACTTTGAAGTATAAACTGTCCAGGGAAATGTTTAGCGGTAACACATTTTTGGCTCACCTCTTAAATAACTACTCAAAATACATATGTAAAGTTTAATAGTTGATTGATAAATTGATTTTCCAGCTTCTGACTTCTTAAGGAAAAATGTTGACTTTGATATTACAGTGTATAACTCAGGATCCACATGAGCACAGATTTAACTTAGCAGCAGCTGTCAAGTAGGGAAGGGGAACTTCTTTTGATGCTGTAGCGATGTTGTGGTCTTCAGCATAGATTGCATTTTATAGCAGTACTTTTCTGTTTAGTAATTATATATGGCAGAAGAACAGAGAAATCTGCTAACTCTAGTATTTTGAAAACTGATGATAATTTAATACAACCTTAAATAAAAAATAACCATTTTTGAAAAAGATGTATGAAATAGAGATAAGCCTTTTTTACTTCTTTTATTTTCATGTCTATCCTAAAATTTTAAGGTCTTTTTTTCTTCATTCTTTCAATTCGCTTTAAGGGTCTGACTTTGCTGTTTTTCTTACATTGGACACATGCTAGGAAGCATTTCAGATTGCTGTTCCCACCTGTCAGTTGGAATAAGATGACATACAGAAAGATTAGCATTGCTTTTAAAACTCATTGGTTACAGTCTGGGGAAAAAGCATGTACCAAGCAGAAATCTTTGAATATTTGCAAGCACGTACTCCTGAAAAGACGTTTTTAGGATCAGAGCTTTTGCAAAGGTGAAACTCACTGTTCTATTCTAAATCCTGCTTTTCAGTTCCCTGAATTATATGTGCTTTTTTTAATTTTTTCTCAATCACTATTTACTAATTATCAGAGTTCCTGTGATTGTGTTCTCAGATTCTCATCTATATTGATCTTTACATCAAAGAGCCTCTCAAAGTAAACATTTAGCAATGTGTTAATGAAGAAAAATGCACACCCAAAAAATTCAAAGAAGGAATCAAACAAAACCAAACAAAAAAACCCCAAACAAACAAAAACTGAAATGCCCCCCCAAAAAAAAACAGCAAAAAAAAAACCTAAACCAAACCCAAGTTCCCATAATTTACCATACGTCATTTGACATCTTTCAGTTCTGTCACTGATTGCATCTGTGTTTCTGACAACTGGATTACTTCACTTCTTTACAGAAGCTGGACAATGCATTCTGATACTTTCTGCGAGGTCTCTTAAGATCTGCCTCGCACCTTATGTCACCCTATTTGCAGCTGTCAACATCTTCAGGGGTACAGCCAAGTGGCAGAACCCTGTATTTACCCTTCTCCTGAAGAGGAGCATCCTTAAATATTGCTATAACTGGTGACTCCATCGTTCCCTTTGTGACTCCACAAGAGACTCTATGATACTTACAGAAAATGTGTTGGAGGGGTGTTCAGACTAGTGGTCATCATTGGTATGGATGCTTCCACCTTGTCCTAGTCTTCTCTCCTATTTGCTATAGATGTAGTCATAAAATTCTTTAGAGTGGCAGCATCTTTTTAATTGAAATAATGTACAGCACTGAGGTTTTGTTCTTGCATGTCTTAGTGCAGAACCTTCCACTTGCACCTTGATATGACTTACTGATCAAAATTGGGGAATACCACCCCTCCTTTTCAAGTGTGAGGAAATAACATTGTCTGAAGGTATCCAGAATAGGAGTCCTACATTTCTCTTGCCTAGCCTCTCTATATATTTATCACAAGGTAGTGTAAGTGCAGGCTTACCAAGCTGGAACTGGGGGAACCAGTGGCCTTTGGGAAATCCAGCCTGAATGTTGGGAAGTATCAAAACACTCGGTCAGAGAGCTGTTGTCTGAACCAGTCCATTACCAGAAAAAACAAAGGGTTTTGTTATGCAGCATTTGTGAATATTTCAGTCTCATATCTAATTCCTTCACATTAAATTGCTATTTTTGTCTGCCTTGCCTTATTTTCAGTCAACTGAGAAATTATATTCCTCCTACCACAGTGGAATTACTGCGTTGATTTGTTTTTGAAATGCCAGGCTGTAACTGTTGACAGTTTTGTTTTTTTTTTTTTTTAAAGTGTCTTTGTCTCTTGAATTTAGTATTCGTTGTTGGGAAAAAAGGATACCCATGTGTTTTTCTTTATATTGATTGTAATTTTGGATGTGTTATATAAGTCAATTTGGCTAGTTCATGATGTGATTTTCTAAGATTCTGAACAAAAGATTTTAGTGACAGTGTTGAAATTTAAGATGGCATAAAATCTTAAAACTTTAAAGTTTTGGCATAAAATTCAGGAGTGAATTTGACAATGGATTGGAAAGAAATTAAGTGGAGTCAGGAATGCAATTTTATTTTATTTATTTAGAGATTTCTAGACTTCTAGGATATTTTGCCTTTGCTACTTGCTGGATTCTTGTCAGATACTTGCTAGATATTTGTCATGGTCAAGACTACTCGGTAAGGTAATAGAAGAATCTTCCAGGTAAACTTAAAATAAGAAAAATTCTACAAAGTCACAATCTTCATGAGAACTCTTTCTAATTCTTTATAGAAATGGAATTAGAGCTGCAAAGATGAAAGTGAGGGAGAGAAGAAATATGATTCGATTTCAAACTGTAGTCTTTCTTCTTCAAAATTCCATTATCCATAAAAAGTATGTTTTGAGAACTTTATTTTAGTGTCTGTTGACTTCCTGATTTACTGTTTTAGTTTGTGGCTAGTTTTGGCTAAAAGGATCTACAAAATTGTAAGGGAAAAATATGTTTTTAAATTTTTTTTGTCCACTTAATTAGATATAAAAACATTGGTTTCTTTTCACTCTTTTGTAGCAAAAAAATTGCTGGATGTGTGATATTACATGCTTTGCTGGAAAAATCACTCTTCTTCTCATTTTTTCTGCCAATTTTCCAAGATTTACAGGGATACCAAAAGTAAGTTTCCATCAAAGTTTTTCCTGAATCAGAAGCTTTATGTTATAATTATTTTTGTTTATTTTTATAGCATTTAATTTTCATTGCAGAGTGATATTATGCTTCTTAATAGAGAAAAGAGTGAGAAAAGAGACTTATTTTTTTTTTAATAAACACCTTGAATATTTTACCTTTTTAGCTTCAAGACAGGAACAATTGCATTTATTGTCGGCTTTTTATTTAACTTCAATGGCTCTAACCAAGTGAATTTACACTATTGGAGGTGTTTCAAAAATTTATCCTGAGGATATTCCAGTTACAGTAATAGAGGATTTCTTACTTCCTTCCCAAGAAAACCTGAACTTCATTTACCTAATGATTTGGAGCGGAAGACTAGAGCCTCTCTTACAGCTCCTGCAAACTCAGTGGCTAGGAATATTTAGTTTCACAGAATCCTTCCAAAAGACTTAGGAATTTATTTTCTAGCAGGTTCTGTACTGTGTGAACTGGTGTATTTGCAATAAATTTCATTTTATACCATTTGACAACTTCTTGTCCGGTTTTGTGCCTTCAGAGCACGCAAAGGGCATGTTTTCAAAGTGCTTTGTCCCTAAAAAGAACCAAAACCCCTCAAAACAAACACAACTTTATCAGCAATCGAAAAAATGAGGAACAAAAGGATGACTATTTTTTCCTAAGGTGTTAGAGCAAATATATACACTTTTAGAAATAGCAAGAGATTGGAGGAAGGGTGAAACACCAAACCCTAAAGAAGGGCACAAATCTTGTGTTATTTTTCAAGAAATAACTAGTAGAGAAAAACAAGCACTATCCCCCTTTTCATTCCCTTTTTCCTTTCTTTTTTTTTTTTTTTCGGTGTGTATTAAATGATCTTGATGACAGAGAATGCATTAAGATTCTCCCGCTGCTTGTCCATGCCATGTGACAAAAAAACTCTGACAAAACCATGTTGAAGTGCTCTTGAAAGTGGGCAGTGAGGCTCTTCCAAGGTGTGAAGCATGAGGAGCTGGGGGAGGCTGTGCAGCTGCTTGGCATGTCGGGGACGTTGTGCAATCCAGTGGAGCTGCTCAGGCAAGGCTGTGGAAATTGCTTCCCATGTGGTAGGCCCTTCCTCATTAAAGTTGTGGGGAACCTCAACTCCTGATGAATTCAGTTAAAAAGAAGGATCTCTTCTACACTGTACAATAAAAGCCTGTACTTTAAACAGCACTCGATGAGATTAAAAAGTTGAATATTGCGTGGTTTGACTGTATATAAATATTTTGAGCATTTATGTGAGCTTAAAACTTATGGATAGTTTATGATGCCTGTCTTAGTTTTAAGAGGTAGTTATGATAAATACCTACAGAAGTGACATTTAGAGACATCTCTCTCTTGCCAAAATCAGATTGTTTACTACTGAGTAGGAAAGGAATTTCATGATCAGAACATCATAAAGCACACAGAGGAAATCTTTCATGGCTCTCATTAGTCACACTTAGTTTTCAACAGTATGAAAGCTGTTTTGTGCTTTATATAGGCCTCCTGCTGGAGATGACTTTATTTCACCAGCCAGCTTCTGCTTTTTGCCATTCTCCAGAGGTCTTACATTACAGGAACTCTGTTGATCATCACCAGATACATTCATGTGCTTTCCATCTTCAGGATAGCTGCTCTGTTCTTCTGTGCATTGATTCATAATAAATATTCTCATCTCTTTTTTAAAAATGTTATTTTTGTAGTTGTGTTCTTTTCCTCAGAAACTAATTTTTGCTTTATTGCAACAACTGTATGTTCTGGAGAGTATTTGGTTCCTGGTGTTTTGATGTTTGTTGTTTGATGAAAAGAGAATTTCTTTACCTCTTCCAGTAAATACAGGTGTGGTTTTTTGTTGTCAGAGAAACAAATGCTTTTTTTTCCTGTTATCAGAAATAAGCTTTTGGACTCTGACCAAAAATATGTCATCTTATCAGTCCTCATCCATTGTATTGAATCATTGATCAACTCCATATTTCATTATCTTTTATAGATAAATATTTGGTTGAAGTTACTTCACAACTCTGTACTTGATGCCTTAAAATCAGAGAAATAATTCTCTGGACTATTTTTGAAGAGTAAAAGCCAAAAAGCACTCTTTTATTATGGCATTGAGGTTGCACAGGAATATTTTATGCACCCTGAGTTGTATAAGCTTTACAGCTTTATACTATCATCTAATTAAAATATTCAGGTTTTAATAACAGTATTTGGATGTTATCTGTTATACCTACTTCCAAAACCATCCCTCCATGTCTTCATCTTGTCTTCCTCATCTCTCTTGACACAGTATTACACCTTCAGGAAGGGTTCCAAGCCTTCTGAGTGGCTTTGACTAGTTATATCAAGTGTTAGACCTCTTTCTCAGTATGTTTTTACAGACAGAAAACCCTTTACCTTGTTAAAACCACTTCTCTGATGAAATTCTTAACAAAGAATGATAATACTGCATTTGGGGAATTTTGTACAAAGGCACTAGCAACCAAAAGTGCTAGCAAGATATACTAAAACTCACAGATTTTATGGCTACATACTTTTTGGAGACTTTTGAGAACAGTTTCAACTCCTTTTGGTATATTTAGTTTGTTTAGTTTAGCTCATATAGTCCAACACATGTGTGGATAAATATATAACATGTTTGAGAGACAAAATCATAGAAAACAATATTTACATTCCTTGATGCTTCCTGAGCAAGTAGGTGTGCTGTTCCATTATTGTTCCTTTGTAGGAGTAATTTGATCTATTGTTCTTGCATTCTTTCCTGTTTCTCAAAGGATTCCATATGACAGCAAGACAGTGGTCATATATGAGCATGTATTTAACTGAATTGTGTTCTAGCTTGAAGTTAAGATGCAAAGAAATGCGTAGTCCTAATGATTTTTTTGCAATATACCAATAGTAGTCTGTATGTATCAATAAATCACTCCTGAAAATGACTGGTTTACCTGCCTATTTGCATAAGAAGAAAGCTTTCCATTTTTTAAGCAATTTTCATCTGTTCTTATGGACAGCTAACAGATGCATTATGCATAATGCTCCTCCTCATTTGGATGCAGCTTTCTTTCTGACATTCTTGTATTCATCTCCCAAGCACCACCAATCCTCTCAGGCCTCATTTTCATTGCGCTCAACATACCTTCATTTGCCATCAAAACTCCAGTTAATAAAAGTGACAAGGTAGATTTTTTTTGATGTGAACATCCCTGTTTTGTGTGTCTGAACAGATTGAGTGTGGCAGGGGAGGAGTAGGGTGTTTGATTTGGGTTTGTTTTGTTCAGAATAGCAGTGAAATCTCCCCTGCTTCTTCCTTCTGTGGAAATTCTCTCTAGGGTTGCCTCTATACAGTAGTTATTGACAGTAATAAATCCCACCCTGGACTTTATTAATTACAGTGGGAAGGAGATATAAGTTAAAAACAGAGGGAATGTTTTTCATTACAAGCTGCAGTATTAATGTGAGTACAGAAGCGTAGAACAGGCTGTTCTTAACCCAAAAAGCCTTGGTCAGACCTTGGCTGCTGCTTCCCACTTCTCTTTCAATGAAAGCTGGACAGGTTAAGCAATAGGAGAAAGTAATGGTGCCATCTGAGCAACTGGCACATGTCTTTGTTTGCTCCTGTGCTTGGTGCAAACGTGTGTAGGGGTGCAGAAACCCAGAAGATAATGTGTATTTCTCAAACACCAATAGCCAGATGGCTGTGAAGCCAACCAAGGATTGCTGGTAATAACCAGAGACTGGTGGTAATAACGCCTTGGGAAACAAGATGTTGCTGGAGAAGTGGGCCATGGGGAGATAGGGCAGCATTTTCTTGGGACAGACATCGTTGCTGTACTTCTTGGAGGTAAGTACAACACAACACAAGTGCAGGAATGAGGCCAAGAAGCGCACATGGATCAACACCTGTACCAAGAGATCAAGACCACCTAAAGCTGCTGAAGCCCTCTGACCCATTTCCAAAAAGATCTGAAAGAAGGGACTGACATGTTAACTAATTTGCCAAGAAATCAAGAAACCTGTCTTCAGGACAGGGGAAATGTATCTTTAAAGAAATACTCCCACCAAGCCTGGGTGTGCATGCCAGGACCATGGAAATACTGTTGACTGAACCAACAGGATCGATGACCTCTTTCTTTTTCCCCCTTTTCCTTCCCCCCCTTTTTTTCTTTTCTGCTTCCTTTTCCTTCCCCCTTTTCCTTTTTCCCTTCCCCCCTTTTCCTTCCCTCTTTTCCTTTTTCCCTTCGCCCTTTTTCCTTCCCCTTTTCCTTTTTCCCTTCCTCCCTTTTCCTTTTTCCCGTCCCCCCTTTTCCTTTTTCCCTTCCTTTTCCTTCCCCCCTTTTCCTTTTTCCCTTCTCCCCTTTTCCTTCTGCCTTTTCCTCTCCCCCCCCCTTTTTCTTCCCCCTTTTCCTTTTTCCCTTCCTTTTCCTTTTTTTCCTTCTCTCTTCCTTTTTATTTTACCCCATTATCCAAACCCCACTGCTGTGTGCGTATATATTAGGTCAGGGACTAATTTATACCAATTTCAATGCCGACTGTGTAATTTACTAGTAAAACTTTGTGAGTTGTTGCAGACCCTCTGATTTGTGGTGTTCCTTTTGATCACGAGCATCTACTAATCTTGAGTGCTCCTTTTCCCTTAAGGGTGTGATGTCACATGAGGCTAATTTTATTTTGTGTTAAGATTGTGTACTGAATGAATATGTTGAATCATAGAGTCATTAAGGTTGGAAAAGACTTCCAAAATCGAATCCAGCCATTAACCCAGAACCACCATATCCCCAGCTGCCACAACCAGAAGGCTTTTTATAACTTTGAGGGGTGGTCATTCCACCACTTCCTTTGGACAGCCTGTTCCAATGTCTCTGACCATCCCTTCAGTGATATTATGTTGGGGTATGGACTATAAGGGTTCATATGCATTAGTTGTGTCTAAGAGAGTGGGGTCACAGCCTGAGGGATGTTATTAGATCCTGCTAGTAGATATTTGAATTATTATTCTATTGCATTCTATGCATTTTACATAAGTTTATAGAAGTGGTAGCATTTTAGGAGGGTTTTTTATGTTTATGGGATTTTCTTTTTTTAACCAAAGGCTGTGTTTTTGTGTAAAAAAAATCGTTTAATTTGTATTTTTTCCACTTGTACTTAAAAATGAGAAATTGCAATAAGGCACTGCAGGATCTAAGTTAGGATATAATAATTTACACATATGTTAAGCGTAGTCATTAGTATAGAGCCTAGCAACACAGCAGGCATGACTTATTACACAATATAGTGTTTGCTTATTGCCTAAGTGGAAGGCAAAGCAGTTCTAACTGATTACATGTTAGAGCTCAGTTGCTGTAGTCAATTTCCCCACTGTTTCTCTCACATTTTGCAGGAAAATACTGTGTTAGTGTTATGAATCAATTACGAAGTACTCATTAGGAGGAAATGCATATTGAATATATTAATCACTTCCATAATAAATTATACAACCACACAATAAAAGCATGCATACTCTATTGGTAAATAGCTTACCATAGTTTAAGATTGTTTTCCTTTTCTACTCAATTAAATCCATAAATAGGAGAGGAGGGTATCAAGGAAACATAAGAGCTCAATCTTGACAAAACAATACAGAGCTGGGAGGAGTGACCGATAGCCCAGAGGGCTGTGCAGCCCTTTGGTAGGACCTTGGCAGGTTGGAGAGATTGGTAGAGAAAAACCATTTGAAATTCAACAAAGGCAAATGCAGGGTCCTGCACCTGGGGAAGAACAACCCCAGGCACCAGCATAGGGTGGGGGCTGATCTGTTGGGAAGCAGCTCTGTGGAGAAGGACCTGGGGGCCTTGGGGGAGAACAAACTGTCCAAGAGCCAGCACTGAAGGTGAAGAAGGCCAATGGGATCCTGGGCTGCATTAGGAAGAGCATTGGCAGCAGACAGAGGGAGGTGATCCTGCCCTGCTGCTCAGCCCTGCTGAGGCTGCATGTATAGTGTTGTGTTCCGTTCTGGGCTCCTCAGTCCAAGGGAGACATGGAACTCCTGGAGTGGGTCCAGCAAAAGGCTGCAAAGGTGATTAAGGGACTGGAGAATCTGTCTTGTGAGGAAAGGCTGAAGAGGCCAACCTTCTTCAGCCTCAAGAAGAGGTGACCTTATTAATGTCCGTAAGTAACTAAAGAGACAGTGTCACAAGGATGGAGTCATGCTCTGCTTGGTGGGGCCAAGCAACAGGACACAAGGCAATGGGCAGAAGCTGATGCACAGGAAGTTCCACCTGAACATGAGGCAGAAATTCTTTACTCTGTGTGTGATCATGCACTGGAACAGGTTGCCCAGAGAGATTATACAGTCTCCCTTGCTGGAAAAACTCTAGAACCATCTGGACACAATCCTGTGCATTGTTTTCTAGGATGTCTCTGCTTTGGCAGGGGGATTGGGCCAGATGACACACTGTGGTCATTTGCAACTTTACTCATTCTCTGATTCTGTGAAAACCATGGGGCTGAAAAATCACATCGGCCTTGGAGCCAGAAGCTGCGGATTGAAGAATAGAGATGTCACAGTGACCAACGTGCTGTGATCCATCCATGGTCACATCTAAAGGTCCCCTAAGGTGATCATGGGCTAACTGGGTGAGCTGGGCCCTGAGAGGGGAGGTCAGTGTCTGTACAGGGCGGGATGCTGTGGGGAAGGGGGTTGCACCCCAGGAGCCAACAACCTCACTGGGCAACCCCTGGGCCCTGGGATGCCTTGCTGAGGGGATGGATATTAAATGCTTTTCACTGGGATATGGAGCTGCAGCGCAATTATTTGTTGTACTGTGCCATGTCCCTTTAAAAGATGGTTGGTTCGAAGTCACTGCTCCACCTTACTTTCACTAAAAATGAAATTGGACTATTCTGTTCTTTTTTAACCTATTCATCTATTTTTATATATTCTAAAACAGGATCACTGTAATGAGTAAAAGTCATACATGTTAGATTTTTACTTTCCGCCATTTTCCAGTATGTGTTCAAAAATTACTTTCTACTTGTGTTTTCTTTTTCTTGTTACTGGCTGAAAACGTTGAGAAACAAATTGGATGATACATAAAAATTATTCTCTAAGAATGCCATGAATTTAAGAAAGCGTGTATTTAATCAAAATGTTTAGCATGCTTGAGCATTATGGACTTGGAGAAAAAAACCTATTAGTAGCTTTCTCATTTAAAAATACACAAGAAAAACAAAAGTCTGTAAATTATATTCAGCAAAAAATTACCTGATTGACATAGAATGTGGGGGGGCAATTTCTTGGGAAATGTCATACAGCACAACACTAATGCGCCCTTATATTTTACTATACATAGTATCAAAATAATAATTTCACAGCCTGATGTCTGTGACATTTCGAAGTCCTTGAATAAATTCCTTCAATATTTAAAATCAGTAACACATGCTTATTACCTTTTTCATATTCTTCTTGGTATTCCTCCCTCTCAGAATAAAGGGAAAATGAATTATTTTCTTAGTTGAACAGTTTTTCTGTTGTATCTGACAGTAAGCCTGATAATAAGTTGTACAAATTACATGGAAGTATAAAATATGTCTCACAAAGTGCATGATTGAATGCACATCTCATTTTGGGATAGGTAGGTATGTATCAGGCTGTGGATAACTCACTGAATCCAGTAAGATAACTTGAATCTGCAATTCTGTAATGTAAATGAAGCTTTGAGAAACTTGAGTACCTTCAAAATGAAACAAACAACAAAAAAGAGCAGCCTGGAAAATGTAACATTTACTATGTGCCTGTAAATGTCTCCTCAGAAAATGGGAAATATTATCCCCTAATATTTCTTGGTTATGTGCATTATAGAACTTCCCAAAGCAGAAACAGCCATTTAAAGTGAATTTGGCTGGAGAGTGCATGTGTCACTACAGTGGCTGTGGTGGCACACTGCTGCTGAGTCACTGTTACCATGGTGGAGCCTAAGCTGAAGTCGAGGCTGACCTTGGTCGTGTCCTCTTTGAGTCTTGTGGTGCCAAATGTGCATGTGGAGGTGGGGTGGGTAGGCCTTTGTCGCTCCCAGAAAACCCAGGTGCCATACAACTTATCTGCATCCTTCCAGACCTATGGAAATAAATACTCAGGGAGAGCCCAGAATACTTCTGTGGCCCTTCAGGAACTTCTCTGGTGCCAGGAGCATTGGCCACCCTTTAGTCCCACAGCAGGAAGAACAGGTTGTGAATGTCTCTGTTGGGGCACCCGTGGCTGGACTGTGGTACTTCAGCATGAATTGGTGGAAGCTGGATGGACCAAGGCCCTTGAACACAAATGAAAAGTTTATTGCTGGACATGAAGTCATTTCTGTATATGTAAGTGGGTTTTAGACTCATGGCAAGTATACCAGAGGCTGCTTAAATCTGTGGAACAAAGGATTCAAGCCATGCTTAATTTAGTTTTTTGGGGGTTTTATTATACTTAACATTTACGTTTGTAAACAGAATAGCTCACTATTATTGGGATGTTTCTGTTAAATATGCATTTTACTTAAAGTGTATTTTTTAGATCAAATTTTAACTCTGGTAGTGGAGGGTTGATAGCACCTTTTCTCAGAGCATTTCTTAAGGTAGAGAAGCAAAACTTCTAAGTGCCTAGGGACATGCAAAATACGTTACGTTCACTCATATATGAGGACTGACATGACCTTTCTTTAAAATTGAAGGACTTCAGAAGATCTGTTGAAATTCAGTGGCTTATGTGGGCTGTAATAAACATGAAACTGCTATACATGACACATCTAGGCTTTCAGCAATAAGAAACAAGAACAGAGAAACAGAGATCTGCCTAGAGCCTCTTTATGTGCAGAACATTTCATTTGAGATTGCTACAATTATCCACCATTGTACCATTAGGAGTATTTATTCATGTGCATCATTTCTATATGCTTTTTCTTGTCAATTAATGTTTTTACAGGAGACCTGTCCTTGAAATACAGATGCCTTACAAATTCTTCAGGGTCTTATAGGAACTTTCTGCTTCCTGGGTCTTAGAGTTTTGACCATCCCATGACTTATAATTGGATGCAGTTGTGCTGAAAATGTTTAATGTGTGAGGGTTCACAAAACTTGCATTTGACTCTCCACTTTGCTGATGCACACACTTAAATCAGGGCCTCGGACCACACGTGGACGCCCCAAAATATATTTCTGTATCAGAAAATTATAGTTTCCACTTCTTCAGGAAGACTGAAAAATCCTTCTAAAGTCAAATTATATATGAAACAGGGAGAAAAAAAAGTCTCAGCACTCATAAATTCAGTCTTTAGAAGTGCCTTTCTTAATATGTAGCCTGTGGTACAAATCCTGTAGTTATTAAGACAGTAGCATAAATGACCACAATGTTGTCTTCTTTGAAAGTTGCATAAATGCAGCAGCGTTTTAGATATATGTGGTTTTATCATTAATTGCAGTTTTTGGTGGGTGAAATGTGATGGGATTTCCTTATAAAACACCAAATGTATAATAGGACACAAAAAGCTTCTCTATATTTTGTTTTAATCCAAGCAGTTGTGCATTATTCAAGGTGAAAACCTACTGTATTAATCTACAAAACAAACAGCACAGCTAATACCAATTCATTTTCTCTTGCAAATGAGGGAACATAATTTTAACATGTTTAATCGATGCTACTTTATAAATCCCATGACCTATATCTGCCAGTAATTTGACTTTTTTATTTTTAAATGTTGCTAATGAACCACTCTGAATAAATGAGGGAGAGTAAACAACATTTTCAGGCCTGCCTACAAAAAAAACAAAACCAAAGCCCCACATCTAACGAAGGTGCTACATGGGATCCTTGCTAGAATTGTTCATCTGGATTGCCAGGAAAGGGAATCCCTGTTGTTAAGAGGGGTTGTAGGAAAAGATGGTCTTCTACTGGGATGATGCCACCAGACAATACCAAATGCTGAAATCCCAGGTTCTGGAAAATCAAATTGATTTGTTTCCAATAATAATTGTATGTTGCTTTAAGTATTTTTCTGTATTAGCAAAGAAATTCTGTTAAAAAATAGCTAAATATCTTAATATACTGTTGGTGATTTCTTTTGTTAATATTCTATTTTGCTTGTTAATGAGGCTTTACAAATGATCTTTTCTATTATTGAAATGGCATTTATTTACATATTTGTGGTTTTGCTTCGTGATGTTAGGGGATATCTTTGAGAAAGGAATGAAAATAATACTTTCAGATATGCTGCTGTTGTGAATTTGAATTCCATCCCCAGACCATATCTAAGCAAAGTCAAGAAAAATTGATTTAGCATGTCCATGAAAATGCTATATTATGTAAGAATACAGGAACCAGGTTTGAAATATAAACAAATGCCTACTGTAAAATTGACTGCACAGGAGTGAGTCATTAAATATGTGAGTAAAACTTGTTAACTTGGATGGGAGTAAAAAGAGATAAGATGTATCATGCAGTGATAAGGAGTGTTTTCACATCTTGCTGTGAAAGGTGTATTGCAGACAAATATACTATTTGCTACATATACTGTATACATTGCTATCAAGTACATACACTACTTTTGGGCAGCCATCAGAGACTCATTTGATGTGGGTATGGACAGGCAAAGGTGTAGAATATTCACAGTGTCAGTATTAAAGCCTGAAACAGGGAGGTAGGTGAATGCCCTAGGTTGCAAAAGTTGCATACACATAGGCCCAATGCTTAAGAACACTAGGACGTGCATCATGTATCTTATTATCTAATAATATCCCCTTTTTTTGTTTTGTTTTTTTTTGAATGGTAAATGTATTATGATAACCAGAGCAAGTTGCTGGAGAGATAAGATTTCCTGAAGAAGTATAATGGCATTGGTAGGTTTGAGACAGAGATTGAGTGAGCATAATAATTCTACACAGGACTGTGCAGACTACAATCACAGCTAATAGCTGTTCCTTTCCAGGTTAAAAAAAAAAGGAAAACAAACAAACAAACAAAATCCCCAAGGAAACCAAATACTAACCAAAAAAGCATACACATACAAATTACAAAATAATGTGAAATTACTCCAATGTATTTACTAAAATTTTGGTGCATAAAATTATGAGTTCCTTCTCCTGGAAAATTGGACTCTACAGGATATTCTGACACTTTCTTACTTTGCCACATTTTTTTGTCTCCTAGCACTGGCAGGTGGCAGAAGGTTTGGGAGCCCTGTGGTGCCTCCCAGTGTACGCTGTGTTCAGATGGTGGGAACAGCACCTGCACTCCAGCTCCTGGGGAGAGGTTGTTCCTCTGCCTTTGAACATGGATGGGGTCCACCTCATTCATTCCTTGGAGAGTAAATACTTTTTAAAAAACCAGCAAAACTGGAAGTTTCCTGGAAATGGGATCTTGATGGATTTAAAAAATAAAAGATAAAAAAACTATTTCATGTTAGCAAAATAATATAAATGGATATAAAAATAAATGCTTATTTATTTCAGAACAGTATCCTTTTTCACCAGAAATCATGATAGCTCTCAGATCTGGGAACCTGAGCAAAAATAAAACCACTGACAGAAAGCCCTTGAGCTCAATTATTTTACGGAATAAAAATCTTTAGCTAACTCTTTTTATAAGCTAAAATAATAGAACAGCACATTGGTATACTACTGTAGCAATAACTCAATAACTTCAATTAATTTCTTTTTTATTTTATTCAGACAGCCTGGTCAGTGTTTACCTCCCCGAGAAACAAAGTGAAAGGTTTCTGAGTTGCCTGAAATTGCTTAGGGAAATCATGGCAATTGGAAAGTGACATGGTAATGGTGGTACCTTGACTGTGCTGGAGCTGACAGGAAAAGTTTGAGCAAGTGGGACTCAATCTAAGGGAGTCTCTATGGAATTCTGTATAATACCTCCTCCACTGAATTAAGTGGAGACCAAGCAGAGAACAGAAATCAAGTTTAAAAAAAAAGTAAAAAAGGAGAAGCAGCTAGGCAGTAACAGGAAATTTGTAAAATTTGTAAGACGTTATTAAGGACATTTATAGTAACAAATGTCTAAACCTAGTTTTCAGGATTTGCTTCGTTTTATTGTACTAAAGAGCGATGGTGAATATTTGACTAGATCAAGGAAATCACGGATAATTATCTCATGTTAATTCTGCAAATAAAATGTAACATCTCATTAATTCTTTCTGTGCCTGATGGTTTTGATTCCGTCTGGTTTAGATACAGATCAAATTGTTACTTTGATTTGTATCTGTTCCCTTTTTTTCCTACAGATGCACGTTAAATAAGATTAATTAACAAAAGCAATAGGAGGGCAAGGGAAACACCAGGGCACGGAGTTTTGATAGGTTTTTTTCTCTCATTTTTGATGGATTTTGACTGTGCAGCAAATAATAACCGAGTTAAGTGTTATATTTGTGATAGTTATTATTATACAAGATCAGCTATAAAGTATTATCTGCTGAAACATCTTTTCTGAGAGTACAGTATTAAAAGCCCTATGATTTATCTGTGAGTACATGATGTATTTAAAATGCATACGTGTGTGTATATGTGCTTAAAACTACTATGGAGGCCAACTATTTTTAATGTCTTGATTTCAAGGTCAACATAATTTGTTTCTTCTCAGAATGATAGAGGAAAAGAAAGATGAAAAAGAAAATGAAAAATTTCATAGACTTTTATCTTAGCTGTAATTTCAGGAAGTCCTTATTTAGAGGGTGCACACAAAAAAAAGACAAAAAAAGCAAAATACATTCTGAAAAGGAGTTGTGTCATGAATGTAAGTTGAATCAGAGTATATAGTGAGGAGAGAAAAAAAGAAACCTTTGATAGATCTTGGATCACATTAATAATTGATGAAGACTGCATAAATGGATTTTGTTAACTCTTTTTACTTTGATGTTTAATTCATGGTTTAAAAAATACAAAATGTCCAAGAAAACTTCTTTAGAGGATCTTGAAATACGTTTTAAATGGTTTATGTTTGGAGGTTAGGTTTATTGTTACGATTAGAGGTATGAACAGCTGCCTAATTTAGAACTCAAGGACAAAGAAAATGAATGGGATAATCAGGAAAATCTGAAGTATCCTCTTTCCTTTTTACATTCCTCTTTTCAAAACCGAAATACACATTATGGAAAATATCTCTGCTGTAAAATGACCTATAACTGCTTTATCATGTGAAATTGCTTGATTTAATTTGTGTCCCTTTAGAAGTAAAAAATGTGGGAGTCTGTTGTGGTTCAGAAGAGCTTGACAGAACCTGACATGATATTATGAGATTTTGAGAGCTGGATATAATGGTTCTTATATATGGCCATTTTTTGTTTTATTTTGCTGTAGATATTAGATTTATTTTTTTTACGATGTACTTGGCTTAGTGAAAATAAAGTTTTAACTGCTTCAATAAACCCGGTTTTTCTTTTGTGCAAAAAGATGTACAAAATTATGAGATCAGACATGTTCCCAAATCACTTGTTATAATGTTCTGACTGTCAGGAAAAAGTGATCAGGTCACTTTAATGCTTTTTCCAAGCAATATACCTTCATTTACTGTGGGTTTTTTCATAGAATTAAACCCCAAAAAAACACAAATGAGCAGCCCTGAAGAAAATAATCTAAGAGGGAGAAAAAATAGTAGGCAGAAAATATCTGTGTTACCTTGCTCTAAGTGCTTAGTTGGCATTAAGTCACGCACTCAACATCTCTCTGAGGTGCATTGCTGGAGGTGTTATCTGCACTTACAGGATTTGACCATCAGCACTGCTTTTGCTGGGATCTCAGGAGTGGAATTTAAAATAAAAAAGTTGAAGATACAATATGCTGTGTTTGGTGCATGATACTAAAATCCATCTCAAATAAGGCTTTTGTGAGACTTTATACTCATAGAGTCTGGCATTAGGGTTTCCTTTTCTTTTTATCAGGGAGGCCATAACCCATGTAGCTGTATTGTTATGACTGGTTGAAGAATTATGCAGCACATAATTTGGCATGTGTGAAAATACTGAAATATTTTGCTATTTTGGCATTTTATGTTCAAGTCAGTCATTGGATCAATACACTCTTAATTACTGCTGGAACAAACCATGGTTCCTTTTGGTCCCCTGATACCAGTAGTGCTGTCAGAGATCAGAAAGTTATACCATGCAACAGGAAGAATGTAAGCAAGCCTTTGTAGTGAGGATGCATGTTATTTAGAATAGGAAGTAAATTTAAGAGGACCAAAATGTCTTCTGCCTCCTAACCCAGCATTTGCTTGCAGCCCTCTTGGCCTGTGGTGTCCCCCTGCCCGGGCTGTCCCAGCCCTGGAAGAGAACCCCTGTGGCAGTGCTCCAGGCACCTCCGTGATCTGGGGAGGAGCAAAAGTTGGAGCAGGCAGGTGGCATGAGTAGAAAATGACACGCACAAAGTTTTGGTGTCAGAAATTTGGACCTTCTGAACTTCTTGCATCCACCTGAGAGCACGAGTAGCCACTTCTGCCTCATTTTTCGTTTCTGTGTCCCACAGCCACTCAATGAGAAGGGAAGTATGACCTCCATTTTAAAATTACTTTTTTATTACACAGGAATTATGCTGCCATTTAGGGATAGAAATACACTCTTCTATCCTTATGAACTTGGACAATCATCTTATATCCTATGTAGGAAGGTTTTTTTAGTGTCTTGAATGGTCTTAAAGAGCAGGCAGAAGGGAAGGGCGTTCCCAGACTTGCTTGTTATACTTCAGAGATAACATCTCTGCTCTGAACAAGAAAGAGAGAAATTCAAACTGCTTTTAATAGCTTTATTGTAATTAGATTTTTAGAGCAATAGCTGAGAAAGTATTGTATACTTTCTGTGGATATGGTTGCAGGAAACCACTGCTGCACAGAGCAGGCTGTGGGGTAAGAATGTGTTGGAGCCTGGACAGTCAGAGCAGAGACCTTGAAACACAGACACAAGAAATCAGTTATACCAGAGGATCATGTATTGATCAGGATGAATGCAACCCAGAGAGACACAGGTTTTAGAGGATCACAAAACCAATACACAAGTTTTAATTGTGCTGATGAAGCCATTAGTATGCTGTCTTGAAGGTGTATATCTTAAAAAGTGATGAGAATAGCAGGAATCCCTTATTGAAGGAAATTGTATATCTTTATTGATGATAAAGAGAGTCTGGACCCTTCCATTTAGTTATTTGCCAATGACTGCTTGGAGCCGTGAGTTAAATGTCTGTAGCACTATGTATCAACTTCTGAAAACTGTTCATAACTAATAGCACAGATGAAGTTGTCTTTAGATTGTATTTGTAAGCCCGTAACGGAAAACTGCAACTGCTGCTATGCCTCAGAATAGGGTCATCCTATATCCTGTGCTGTTCAGGTATGTGCATAGGTTATTTTTTCTCATTAACAGCAGCAGTACTTTGGTATCTGGTCTAAGGTTTTGCTGATTGTTGTAGATTGGTCTGGTATCCCACTGTTAAATCTGAATGCAACATCTTATTGAAGTAAAGTCTATTTATGTATCATCAGACAGGTCCTTTGTGTATTAATTATTCCAGTTTCTTTTGTGAATGTCTTCTGTCTGAACAACCTGCCAGGAATGTACTTACGATGAATATCCATTTTCCCTGACTGGGTCTGCTAGCAAAAAATATCAAGGTTTTACTATAATTAGTTCTTTTTCAGATCTGTGTATAATCTTTTGATTACAATTTTTATTTCATTTTGGTACAGATAATTAATACCATATCCTGTAACACAATTTCCTATAAAAACAGACTGTATGTGTTCTTTTTATTTAAGAGTGCAGTGTGCCACAATAATTGAATTTAATAGACTGAAGGATTAAAAGGAGTGCTGTTTCTTGATTACAGTGGAGTGCTGCTTTCAGAGTTTCAAGGTGTGAGTTGCTTGCCAGGAAGATGCTTTTTTCAGGCTGTAAGTCTTGATGGACCCTGGAGAATCTCAGCTAAAGTGTCTGTGGTGGTGACAGAGGTTTGTTGGATGTGAACTTGGCATCTTTATCCCCCTTCCTCTGCATGCAATACTGGAAATGAGTGAGCTCCTAACATGGGTGGGACTTCCAGGCTCTCATGAAGAGGATCACTGTGCTTGACCCTCTCAAGATGTTTCCCAGCAGTCAGAGCTCTGTAGTGGTTTTCATCTGAACACAAACAACTCCTTGGTCTTTCTGTTGGGCATGCTTGGCCCATAGCCCAATCAGTTGTTGAATTTCTCCACGTTCTTTGCCTCTAATTCCTTTTCTTGTCATTCCTGTCTTAGGGAATGACATATGGTGGAATCCAGTCCAGGGAGCAAGCATCTTCATGAGTGGAGTATTTCAAATATGAGATGAGATGCATAATGTCTGAAGGATCAGAGTGAATGATAATGTAGTCATTTGTCCTGCAAAACAAACTCTTAGAGAAATCTGTTAACTCTGTTTGGCTTTTCAGATAAGTTCAGTTCAGCCTGTGACTTGACTTCCTGTGATTTCTCTTGATTTTACCCATACTTTATAACAATTTAAAAATAATAATAAAAACATCCCTTTTATTATACTTTTTGTACTTCCTTTTTATTTTTTTTTCCATTTCTGTTGCTAGAAAGAATCCCAGTTATGGTGTAATATCAGAAATTCACACTGATTCTCAACCTGCCAACCACTGGTAAATTTGTGCCCTGGTTTCCAATAAAAAAACAATTGCATACAATTGAATTCTCTCAATTTGTATCTGATTTCCTTTAATTCTCTCTTTTTGATAGATGTATAATAATGCAAAGTAATGGCTTTGATATCTAGATTATGTTAATTTCTACTGTATCAGGAACAATATTGACAAAAACTCAGCCATCAGAAAAGCTATTAAAACAGAATTTGAGACTTGTCATACCATTGGTTCAGCTGTGGAACAGTAGAAAACAGAGTGAAAGGAACTGCAGAGTTGTGTCAATGGCAAACAAAATTCACAGTATATTGAAATGTTACAAAGCCTTTTGGTTCCCAGAGTGCTCACGGTTATCTGCTGTATTTCCATAACTTTAATCTGAGCAGCATTAGAAAGCAAAAAGGCTTTTTTTTTTTTCATTTTTTTTGTGGCATTAAGCTGTCTGCAGTACCGAGGCTGACATTTTAAAAAGTAAATGGTAGATTTGAGTGTCTGAGAAGTCAGTTTAGGAAGTTAAGCTCCTGCCATCTGAAAAGAAGTCCCTTTTGAAGCCACGAAACTGGAACATCTAATATAATTTTCTGGTTCTGAAAATTTTGCTCATGCAGTATCTGCATGGGTTTTTTTGCAAGGTGTCCCATGTTTTAATCTATTCACAGGGCAAGTAGGACAGAAGGTCTACACAGAACAAATGGAAGACCAAATGACACTAGAGGGTTTGAATGAGTTGCCTGAGTTTGCACAAAATTGCTACCTGCATGGCAAAGAATTTGCATCACTTCTAGTGTAGTGTTTTCATCCAGCGGGTGGCAATACAACTCTCAAAGAATTTGTTTATGACCAATCCTTTTTTGGGGATTTAATTCCTGTATGTGATGGTTTTAATAAGGTTTTGGGTTGATATATAAGCACGTACTTATCAGGGAGACTTAGAAACTTACTGGACTAGGAATTGAGTTGTATTCAAATAAATATTGGCCTCAAAGCAGAGGGGTGGGAAATCTCAAGTCCTTCTGTTTTAATCTTTGCAGGAATGTCAGTGAAAACAATTAGGATTGGAGAAGCTAATAAATAAATTGACATGTAAATGTATTTATGTGTTCCTAATGCACATCTCTGTGAAAGTGTTATCAGAGGATCTGATTGAAGGGCCTGATGAAAAAAATTACAGATAAATAGGCAAAGTCAGTATTAATAAATACAGAAGATCAGATGCTAATCACTGAAGAGTTTTTGAGTAACTCAGAGATGAAGCCGTTCAGGGAAGTTACCACTTGTGACGTGAACTTTCTCAAGTAAAGCTTTGGTACCTCTTTTTGACACCAAGACTCCAGGGGAGTTCTGAGAAGCAGTGCCAGTGAAGGCTGAAGACTGTTTGGGACAATGTATAGGGCAACACAGGGGTGAAGTACAATATACCAGGGAAGAATCTTTTTATAGAGAATTCATTCTTAGATAAAATCAGGTTTGCCATTTGATGCAGCTTGCTGGGATTTCCAGAATGCATTAGATGGTTCCCTTTAATCAAAGGCTCTTATGGAAATGAAGCTGTGATGGGAAGGAGGGAAGATCCTTGCAGGCATGGGTAGTTGCTTGAAGAAGAAGATGTCTCAGCCCTTTCTTTGCTAAAGTATTAACTGTAATTAGGGTAAAAAAAGATAAATATGTAGAGGATGTTAGTACAGCAGTGGTGTATAGTGGTAAGGGATATTGTCTGCTGCTTTTTGCTGAATAAATTTGTGATTTTCTGTAATGATTTCAGTGACAGGCCAGAGATGAAACTCACAACACTAACAAACATTCAGCTGTGTCACTCTAATCTGCCACTAACCTGATAATCAGCAGTTTTAAATCTCTCACCCATCTCTGTGCTATTTGTTTCCTGTTCCCTTACAGAAATCAGGGAACCTGCCTGTGTCAATGCCCCATTGTTAGTGAGATGCCCCGCAAAAAACCCTTCCAGAAACATGAGACTAGCTATCCTAATGTCCTGTTCTTTGAGAGTACACTCTGCTGGCTTCAGGAAAGTTTGGCTCAGTCCACCTTCACCGCTTTGCTGCTGTGGTAACTAGCCAACTGACCAGCGAAATTGCCTCCATCCTTTTATAGCTATAAATTCCTTAAGGTGCAGTCAAATAGCTGTATGGTTTTGAACACCTCAAACAAGGACAAATTTTTCAGACATATAATGTATGTCTAAGGGATTATTGGAGAGAGAGATTAAAAAGGGAGACACCAAATATAGCATTAAACATTCAAATCAGAGCAAGGAGGGAACAGGAGAAAAGCTGCTTCAGATCAGCCTGGTTAGAGGAAAGAAATAAACTTGATTTTTTGTAAACTTGGTTTCAATTGAAATGGATATTTGAGACATACTTCACAATACCCAGAGTGTTCTGGAGTGGTTTTGATTTGCCTATTTTGAAAATTCTTCTGAATATACCTTTGTATCTTAACTTGTAATGTTGGAGTTTTTCAATTTTAATATTTCTCTGATAGATTAAACCTGTGAGCTTTGCAAAGTCAAAAGCCACTTTGAAAAAGCTGTTTTTCTGTATCCCTGAACAATGTTTCTGAAAAATACAGCAAATGTATTTACAATTCCTATAAGTAGAACTAGAGGATTATGCTTAGATATTTCAATTATGCTATAGGCGTTTGTTCTCTTGCTGCATTTGCTTTAGAAATTCAAGTATCAAAAGTCAGGTACATACATGGGCTTCTGGCAACTTTGTGATAGTATATTTAGGAATAGAGCTATTTTTTTAATTGTTTCATTACTAAAAGTCATTTTGTTCAGGAGAGTACCCAAACAAAAATGGAGTGGTGCAATGCTAGCCATGGGGAAAATACAAAATAAGAGATGATTTGAGTCTCAAATTTCATTGTGCTCTCAATCAAAATAGACACTATTGAGGATGTTACTATACTGGGAAAATATCTAGTATTTGTGATTTCAGAATATTTTTTAGCAATGGAACCGGCCTCAGTTTTGATGAGTATTCCTTGTCCATGTTTAACTGCAGCATCCAAAAATAATACAATCTGTTTTCTCACTGTGTTACATCATTCATTCACCCATTTAATTCCTAGACCACATAGCACAGATATCTTGTTTGCTGCAGTTGAGACTGTTTCCTGTTGGTTGGGGTTTTTGTTTGCTTGTTGGCTTTTTTTTTGTTTTGTTTGTTTTTCTAAATGCCAGTTTCTCCCTAAGCCTTGTGTCACTTCTGAGTCATTTGGAAATGGTTTGACTAACAGAGTAAACCGTGTATATGGTTAGTTCTCACTGTGTTTGGCAGTGGTGCTGGTAGTGTCTACATCTTTCTTGGCAAATGATACAGGAGCATATAGCTCAAGAGCAACATCATATCTAAAATGAATTTCAATGTCAAGTTAGGCTTTCTCATTACTTCTTTTTTTAACTGTTCTCTTAATGACAGAGACTATTTTAAATACTGATTTAAGGTTATGCGGTTACCCTTTGGAATCGCATTATATTAAATAATGTTTTGACTAGTTATAAACTGAAGCATCAAAAATGCTTGCATTTAATTGTACAAAGAAAAGGAATAGAAAGCATAAATTATATGAATTTATATTAATACTTTGTTCCTAGATAGGATTTTGTCTTTAAAATTAATTAATATATTATTTGTCTTTCTTGTGAATTTTGACATTTCAAAAATTCCAGATAAACACAGTACATACTTGTGCAAGGTGAAAAGATGGATACTTTTTGAATGTTGGTGATATCATTCCTTTGAGGTTTTATCAGATATTAGTTTTGAGAACTTGCATTTATTTTGAAGTTCACTTAACATTTATTTTCACACTTCATAGAATTTATGTAAGGTCCCTCAGTCCATGTTCACGCTCAAGATCACTCTGTGGATGAGTCTAGCCTTGGTTACAAATATGTTATAAACTCCAGAATAATGCCAGTGAAATAAATGCGTACTGCTCACAGCAATCATATGTAGCTTCATGTACCTAGGAAGAAAAGAGAGATTTGTATTCTCTGAGAGTTTTCTCAACTTGTTAAATGCCTGTTTAAATACAGTCGATGAGATGGAAAATCAAGTTTAGTGTTAAGGACTTCCTGCCATGACAGAACGAATTTTTCCAGTAATTTAATCAAGGATTGTTCTGGGTTTATATGGAGGCATCTAAAAGAGAAAAAAAACCCAAACTATGACATTTCTAAGATTTACTTTTAAATAATTCAAGAAGGTGAATGTCACCCTGAGAAATGAATTCTAACTCTATGATGTCTCTCTTTTTGGCTAGTGTTGTGCCAAAATAGGAGCCAAATGTTATCACTTAATTCTGTGAGGACTTTGGATCAGATGAGTCCCTAAAGTCTGTATGTAAGGGGCAGAGATGCTAGGCTGGTGGGCACAGTACAGGGCTTGCATGACTGTGGGGTACAAACCACAATGATGGAAATGTGACATAAACAGGACAGGCAATATTAGGTGACTTTTCCTGCTTTTTGGAGGAGCGTATCACTACTTCAGTGCAGCTAATCTTACAGGACTAATCCAAACTCAGCTATTATTGCAGGGGAATCTGAGGGAGAAAAGTGAAGTCCTGGTTTGAAGGTGGAGTTGAGAGGGTGCAATCACCATTTGTATCAATGGAAGCCAGTCAGACTGAGATGAGGCAGAAAGTGACTTTTTCAGATTTAAAGGCATTAGTTGATGGAACGGTGCTTGGTCTGAGGAGTTCCTGTGTGGAGGCTCTGTGTGCAGTCCACTAGATGGAATTTCTTCTTGGGGATGAGAAGAGCTTTTAAAATTATTTTTGGCAAGGAAAATAACTGCAGAATTGGCCACGAAAGGATGGTAGTAAAAGAAAAGTGCATGAAAAAAACCCAAAGGGATAAATGTTGCTGAAACTGTGGGAAACTCTTCTACCTTTTTGTTTGTTTAAAAAATGCGACAACCTAATATGTGTGAAAACGCTAGGAATGTAGAGATCCCCACAAAGGCACAGGACGTATTTCAGTCCTTTGGAAATGCCTTTCTGAGAAATGTGTTAATTTATTTTATTTTGTCCAGAGGCAAAGAAAGGTACTGCCTGTAGCAGGTAATCCTGTAGAAATATGATCATCAAAGTATTACTTATGCTGATTTCTGCTGAGAAATTATAGGGGAAATAGGCTGAGAACTTGCCTAAGTGAGTTTTGCGACTGAAGCACATTTAGATGGAAGTGTGGATCTCATAAGATGTAATCAGTTTGCCTTCTGGTGTCATGGTTATGTTTGCAGCAGGTTTATAGCTTTGTGACTGCTGTATCTGTTAGGGAACAGATATAAAAGGAATTTGAATGTAATTTGAAGGAACACTTAAGACTCCTGGGGTAAAATCTGTTTTGGTTGCCAAGTCAGGTTTTTAGTAGTAGTGTTGAGTAAATTTTATATTTAAATTTTGATTTCTCGTTTAAGAGAAATTAAAATAATAAATCTTGCCTCCAAATATGGTATGAGTACTGGAATATGATTCTAAAAATAATAAAGCATTGTATGTTTCCTAGTCTACATTTTGTTTGTTACATTTTGAAATTGGGCTTTTTCCAACTGAATGAGAGGGAAACTGCCTAATTTTCAACTGAGTCTACAACTAATGTAGCAAAGAAGATACTGATACAGCTGCTAGATAGTTCTCTTAAGATTTCTGTCAGCTGTAATCACTGAACTTAACAAATAACAGGATATATAGGAGTAAGGAAAACAAAAAATTCAAGGAATAAATTGTATTAACTTACATAATAAATCTGAAACCTGGAGTATTTATTGATATTAGCTGAAAAAAACCCAATTGCTGTTGTAGAGGAAAGTATTCCTGGAGTTGTAGGAAAAAAAAACCGTTCAAAAAACTTCCACCACTTTTAATAGTCTATATTTTATTTTATACACTCAAATCAATTTTAGAAAGTTTTATTATTTATTTAAAAATCTATGTGCAATTATCTTTCTCTCTCCCCCCACCCTCCGCTTTCCACTACTTCCATTGCCTTTGTTGCTGAGTTAAAAAAAAAGGAAAGATGTATTTCAGTATGTTGTCTTTTAAGTTAATGGTTCAGGTTCCTGTTACCCAGAGGCTGGCATTTCATAGGGAGCATGAATCTTGTCAGTGTGCTGTTTTAATAACTATCATCTGACTAAAATTATACATCCTGCCATTAGTTGTGAAATGGATTTATGAATGTCAGATTTGGGATTTTTCAACTGTAAACACCTTGGGAGGAAGAGGGTTGTCTTTGCTTTTTCTGACCTCAGACAGCAACTTCAGAAGCTCATATTCCCCAGAAGTGACTGGACCAAAACTACATCCAATGTTATGTGAAACCTTTCTTTTTCTTTTCTTCCCCTACTTTTGTAAGGTATTGCTTTTGTGTTTTTTTTTTTTTTGGGGGGGGTGTTGTATTGTTAAAAAAAAAAAAGTCATAGACTGGTAATTTAAAAACTCTTGCTTGTTTTTTCTATTAACACCTGAGTTTTTAAGCCACACAACACCTCTCTCTCATTTTGAAGATGAATAAAATCCCATTGAAACACAAAAAATTACCAAGTTAAATCATGAGGAAGAGATCCAGTCATGGTTTTAGCTATCAAGATAAATCATTGAAGTCCATTAGTGCTTTTATAAGTTCTGCTTTTTATTTGAGTGTGTGGGTAGGGTTTTGTTTGTTTTTATTCTTTGAAAATGTGTTTATACTTCTAAGTGTATTACTTTTGGCAGGAAATACATATTAAAAAAGGGCATTAAAGTTTATTGTTCTGGTAAAATGGAATTGTTTTTCTTGTAAAGGTATGAGCATGTCTGATCACTAAAGGACCCAGAGATATAAAAATCAAGACTGTATAAACCTTAGGAACAGTTTCCCTTAGTCAATCTTGATTTGTCTCTTTTTCCTTGTTTTTGTTTTTCTCTGAATTTAATACTTCTTGCTAAAATATTCTTTTTCCTAATCTCAACTAGATTTTCCCCATGACAAATGAATAATTTAATGTTTCAATAAATTTTCACTCTAGTTTCAGAGCCCATAATTTTTGGTGCAATTATGATGTAGTTTGTGGGAGAGGGAAGAGGTATAAGGAAGGAATAAACTTTATTCTCTGGAATCACAGGCTAATGATCATTCATTATTATGCCATTATTGGTTCAGTGAAAAGAAGATGTTTTTGATGTTTTCAGCGTTTTCTTTTAAAAGTGGTCATTTCCTTTAGTCCCCCTAGTGACACAACTGTGATGTAGAAATTGATTCTGTGGTATTTTTCCAGGAAAAAAAAAATTCTTTATTGAGACAGGGGAATCCCAATTCCTTCAGGATATTCTTTAGAGAATTTAGCCTCTAGCTCAGAAAACTGGCTCTGTTTTCTTCTGTTGAGTAATCTACTAAAACCAAAATACCTGATTTTCCTTTCAGCCATTGCTTTTTAAGTGTTTGATTTTTTTTGTTTTGGTTTGTTTTGGGGGCTGTTTTAATGAATCTTCAGTGCTTAATCTCAGCCTAGTTCTGAGCTTTCCCTGTCACAATGTTTTGGGTATGATTCCATCCGTGGTCCTTGTGTGCAGTTCCTCACTGGAGTTGATTTGAAGGTGATGGCATTCCTATGTTGAAAAAGTGCTCCATAACTGCTGAAGATCATGTAACAAGGTGTTTTTATATTACAGGGAGATAATATTTGGCCCATGGTTTTGCCAACCAGAAATTATAAAAGGCAGCTAGTCTGGGCCTGTGTCCTTTCCCCCCTCTATTTTTTTTTCGTGACTACACTACTGCGACTGCAGCTAGAGACATTATTGCTCTTCAGATAGCCAGATCACAGAGCACAACATGGCACCATCAAGCCTTTTTTCTCCTTCACCTCTTGTGTAGAGTCACCAGGACATGGCTAGTGAGGAGGTGCATTTCATATGTTGGCTACTCAGGTTTGTAGAAATGAAAGTGTATTGCTCATTCTCTTATTGCATTATGAATATTAAAATATAATTGGCATTATTTCATGTTCACCCTCTGCAGAGTTAAACAGAACCATACTGTATTCCCATCCTTAAAATAGGAGTACAAGTTGTGTAGCTCCCTACTTTAGAGCATTTTTCTTTTTTCTGATTCCAATTTCAAACCCAAAGTCCTATTAATATGTGAAGTTATTGTTCAGAAAACCTCTGAAAGAAAATCCATATTTCATTTAAGCCTCCCTTTCATCAGGAGTAGTCAGAGCACTGAGAGCATGAAGGTGTCACTGGGAAAAAGAAAGGTAGCCTTGAGCTGGGTGGCAAGTGATTCATTAGCATTGCTAAGGAGGCAGCTTTGTGTGTAGAGTGAGGTGTTCTCACTGCAAATGTGCTCATCTGGCATGAGAGGAGGAAAGATGCAGATTAAAGCTAAAACAAGCTAGTGTTCAGTTGTGGTTTCTGAATAAATGCAAAGATGTCCCAAGCACAGGACTCCTTTGCTGATGATGTGCAGCACAACAGGCTGGCCATTTTCAAGGCATGAACAGCAGGAGCAGTAATAACTATTCACATGTATTTTCAGATCAGAATATATGGAGATAGCATCTCATTAGCAATCAAGGAAATAATATCCTAAATACCCTTTTCAAAGGACAGTTATTGACATAATATAATTTCAAATGAAAAAAATACATTTAAAATTATCTTGCTTCAATGTTTTGTCAGAATTTGTAGATGTTGCTTTGATTTATTTTGTCAGAAAAAACAGAATCACAGGATCACAGAATATGCCCAGTCGGAAGCGACCCACACATCAAGTCCAACCCTTAAACCTGCACAGGACTATCCCCAAGAGTCACACCATGTGCCTGAGAGCACTGTCCAAATGCTTCTTGAACTCTGTCAGGCTTGAACTCCGTCTGTTCAGTGCCCACCTACCCTCTGGGTGAGGAACGTTATTCTAATATCCAACCTAAACCTCCCCTGTCACAGCTTCAGGCCATTCCCTTGGGCCCTGGCACTGTCACAACAGAGCAGAGATCAGTGCCTGCCCTTCCTCTTCCCCTCACAGGGAAGTTGTAACTGCAATGGAGTCTCCCCTCAGTCTCCTCTTCTCCAGGCTGAACAGTATTAGAAAGAATGAAAGATTAAAGGTAATATTCATAAATTACTTCCTCCTATTATGTATTTTCTGGTAATCAACTTTTTTTTCAGATATCGCAATGGGTTTTTAAAGACATATTTAAATTGTCATCAGTCAGATGTGAGAAATGGAGGAAGAAACCTATAAATGTCATTTCTTCTGCCTGGTTAGTCATTAGGCTACACGCTCTCCAGGTGGATGGCACTAAATTTAGGGAAGAGGGTATTGATTGACAGGAAGTATTACAAACAGTGATTGACCTTGGTTACTTGGCAGAATTTTAATTTCTTTGATGCTCTCTAGTATTTGAAACCTGTGAGGAAGCTTGGAACAGTGTTTGAAGGAAGAGGCACATTTTAATAAACCTGTTACGTAGAGCTTTTGTACCTTGAGACTGATTTTTATTCTCCTCCCCTTTCTCTTCGATACTCAAGAAAGTCTCCAGTCCTTTTTCAGGTGATACACTGAACATACCCAATAGCCTGGGCAGTGGCTAATAACCTGGTAATAGTTCTTAGCTGTTTAATATTTGTATTTTATTAGTCAAGATGTGAAAAGGCTGCTGCCAGAGCTTTTGATAGAGACATCTAAATTTGTGCTTTTTTCCTCATGACTGTCAGCTAAGAACAGAAGTGTGAGTCTGTGTCCTGGGTTTCCAGGGATTGCAGTAAGTTAGAATCAGTCTGCTCATCCAACACCTAGTATGAACCAGGTTCTAGTCAGTACTGAAGTTGAAGGCTCCAAAGGGTAAGGGAGAAATATGTCCATGTCATAAATCTTGACATTTTATCACAGAATAACATGTAGATAAATAGATATATATGTACGTATTTTTTAATATTATAATAGTATATTATTAATAATTAATATTATAAAGACTCGTAGAATGCTTTGGGTTGGAAGGGACCTTTAAAGGTCATTTAGTCCAACCCCCATACAATGAGTAGAGACATCTTCCACTGCATCAGGTTGCTCAGAGCCCCATCCAACCTGACCTTGAATATTTCTAGGGATGGGGTATCCACTACCTCTCCGTGCAACCTAATTTAGTGTTTCACTACCCTTACCATAAAAGTAAAATAATTATTCCTTACATCTAGTCTGAATTTTCTCACTCTTAGTTTAAAACCACTACCCCTTGTCCTATCCAGCTACAGTTTAATAAAATGTCATTCTAGGACATAATTGATGCTATTTACTGAATTTAATTTAAAACCATTTAGAACCTCAATTTTGACCTGAGTTGGAATTTTTCCTAATTCTTAGGTTTGTTTTCTGGATTTTAAACCCAGAGTTGTTGTAGGGCACCATCTAACTTCTGTGTTTTGCTTTCTGAGAACATTCAAGCAATCAAATTTTGCTCACATCAGTGCTCCTGGTAAACAAATTTTAAGTTTCCACATTTCAGTATGCACACTGGGAGTGGAACTGTACACAGTGCTGTGGTATTACTTGACACAGTGATAGAAGCAGGTTCCCAAAACCCCCAGCCAGAACCTGGCACAGAAGCAATTAAATATGCCATTCTTAGCTAGGAAGGTGCAGAAAGATGCAATATCTTTGTGTGAATGTGATGAGAGAGAAATTGCATTTAAACTCTGGTCCCAGCCAATAAATCTTACAACTGCCTAACTTTTTTCAGAATGATGCCACAGGCAAAGCATACAAGTGTCTTAAAAAAAATAAAAAAAAAGAAAAGAAAGAAATCCCTTGATGTTTTCATGATTGTCTTTATCTGTTGCTTCACTGTAAATTGCAAGGCCTTTCACACAGAGACTCGGAGCCTTAGGGCTTTTTGAAAGTTCTCCTAGTGACTGTGCTACACTTGTCCCATAGAGCAAAAAGAAACTATATCTTGTCATATCTTCCCATTCACATCACACACTTTTTAAAGATCAAGTATTCCAATAGTTGCAGCAAATGAGTCACTATCAGTCAACAGTGAGCTTAAAAATTAAGAGAACTTATCATGTATACACATAATACATTCAGTTGAACAGTATTTTCCATAAAGTGATAAACTGTGAACAAAATGAAGCTAGTTCATTCAAGACTTTTGTCATAAATATTTTTCTGCAGTTGATTCTGGTTGTGCCTTAGCCATACGACACAAATAAAGTATTTTTTTTTTCCTTTCTGATATAGTAGGCACATATAGACCTCAGTTTGAACACCCATGTTTAAAAAAGATTATAGAAGGAATTTCCGCAGACGTAAAGAGCACCTGCAGCTTTGATATTGTTCAATACGGCTCAAGGGTTGATCTATAAAACCATATGCACGAATTAGACTTCAGAGCATTTCTTAGCTCCTTTTACTACATGAGATGGGGAAGGGAGTTGCTTTGTAGCATACCTTTTCCCCTTCCCACCCTATTTTCTGTCTTGGATGGACGCCAATTTAGGTTCATGGCCAAAACAGTTCTGGGAAGTCAAGAGCTGAGTTCTCTTCCTAACAGAAGTGTTCATATGGCTGTTTCTTGATGATTTTCAAAAGATGTTTTTCTGCCTAATAATGTGGCCCCATTTTGCCAGCCAGAGAAGAAGCAGGAGAATGATGCGTTTACTCAAGTCTGTTGAATTGGGAAGTATTGACAGACAGGGAGACAATTTCAGGAATATATTGATGGCAGCAACTCCAGCTGTGTGTGCTGGAGGGGATAGGCCTGAAATGTTTGTGAAGAAGCTTTATGCCAGTATCAGGGGAGCATCATTTCTGGGATTTTGTTGTTCCTCTTAAGGGAAGACATGAGTGGGCCCTTATGGGAATGGGCAGGTAATACTCCTTGGCAGGAAACCAGTGTTCACCATGGTGTTAAAATACTATCATTCTTTTCCAAGGTTTTTTGTAATTCAGCCTAAAATGTCTTCAGATAACTATGCAAAATAAAAAGAAGTTTTGCATAGAGTTTAAAACTAAAAGTATAAAGCCATGCACAAGGTATGAATTAGAATAAAAAGACAAATCTAACAGTGATGTCCATCCCAAACATACAGGCACAATGACAGCCTTGGCATTCTGGACAGGTTCCATTTGATTATGGACCAAATTTGAGTACTTGCTGTTTTCTGAAGGACAGGGATCAGGAATTGCTGAGTATCTGGATGAGAGGAAGGCACTAAAACTTCCCAGGTACCAATGCTGTTGCTAACATTTTTGAACTGCATGAAGGAGCTAGGGTACCATATGCATGGTGAACCTTTCTTTATGCAGTCTCTGTGTTTGCTTTCTATTATACCATTTTGCTTGTCTTTCTGTAAAACTTTCTGTGCTTTGGTCAGATCTAGTAAGTCCAAAATGACGCAGAGGGATGCTGCATTCAGCATCATCCACGTGTTAGCACACCACCCCATTGAACTGAGAGTTGTTGCAGGTGTCTGCCCCTTTTATTGAAACTGGCTTTCTGTTTCTACCAACTGAAGTCAGGTTTCCCAGGAAATTTGCAAGAGAATTATTTTTTGTGATAATGAGGTTGTTAAATTCTGCATTTTTTGCATAAAAAGAGTTAGTAATATAAATCAGTGTGAATCAAGTAATGTCATACCATGTTATAAGCTTAGTAGGATGTGCCGTGAATTATAAATACTTGAAAAAAGAAATATTAATGCTCAGAGAATGTGTATTCCCACAACTCCTTGTTTCCATATGCAATACCTGGTTTAAGAACTCACCTTTTGTAATTGTTTTAATGCAACTTTGAGCTATGTTATATACTCTGTTGATATAATCAAACTCTCAGCTATTGTACTGTAACAATACAAAATTGATTGCACTCTGATATTATGCAAAATAATGTTAAAAATGAAGCCTGGCAAGCAAAGTGATCCTTGGCAGCTGCCACCCTGCTCACTGGTGCCATTCAGTGTCCCAGATATGCTGGAAGTTTGACAAGATGCAAGAGAGAGGTTTTAATTAGGCCACAGTTTTACTAATTCAACTAATCTGGGAGTTATGCATCAATCACCCCGTAACAATTCAGAGTGTTACTTCTTCCTCTGCCATTCCTGTCTACTTGGGAAGTGCTCATGGTCTCACATGTGGCTTCAGGCCACCACAGGTGTGAGGTTTGGAGGGCTGATGCCATGGGGTTCTACAATTTCTATCTGCCTGGAACTGACGTTAAAGGTCATGCCTTCCCCTAAATCTGCTTTCAACTCTGGCTGAGTGAGAAAAGGTTCTTGCTGAAGCAACTTCTAAATTACTACTATATGACCTTCCAACTAGGGCCTGTAGGGCAGCCCAGATAATTCGCTGTTCCCTGGCAGCTCTGGGGATTAAAAAAATTAATGAAATATACACAGTACCTTTTTCAAACGTTTCATGAAAAAGGACATTCATGTGAAAAATGGACATTCAAGGTCTCTCTATGCTGAAGATGAGAAGTTTATCAAGCACTAACAGTTGTGGATAGGGAACTGAACTTTTGTTTCAGATTTAGATTTTTATCTCAAATCCCCTATAAAAGCAAAGACATACACACAAAAAAAACCCCAAACCCCAAGACTACAACCACTTCTTTAGGGTATACATTATTTTCCAGAGAAACCAAGTTGTCTTCATCCAATTTGTCCTACTTTGTATGTATATTGCAACAAAATAGTAGATATCCAGTGTTAAATCTCCAAAGTTAAAGCAGATTATTTGGTGATGGGTACAAACTATGGGGTATGTTATTTTTGCTGATGAGGGTGGGTAAGAATGGTGGAAGATGCTTTTCTTTGTGGACCCCAGTAGTAATTTACATTGTGGCAAGAGCCCTAGATACTGCAGGGAGAACTCTCTGAGGCAGTAAGTCTGCTATGAACTGCAAGGCAACTACTATGGCTTTTATTTTGTTTTAATTTAGAAAATATATCAAAACATCTAATAATGATGCTGTGTAGATTTGTTTCCTATTACAGAAAGAGGAAGTGTAAAATCTTATGAAATTTTAATATTCTGAATCCTGATTGCTCTACTTATCCCAGGAAGGTGAGAAAGTGTTCACCTCCAAAGTCAGCTGCTGACATGCACAGTGATCACAGATGACAGGAACCCCAGACCGTACAGCCAGGATTGTTCACTGAGTATTAAGGAATGTCCTTTCTGACCCTTATATATTTTTTAGGGTTTTTTGGAACTTTTAATGTATTGAAAGGGATTGGGTAAGTTCTGTCTCTGTAAGGTGTTTGGTTTATTATTTAAGGGTATTTCTGGAGTTTTCTGAAAGTTACTAGGTTTTAATGGGCTTGCATTATAAAGCCTGGGATTTTAACTTACGCCCTCCACTGAAAAGCAAAGTGTTACAAAGCGTTGCCTGTTAAGAACTTTTAGTTGCCATTTTTGGAGATTTTGGACATGTGTTAGCAGTTGCAGTCTCACCAGTTATTTTAATCAGAAGTCTGTTTATAATATTAATGCAACTCAAACCATCAAATCATAGATAATTAATTTAGGAAAAACATAACAAAAAAACAGTAAGAAGGTGAGTTTGAGGTACTATAGGAATTTGGAGTATGGTAGAATTAACTTTAATTAATATTGTCACATATAAGTGTCATATGCATGTTACAAGCTGGTTAATGTTCCATCAGAAAACCAATACAATGAATCAGGAATACCACTAAAGCAGAATATAACTGTAGCAGCAGTAGAAATAGCCAAAAGAAAACATTTCAAAGCATGCAATCTCCCAAACATTTTTTGACTGACTGCCATATTTAACTAGTTGCCTAATTTAGCTTAGGTTACAATCATCTGCTTTTGATGAAAATTGAGAGAAATGTGTAATACCTTACTGGAGAGCAGGCTCTAAGGTGTGCACTAGGTCTAGGTGGTTTTGGTTTAGTTTTAACCTTTTTTCTTTTTTTTTTTTTAAATTCCTGGTACATCTGTTATGCATCATCTCCTACATATATAAAGAATGAACAAATTAGGATGCTTAAGTCAGTAATTATTTCAAGCCCAGTACTGCTGAACAATGTATTTTTCCAAAGAAGAAAAGGTACAAATGGAAGAAGGTTGAAACTGTGCTGCTCAAGTCAGTCTGATTTAAAATGAGCTGTAAGAGGATAAAATGCATGTTTTATGTAATTAACATGAATTTCATGTCATTTTTTAGTTTTGTGCTAACAGCACATACAAGCCTTGCTTAAGGAGGAAGATTAGCAGCATTTACTGAAGAGTTCAAGGACACTAATTCTCTGAGTTAAACAGGGAAACTCTGTATGTTTCTGCTTCCTGATGTGTGTTAAATATTTGGAGAGTGAGTTAACTAGATTTCTTTTTTGTCTTGCTAGAACCTAGTATTTTAAATTCAGTGTCACTGAAATACATATGCTATGTGAGAACAAAATGTAGACTGTGTTGGCTTCTCTGTAGACACAAGCAGAGGTTGACATTAAAAATCCCCAATAGTTGCTGCATTTGAGAGATTATATTATCCTCGTTTGCAGCAGTGTTCAGATGACTGTATTACACAGCAATCTGCCATTAGAGATGATCCCAGAGAACTGTTTCTGTAGCACTTTTTATGAATAAGTCTTTTATCCAGGTCCTGTAATATGAAATCCTAAGGTTGCTGAGGAAATCATGGCTTGTTATTGTCGTAAGCACATCTGTAATAAAACTTTGTAAAAAACTGTTTTACCGTAAGCAGGATCAGTCTTACTTTGAAAGGTTGGTTGTAAGTCCTCCTAACACATCCTCGTGTAAGTGTGTTCTGAGCTTTCAGCTTATGACAAATGCCTGGACTTGGGTGAATTTCATACACCTGAGATTCAGATAAAAAAATAAAGATGACTTTTGCACAAAAATAACTGGATAAACTGTGGTCTGGGTGAGTGAAAAGTTTTAAAACCACTGAAAGTTTCAGCTAACAGGTGCCTGGCTGGATGGCTTCAGACATCTGCGTCTAAAAAATGTCTCTGGCCAACACTGTGATCCTGTTTGGGTGACTGGGCCTTGAAATCTTTCCATTGGAATCCCAGGGGTTGTAAGTATCTCTGTGGAGAGATGGGTTGCACTGAGCTTTTACTTTATAGAGATATGACTTTTATGCACTTTTCATTTTCAGTTTTTTATATTCTTGTCTGTAGTAATTTTTTTTTTAAATCTCAAGCACTCAAAGCAACATTTACTGTAATTGCCAGAAGTTATCCTCTCCAAACTATTCAGATATTGGTGTTAAAATGAAAGTACTGATGCATCTAACTATATGGGAAAGTGGCTCTTTATGGACAGATTACTTTTGCAATCATATGTCAGAAATTCTGTTATTGAGAAGTAGTTAATATAGAATTGTTAATAGTAAGAAATAATGAATCATTCCTGACAATGTTATCCAAACTTTTCAGTGCTTATATTGGAGATGTTTATTAATCCAAACATGCACAGTATGTCATTAAGGTATTTTCTTGCATGATTGATCGATTGAATTAGTTGTTCCCTGGGAGAGGGGTGGAGTACCTAAGTATAATGGGAGGCAGAGGAAAAGGGAAGTGAAATTGGCTTACTTCAGGATATATTAGCAAAACAAATGAACAATTTTTGTGAAGCAAAATCAGCATTCATTTCTTCCTACTAGAGAGAGTGTATTATGTAGAGCATCTTGTAGAGCTGAAGGTCAAGGCCAATCTGCTTGCTTCCTTTTCTTCAGTGATCCATTATTTACTCTTGCTTAGTCAGAGTCACTGATACTTCCAAAGAGGAAAACAGAAAGGAAAAAGAAATGGCAGCAAGAAGAGATTCTACATGGTGTCTTAGTTATCACTGTAATGTGCACACACCACCACAATCAAACTCAAACACACTGAATGCACCAATTAGTCACTCTAGTAGCAGTGAAGCAATTAAAATGAATACACGTCTTTGCCATAAGATGTAGATGGAATAGGAAGAGAGTTGTTACACAAATAGACTGGAGTTTCTTTGCCTGCTGAGTTCAGTACTGTAAAAAGCAGAATACCACTTGATGAGTGTTTTTCCACTTGTCATTTATTTCTGCTTTTTCCAGACTGAGGACAGTTTTGTATAAGACAAAAAATTATGTATTTGTGTTATTGTACGTTCTGGGAGTGCTACCCATGGAGCTTTCTCTCTAAAGCAATTCATTCCATATGGGTGGGTTACTATAATTATATCGATGCAGATGCTGAATCCACTTACAATATGCAGAAACCATGGCTGTTGTTCTCTCAGAAAAATGCAGAAAAAACTGGAGACCAAAGCCAGCTATTAATCTGGCCTATTAGCATGTGGAAAGGATGACTGATACTGGTTTCTCCTCCCAGATTCTCCATTCATCTCTGGGCTGTTTTTCTGTACAACTAGCATGCACACAAGATGCAAAAACTGATATATTGCAGTTTCCTTCTCCTCCAAAAAAGTAATTAAAAAATACAGTCTTTTTTTCCAGGACAAAAATGGCAATTTCCCATAGACCTGATCTGAATGAGAATGTGTGGCTAGGCTACATTGCTCCTACTGTATGATGTGCTGCAGGACTCTAATACTGAATGATAAACCACAGTGGGTCCTCCTTGTAATGCCATGCTTATTTCTCCGGAAATACCTTTCATAATTCCCTCTCTTTTCCTCCCATTTGACTGTTCCCCCCCTCTAGTACTTCTTGTGAGGTATCTGGGTGGGATAGGATTCTACTTAAGCATATTTATGCCACACCAGATGCCCCCATTCTCTTTTAATTATTATTTGTCTCACTAACATGTGATTTCTTTTTCCTGGATATTTCCATCTATGTGGTCTTGTACAGCTCAAAATTCACTGAATTAGAAATTAAGCCTGCGTTGAGTTTTTGGGTACTTTAGGTCTTCCCTTCATCTACAGACTGTATGAGCTATGAGCACAAACTCATCCTTTGTGAAATACCATGTAAATTCCTTGTTGCTGTGTCTGTGGCTTTAAAATCGTAATGCAGATAGAAGTGTGAAATATTAAGTATATCCCTTTATGTACTTGGAATCGATGGCAACTTCAAAGTCAGTGCTCATTTATTGCCTGGTTTGTTTCACTTCAGAAATTACTTGAACTGTGAACAAAAAGAAGCTGACAGTATTTTCAGATAGCCACTTTATAGTTGTGCATTTTGCAACTATATGATAGGACTGTCTCTGTTGCCTTGAATGCAAAATTGTCTTGTTGATATGTGCTGCTACAGACAGGAGGAACAGATGTAGTAATTCTACTTTATTTACATGAAATCTCTAAAAAGGCATTTTCTGGCAGCATGCTAGGAATAAATACAGTATCAAATATAAACCACACCATGGCATGTTAGCTCATTCAGGTGTCAGCTGTGCCATTTCAATGTGAGCGAGAGCAGGGAGTCGGATGCCTCCCAGCAGGGTTGGGAGCACTCTCACACAGCAACCCCAGCACCAGCCTGTCCCTTTGCCCAGGGACCCTGCCTATAGCCCCTAGGGCTGGGTCTACACAGCGGGCAAAAGGGATGTGCTTGGCAATCACACACGCTGATAAACCCCTCTGGAAGGCCTAGAGGAAGCTATCAGATGTCATGATTCTTTATTTCTATTTTTTTTTAACAAAACAGGAAACTCTCTTACCTTTATTCCTGATTTGGTTTCTTTGTTTGTTTGTTTGTGGTTTTTATATCACCCTGCCCACCCATCCCTCCCCTTTATTTTTTGTGACTTGGAACTCCCATGAGTTCATGTTTTCAAGCTTCTTTTTCAAAGCCAAGAGCTTCAGGAACTTAACTGAAATTAGGAAATTATGGGGGAGGAAGGAACTGTTGGAGTGGAGGAGATTGCAAACCACAGAAAAGTTCCACACGTTATCTGAGTAGAGAAATGAGGCTTAAGTAAAACCCTGTGAGCCTTTTGAGCTCACTGGTGAGTGATGCTAAGCTGGCAGCTGGCAGCTGCCACAAGAGAAAGCTTTTCCTGGGGGGCTCTGCCCTTTTCCCCCTTCCTCTCTCCTCCTTTGCCATTGTGCAAAGGCTGAGGAAGGAGGTATTACTCCAGTGACAGTTCTTGCTCTCCTTCACCACTTAACTATCTGGTGTCAGCCAGGTAGCTGCCCCTGTTAAATTGTCCCTTTTTTCTCTCTCAGGTGTTCAAACTTTCCAATGTGGGGTTGGGGATGTTTATTCAGCTTATGAGCAAGCAGATGTATTAGAGATGAAATGCCTTGACTCTAAACTGCAGGCAGAAGTGGTGGGAGGAGATGCAGCTAATTTAACTTGCAGGATGATTGATGTGTATATGTCAATTTCTATTAATACTCTTGAAATCACTGACGCAAGCCTGTTTTTCCCACACTCAACAGAAAATATAAATAGAAAGACAACAAAACAACCCTATCCCTTTAATTCATGATACTCAGAAGCAGTTAGGCAAACTCTGTCATTTGAGAGTGTCCTCCACAGGCTGGCATGAAACAGCTTATGGGGGTGTTCTTACCACTTTAAGAATATCAAAATGCTCTAACAGAGATATCCACTTACTGTTAAAATGTATAAAGCACAAGAAGCAAGTGTCACCTCCAAATAGGCTTAGATAAATTGCTTAAAAATGCACAGCTCCCTCATTAGACAGCCATTCATTGCATGAAAAGAACTAAATGTATTTGTTGAGGTCTGGCTATAAAAGCCATGTTCAAAATGAAACAGAGTTGAGAGCCTGAACGCACAGCACTGTTATTCAGAAGTAGCTTTCGAACAGAGAGTTTCAACGGGAAGGTGCTGTTTGGTTGGACACAAATCAGCAAACGTTTAACTGAAGTGTGAATAATTCAAGCGTGTGTGAAGAGCTGTGCTTTCTGAAGAGATAAAACGCAAGAATAAAAAAAAAACCTTCAAATATTCGCATCACCCTAAGAGGACAATACAGGCAGCAGGATTTGAAACAGATTTGCAGATGCACTCTCTTTAGGCAGGGAGAATGCTCATTAAATGCAAGATGCTTCTGTGGCTCGTGGGCTTGCACGGAGGTAGAGGTTTGCAAGACTGACGTATCAGATAAAGTCAGAGTGGTTACCACACCGACGGTGTAGCAGCTGCATAATAAATGATGGAGAGAATCATGTTAGGCATGCCCACCTAACCTAACTTGAATCATGCGAAAGGGGAGCTGCTGGAATTCAAATAGACTTTCTGGTTCCCAGCAGTCGGCAGTAATAGAATGCTTTCAGGAAGATGACAGATGCAGGGGAAAGATGCTGTTTTGCACTATCTTGATTTGTTACGGCAGCCAACTTATTGGCATGATGGAGTGACAAGAAAAGCAGCTGGCATGGAAGGTAGGATTATCAAAGCTATTGCATCATTATGAATGTAATTAGAAACTGACCATGACAAAGCATATGCTAGAATGAGCTGTCGCTGATGGCAGAGGATTTGTTGCTGAGGTCTTGAAACTCTGAGAACAACATTCCTCGTGCAAAATGGATTTTGCAGTTTCATTTATGCTTGTGTTACTCTTTCTTTGCTGCTTGCCTCCAAGCTCGGGGAATTGCTTGCTTGAAAGAGAGTGTTGTGTTAGGATGAGACTGAAGAATAAAGTGTTTTCTAAGTCTGTGAAGCCTCAGGTAGACAGAAACAAACAAATGTGAAACAAGACTGGGAAAAGCTCTCTCAGATTCACTAGCAAGCTCTGATTGACCTATTGGTATATTGAGGAATCCCAAGAAAATGAAGATGCATGTACTGAATGTTTTGGTATAATGAAAAGATATTATTGCAGGTCTCTGCTTTACAGTTAGTTTTTATGACAGGTTTTATTCCTCATCAGTTTTTACCTCTTGACATTTATCCGGTTGTTCAGTATTATATAAAGAAAATACATCAATATCTCCTGCAGGGTTTCTCAACAACTCCAGCATCTGTTTCAGCTATTGAACTGTATTCACGTTTTGCCAACTTGATGCCTACCCAGCTGGTCTATCATTTCTCACTTGATTACTGTTCTTAATTTCTCTGTATCAGCTTGTTCCAGACAGGATTTTGAAAGCTGTTAATGAGAAATGACAGTAACTGCTAAACTGTTGAGAACTGGGGTGTTCTCTTATTTTTGAAACATCAGAGAGCATTTTTATATGCATTTTATTAAATCCATGTTCTGTTGCACTGCAAGGTTTTCATATAATAATTAAATGTGGCTGTGAATACTTTAAACTAGATGGATCAGAAGCATAACTTTCAACTGACTATTTTGAGAGAGTTTGAGAAAATGTACAGGTGTTTGGATGTAGGTATTGTCTTAATATATGTTCTTTCCTCCTTTCCATCTCTCCCCCCTCCCCCCCCCCCCCCCCCCCCCCCAATATGTCTCTCTGTCACAGTGAAAAGTCATTAAGTGTATACTGCACATATTGAAATGTATTTTATCACCACTAGGGTGAAACTGCTAAGCAGCTCCGAACAGGTGATTTGAACAGGTTTAAAACAGACAGCTCTATCACAGTGGATCACCCTCAATGTAAGAAGTAAAAGTATTGCTTTCGAAATGTAAGGCTTCTCTTTTCTTCCTATTTGAAGGTTCAACAACCGCTCAAACACTGCTCAATAGCTCACAGGTTATGATGTTGTTAAATTATTTGGGTTATCTGGCTTTACAAAATGCTTTCTTTTATGTAAACTTCATTCTTCATTAGGTCTATCATTTTTTCTAAGGCAGTGATCAAGAAATCTCCGCAGACTAGGTATTCAGTTTTCTGACTTTATGTTAAATTGCTTTGTTGGCTGTACTCTATGTTGTCTTGTCAAAAGAAGATCAGGCTATTAAACACTAAATGTTGCTGAGTGAAGCAGTAACAGTTTTAGAAAGATAGATGTTTCTAGATACACAGCAGTGAACCAGCCTTTAGAAAGTTTGCAGGTAAAGATTAGTAACACTGATGCACTGTTAGCTAGTTTGAGCATTTCCCTGCTTTGATCATCTCTGAGAGGCAGTTTAAATTGTTTTGTAACTGCTGGGAGGGGTAATGTACTTATTAACGGAGAGGATCGCTGTGGGGTATGTACAGTCAAAAATAGTTCAGTAGTTTTCATGACAATGAAATAAAATGTTATTCCATTTCACAGAAGTTCAGTTAAATTTAACAATAATTTGTCATTGTTGGTCATGAGGAAACCACAGAGAGAATAACCCCTATAAACAGCTTAAGTGCCATTCTCCTTTTCAGGGTAGCAGTAAAACTGTTCTATATTGCATGTATTATATTTATACTCCTGAAGCTCTGAGTCTCTTGTCTCAAGAGTGCTTGCTGGCAATCACCATACAGTAGTTACTTAAAATGGTCTGTTCCTTGTGACGCAAGTAATTGTAACTGCATGCCGTCTGTGGCCATCATCCAGATGACAAGTGATTTTATAGTTTGTTTCTGGTTTATCTCTAGTATTTGGTTTCAGCTTTCTCTTTTGCTGATGAATTAAGACAACACTAGGTGGAGCTAGCTGTTGATTATAAATAGAGCTATAGTAATACAGGCCTGTCTAATGAGCAAGCCCCTGTATATAATGGTTATTATTAAAAATAACAATTTAAAATGTTAAGAATTGAGTTGCAACTTATATCTGGTGAGATTAGAGGAAACTACTTCTTCATTTCTCTTTACTTTTATTATCTTAGAAGCTTGTAGTCAAATATGAAAAATAATATTAAGGAAAGAGCATCCACATTCATTAAAGAGGGCAGGGAAGAAGAAGAATGGAAATAGTAAAAGAAAAGAAGAGAGAAGCAGCAAAAAGAGCTAGCAGATGTTTCCACTGTAGATAATATGCAGATATCCAGTTGTGTATATGTACATCTTTAGTCTGATTCACACAGATGTTCTCTCATCCTTACTTTTAAATCGTCTTTCCCTTCTGTCTTCCTGAAGTAATTCATAGAGCTGACATCTTTCACTTTATGTTTAGACATGGGACCAATGTTTTCATATCTCTTCTTTGGAGGGTGATCTGAAAGGCGTGCAAGGGCACAGAAAGTTGTCACTTACATGCTGCCCAGACATAATTAAGAAAAATGTGAAGGGTTATTTATTGACTGAGGTAGAATCTGGTTGTATGTGTTCCTTCACATGATTCTGGTTATTAATCCTAGCCAAGGAAAAGAAATCTGTAGTCCTAGATAGTATGACAGCACATAAAAAATACTCTCACTTCCACACAGATTTACAGATATGTACCTCAGATATGGTACATATATTAATTCAGCAAAGGAGTGACAGAAATCAGAATGTGTGCTGATAGTTAGGTACAGGAGCTGAAGAGGAAAAAACAGGAAATAAATAAGAAATATGAGATGAGTACAAGGTAAGTGACAGGTAAACACAGAGATTGAGGAGATGGGCTTGGAGCAGTCTGGCAAAACAATGATAATTTCCATCAACCTCTGTTGAGTGAAGCACTTGCAAGTTCAGTCAATGTCTTGTTCTTACAGCAGTAAAAGGGAATTAGGGTAGGGAGATACTCAAGTCACAAAAGCTTGCACAAGAGGGAAATGATGGCTGCCTGACACTCCAGGACTCACAAAGTCTAGAAGACTGGAGATGGACCTTTTTGAATGTTATTCGTAGAAACTTAAAATTTTAGTCCTGACGTGGGTTAGAATGGTTCTGTTCTACGCAAAACCAAATTATGCATGGACCTATTGCTTGTTGGAGGAGTCTTGCAAAAAAATCAGTGCTGCACTGTCAACCTTAAGAGACCTTTTTGGTTATGAGCTGTGCAGTTGGTGCTCAAAACAAGCATGGAAGGTGATCAGCTATGGTGAAGACAAAGTTTATTAGTTGTACAAATAATTCAAAATTTTATTGAGGCTAGGCCATGATTAATTTTTTTTTAATTTCTGTTTTAATGGATAGCCTTTACCTGAAACAAGTCCTTTGACATGTGTTCTGGTGTCAGTTCTTCCATACCTGCTTTTGCCCAGCAGCACCCCAAGACTATTGCTTTGAATGAGCTCATTCTGATGCATCCTGAGTGTTCCTTCTGATGACAGAAAGATGTGTGTAGTCTGGCAGCTCTTGGCTTTCTGATGCTGGTCACCTGCAGCTTCATTCAGCTTGTGGTTCCTCCTGAATAAGGCTGAAATTCTAGTTGAGAAATACCCACACTGTGGGGGAAGTGTCTGACCATCTTGGGCAAGGCTCGTGAGAAGCTGAGCCAGAAGAAGAAGGAGATTTACTTCTCCTCCTCCCTATCACTAAAATCTGTCCATTTGGAAATCCAATAGAATGAGGAGGAGGGCAGGAGGAGAGATAACAGCACATAAGCACAATAATGGAGGGAGTTTGGGTGTTCCATGAGTCAGTCATTTGAGGAATGAATGGTAATTGCCTTGCAAAAAAAGCGTAAGGAAAAGCACACATGGGGGCCAAGTTGTCCAAGGGATATTACTGAGCATCTGGTCAGAAAGCTTTCTACAAAGATATGTTATATAAAATGTACTATTAAATTAAGTCTGTTCAAAAAGAAGGAAATAATTTTGTCCTTCAAAAGACAAAGTTCAAACTCTGTGGGTTTTTAATTTATTTATTCTTGCTGTGTAACAGAAATAAAATTGCTAAAAATTTAGTGGTTATATTTGACAATAAAAATTAAAGAACATCCTTTCTCTTCACCCCAGATAGGGGTTGTTGGGGTATTTTTCATAGACAAAAAAGTGTTAACTTTATGCATAATACTCAAAGGATAAAGGGCAGGAGAAAGATGATCTGTCTGAACTATCCAGACACTACCTGTTGCTGTTCTTTGTTCAGAGGGACATCCAGAAAAAAGTATGAGAATTTTTTGAGAGCTGATATCTTCTTGCTTCACCTCCTCACTGGAAAAATCAGACCAGAATATAACTGTGTTTGAATTGGAAATAATAAGAAAGCCTTCAGCTTCCTGCTCCACTGCATATCACAGCCCATCTCCTTGGTGACAACACAAGCTGAGTGGTGCAGTTGATATGACTGAAGGACAGAATGCCACCCAGAGGGATGTGGACAAGCTTGGGAAGTGGGCCCATGGGAACATGGTGTGGTTCAGCAAAGCCAAATGCAAGGTCCTGCACCTGGGTCAGGACAACCCCTGGTGTCAGAACAGGCTGAAGGATGAACAGATCAAGAGGAGCCCTACCGAGAAAGCCTTGGGGGTGCTGGGGAATGAGAGGAAGGACATGAGCCAGCCACGTGTGTCTGCAGGCCAGAAAGCCAATCATATCTGCTGCAAAAGCAGGATGGCCAGCAAGGTGAGGGAGGTGATTCTCCCCCTCTACTTTGCTCTTGTGAGACCCCAGTTGAAGTACTGGGTCTAGGTCTGGGGCCCCCAAAATGCCAAAGACATGGACCTGTTGGAGAAGGTCCAGAGGAGGGCCATGAATATGATTAGAGGGTTGCAGCACCTCTCTTACAATGCCATGCTGAGAGAGCTGGGGTTGTTCAGCCTGGGGAGGAGAAGACACTGTGGAGGTCATATAGAACTAACAGGAAGGGTGGAGTGAAACATTTTACAAGGCTGTGTAAATGACAGGACAAGAGGGAATGGTTTGAAACTAAAGAAGGGAACATTTAGATTAAACATAAGAAAGAAGTTTTTTTACAATGAGTGTAGTAAAACATGGGAACAGGTTTTCCAGAAAGATGGTGGATGTTTGATCCCTGGGAACATTCAGGGTTGATTTGGACGCTCTAAGCAACCTGATTTAGTTGAAGGTGTTGCAGGGAAGTTAGAATAGATGACTTTTAAATAGATGACCTTTCAACTCAAACTGTTCTGTGATTCCTTAAACTGCAAAGTATGTCTGGTCTTGCATCTTCTGTGCTCTCCCACTAGCTCCAGAATGTCCAAGAGATCCACTACAACACTGAGGTTATGAGTGCAGTAGTTGTGAAGTCCTTGCAGAAATGTCCTGGATGTGATAGACCCAGTGATACAATCATGAAAGAGGGGGAGCTGAAATAGAGAGGTGAAAGAAGGGAAATCACGACTCTACTAGAAATGGAAGAATGGAAGTAATTATAGTTTTGCTTGCATGTTTTTTTACACTTTTTATTTATGGTTTGAGCATCTGTGCCTCAGAATAAGGATGCAAGATGCACCTGTTTACAAAAATCAGGAACCTCCATCTGCACTGCAGTTTCTTTGGCTTTTGTTATCTTTAGAATGGATCTTAGTCTTAAAAAAGGGAAAATACAGAAAAGTAAATCTAGATTAGTCACACAGGTTTTTTCATTAGTATCCTCAAGTTACCCAGCTAGTGTTTTACATTGCAACACCATTCTTTACAAGGTGTCTCTTTCATTTGCATGTCCCTGAAGATACAGCACACAGCACAACGAGGACTCTGACTTGCTTGATGATACAGAAACTCGAGATTCTGAAATGGTCAAAGACATACTTTTGGTTTTGACCAATGCTGAAAAAGACTCTTCTTTTTTAACTTTCTTTTTTTTCCGTTCTCTTTCCACCTGCCCAAGACTTGCTACAACTGGTGAAGAAGTAAGATCAGAGAAAGTTAAAGCAAAATTTGAGCAAAAATTAAAATACTTGAAGCTTGTGTCTTCTTAACATACATCTAGTTTTCACCTTCATGTCTTTCTGTGTCCTCCAGGTGCTTAGGAATAAAGAACATGAAGGATTTCTTGTATGGGGTCAACTTCTTTTAACATTTACTTCTGATCATGTATATTGATCTGCTTTCCTGAAGCGTAAAAACAACACTAAATAAAACCACAACATGCTGTTTTCTGTAGACTTGCTTTTTATGAGCAGCCTGTTATTATTTTATACCCATTATGCAGGTCACATTTGCTTTTGCAATAAATAAAGCACAGATACTTGGAAAAAAGTTCATTTTTTTAATAGCAAAAGTAATTTATATATTCCCACAGTATGCTCATATTTAACACATCTTTATTTTCTCTTACTACAAAATACCATCCATAATGGGAATTCCCCTGTAATTTGGTATTAGTGGTCACAAATGGTATTTAATGAATACCCCTAGGTACAAAGACAAAGACCACTTTTTCAAAGGGCAAGCTGGAATTTCAATTATGTGTTTAAATGAAGGGTTTGGCAAAAAAACAGACTTTTCACGTTGTTGCTTTTCATTCTCTGTTGGTAAGGATTGAAAACACTGATGTCTTTGTCAGTGCATCTTTCATCATATGCAACCTGTTGTCTTCATTAATGATTGCAGGCCCTTAATTGTAACTGAGTCAGATTTGATAACAAGCCAGAAAAGTAAAGGTGTTACACATCTGCATGTACATGGAAAATGTTATATTTATAGTTTTCTGAGTGATAATGGAAAGAATCTTTTAAGATGGATAATTTGGTGAAATAATTTTACTGCCATTGAAATATTTAGTGAGTGAAGTTTGATATTAAGGTAATTAAGAACTTTATTATGTTTATGATTCAATGTCTGTGATGACTCTCAAACTAATAGTAAAATTACTGACATCTCATTTCTTTCCTTGGTTTGGACTATTGAAAGGTGCAAGGGATTTTTATCTTATGAATGAATTGGGTGCTTAGCAAAACATTTCAGAATCATTAAAATGAATTGCCAGTCCAGTTGATCCTGTGATTAAATCTTTGCATGCATGTGTCTCTTCAGAAATTTCCTCAGAAGCCTAAAACAAAAAGCATGTTACAGATGTTGGTAAATCCCAGAAAGTAATTATATTTATTGCCAGGTTTTGCTATATTTCAAAACTTCAGAAATAAGGAGGATTAGGTAAGCAGTCAGTCATGATGTGACCTGAACCAAGATCAAACAAATCCTAAAACAATTAGGGTTATGAGGAGACACTCAGGTTACTAATTTAAGAATATGATGAGGAGGTAGAAATTTAAAATTCTTGGCGTACCTTGGCTCCATACATGAAGTAAAACCAGCACCATCATATGCCCTTAGAATGTGAAAGGTCAAATATGATTTGCTTTCTTTACAGAACCTATTCTGTTCTTTTAGCAAGTTAAAAGTGCTTTAAGTAGTAATACCTTATTGTCTATCAGAATATCTAATCCCACATTTTTCTTACAGGCACTGTTTGTTAAACTGTGTGGGCCTAAATGTGACTTTGAATCATTGGCATTAGCCAGTTGTTAGTGCAGATAATAAAGGCCCCGTAACCGAAGGGAAATGGTATGCTGCTGAAGAGCACCAATTAGGGTTATTCCTCTGGCAACAAGCAAATGAATTTTTCCTTAATGAGTCCTTAGTGAAACTGGTATTTAATACAAGATTGTGTGTGACCTGACTGACCCATTGAATAAGCAGCAGCCTGAGCAGCTCTGTTAGGCTACATGTATTACACATACACAGTTTCATAAATCTGCCTAAGCCTAGGGAGCAGACCACTTCCTAATTTATTATTACTTAATGTGAATGATTTGTTATTTATTTTGTGGGATCAGTGTATCTGGCATGTGAGAAAGAGTAGAGAAAAGTGACCTCTTTGCTCTCGGGAACCATATGTAATTAATGTGAAAGGCCTGCTTTGTATCCTGAACACCAAACACAGAATGATGGCTGCAAACCCTGGCCAGCTGTGAAGCAGTAACATACCCTAAGCAGAAATGGAAATGCATTTTGTGGCCTTCTTGTTACTGACACACAACCTGAGGATTTTGCACTGAATGATAATTGTACTGCACAGAGATGGACCACCCACTGATGATTCTGAGCCACCATGGAATCCCAGGGACACTGTGTTAGTTGTTGTAGTTTGTGTGTGAGCCAGAGATGGGAATCCTCCACAGTCTGTACTCAGTAGAAACACTGAAACTGAAAGAGAGTGAGAAGAAACATCTGCGTTGAAAGACAGAAAATATGAGCTGGTCAATTAGATGTGGGAAATGTAGAGGTGTCAGTTCAGAGGACTAACTTACTCTGCTGTTGTTTTGTGCAACTTGGTGGTATCTGCCAGATCAGGAGATGAGTGAACAACCATCTCAGAACAGTTGTAAGCATTATTATAATCCAGGAGAGAAAACCTGAGGTATTTGGCTTGTGTTGCAGCATAGTTTTCTGGTTTAACACCTTGCCCCAGGAACTGTAGAAATACAAGAAAGCACAATGAAACTATTGAGGAGAGGTGTATCAGTGCTGAAATTGTCAGTTTTGTTTTGTTCTCTGGGATTTTATTAAGTCCCAGCTCTCTCAAGTTAGTTTAAAGGAAAAATAAACACATATTGGTAGTGCTGGACAGAGTTGCATTGACAAGACAGAAAAAGCAATTCTGTGTGGCCCTAGCATAGACATGGGACTGGGAAGAATTAGCCTCACCCACATTAGCACTCCCCTGGACGGAGAGGCAGAGCAAGAACAATGGAGAGAGGTTTTGGGGGTGGTGAGGTCTCTTTCCTAAAGGGCTGTATTGGATATCATGCTGAGAGAGCTGGGGTTCCAGGGGAAGGGCTGCAGGGTTTGTGTCAGTGAGAAAAGGCCAAGGGCTGTCCTCTGCCTGACACATCTAGTTCCAGCCAGCTCCAGTTGATCCGCTGCAGAGCACAGCCAAGCCCCACAGCCAAGATGGTGGTGCCTCAGGAAAAGGCAGTTTAAGAAAGGGAAAAGCCCAGCAACTGAACAGAAAACAGTATGAAATGACAGAGGGAAGACCATGGTCGGAGAAGGAGGGGAAGAGGCACTCCAGGTCCTGGAGCAGATTCCTCTGCAGTCCTTGGAGAAGACCATGTTGGAGCAGATGTCCGCAAGGCAGCCCACAGAGGATAGCATGTCAGAGTGGGTGGATGCACTGTAAAGGAAGCTGCTGCCTGTAGACCCAAGCTGGGTCAGGGGAAAAGTGTTAAGAAGATGGAGCAGCAGAAGGGAGTTGTTATGGACTGAGGAGAATCCCCATTGCCCATTGCCCTGTGTCTCACATAGTGGAGTGATGGGGAAGGAGCTGGGAGTGAAGTAGAGCCTGGGGAAAGGAGGGCCAGGTGGAACAGGCAATTTCAGTCATTTTGTCTTTGTTTTATACTATCCAAATCTACATTCATTTGCAATAATTTAAATTAATTTTCCGCAAGATGAGTTTTTTTTGCCTATGACAGTAACTGGTAAGTCATCTCTTTGTCTTTATGTTAACCTAAGAATTTGCATCCTATTTTCATCCCCTGTACTGTTGAGGCTCAGTGGGTGTCTGGCTGCTGGCCAAGGTCAACCCACCACAGGGAGATGAGACAGGATCTTTCCAAATTGGCAGAACTCAGGTTTGGTCAGTTTCAGAGATAACTGATATTAGAATGGATGGGTGTGGACCACAGCTGATACTTGGTAAAACAGGAAAGATTGTAAAATTAAACCTCTCTCTGTTTGAAGCAACGAGTCATTCCAGAGGTACTTATCCTGAACTTACCCTAAAAGACCAACTAAAAAACATCTTGCAGAGTGCATTATTACTAGTTTAAAGCTACTGTAGGTTGTGTACACTTAAGATAAGATTAGGAGCATGAGGAACTATATTTGAGTAACAAGAGTGCCTTGCTTTGCTAATGTTTTTGTGTACTAGAGACGGATTGCATGTATCAGAATTTTTCTTTGGCTGTCCTCATAACATATGATCAAAAGGTGAGTTTAACCAATTCCAAGGCTGTTTCCTAGCTTTTAGCTACTTCAAAGTGAAAGACATATGGTGCTGTGTCTGTGACAGGTCATCCATTAAAAAGGGTTAAAAAAAAGAGAGGAAAAACTTTATTAAGAAGATATGCCATAAAAATAATCACAAAAAATACAAGTTTTGCCCTTAAAAAATGTGCTACTCAAATGGGTGTCCGTGGCATTTCACAACACATTGGTTGTACATGGTTTATCTGTTGTTCCTAGTGAAGTTTTTGGGGGGAAAAAAAAAAGAAGCTATTACAGCATTTGAGTTGTTTCATCATTATACGATAATCAGTGAAGGAAAAATACATTGTGTCTTCAAGTTGAGAAAGTGTCAAGAAGTGTCATATGTCACTGCCATCAGATGGGGAAGAAGAGCAGGCTGCCACATGCAGGATGCTGGAAGCTGTCTACAGTAACAGGCTGTATTCTGGAGTGGTGTATTCCTTTTCCACCATTGCTAACATGATGCAAGTTTGAACCAATGGGGTTGTTCAGTAACAGTGTTGTCTGTAAAAGGAGGGTTGTAAGCCTGGAGAGTGAGTGGAGGTGGGATGGAGTCTGTTCAGAGATATGTTATGTTCAAGAGCCAGTTTGGAGCCTTGTGTCAATGACATCTCAAGATAAATTTGTTTAACCTTAAAACAAAAAAGTGCAGGGAGCATTGCCTTGACACCTTATCTTATTCATTACTGATTTCAATCCTGTAACTTAGAATTAAAAAGTTTTGTTTCCCACTGTTGGGTCTCTGAGCTTCAGACGTTGAAAATCTGACAGCACCAGGCTCCTTTCTGTATGGAAAAGTACTGGAGTTCCTCTTCCAAAATTTTATTGAAAAATGGGAAAAGCCTTATTTTAACCATTGAGGTTGTAGACCTTTGAGAGGAAGTTCAACTCAATTGAAATGTAAAGGACGTGGAAGATTTAAGGAGCTACAAATCTTTTGTTGGAAATAAGACAGTTTTTGTTACTTATTTTTTATTTATTTGTTGATCTTTTGGTTTTACAGCAGGTCACTAGGGGTTTTGGCCCACGTCTTGTCAAAATTTGTGAGGTGGATGTCATTTCTGGCTTGTTTTTGTAAAAGTTAGAGAACGAGGTTAGACATCAAGATGAATGAGTGGAGACACCCATGGAAATCTGGCTTTTTGTGGATATCTCTCCTTTCTTCAGTAAAAATGGAATTGGGGAGGATGTAGCGAACTAGTTAGAAAGAACCAGGTTCATGTATTCATCTGTTACTTCTGGAGGTCAATGAAAGCATATTTATGGAAATCTGGCAGTGCTTTCTCCCCTTAAAACCAAAGGAATGAAATTACCCCAACCTATTACTGGAATAAAATGTTCATTGCAGATACATTTTTAGATTAGACCTGTAATGTTCCTTTGTACATTCTAGCATGTTGCTTTGCACCTGTAAGTAATTTGTCTTGCTGATTATGTTTGCAAGTAATCTGGAATAGTCCAAATCCTTTCAGTAAGTAATGAGCTCCGTTCTTCAAGAACAACGTGGGAGATATGCAGTAAATTATTACGAAACTTAAAAATTCAGTAAGAGAAAACTCATCTATACATGAAACAGGATTAATTTAATTAATGACATTAGCCCATTATTGTAGTTTCCTAAACTTTGGCTTGTTCTTTCAGGTTTTTTGATCCTGTATTGCCTGCCAGGTTGGGGTGTTGAACACTTTGGTTGCTAATATTGATACTACTATTATTTCAAGAACAGAGTAGGGCTTTAAGGACCTTGATTAAGCCAGAACAGGTCTGAAGCAGTGAGATATTTTTTTCCTGGCAGTAGAAGTAAGGGTGCGGTAGACACACCTAAAAATAAAAGGTTTTTATTTCTTTTTTGTAATCACTGATTGAAAAACAACAGGTCCCTTAAGAATACAGAAGGAGAGGATCTAAAGAACACGACAAAGAACACATTTTTGTGTATATTTAGAAAATGTCTGTTTTTCTCCAGTCATTTCAAGAGATTCATGAATGGTGCTCTCATGGTGCATGCATTCAGCTCAGAGAGGAAAAATGAAAATTTGAGCCCTCAAAGATTTGCTCCTTTGTAATCCTATTTACAGTCATTAAGATCAAGTCTGAAGTTTAATATGAAAGTAAATGTTGTTAACCCTGGAAAGTAAACAGCGTGAGAGTAATTGAGCCTTTCCCCCTCTGGAGAGTGGATAAGAACAGAGAGAAAAACCTTGAATAAAATAATTAAGAGAATTAATTGTTTCCTTTTTGCCTACTGAAGTATTTTATTCTGTGTTTCTGAACACTGAGCATTACATGTCCTCCAGGGGAACAGTCCTCTGAATTCAGACTTTATAGTGTTGGGAAACACTGCATTATTATATGTGGGGAGTTGAACTGAGAAAGAATATTGACAGGCAGTGATTCTCAGGCGGGGAGATGCTGCACCACACTTAAACATGTGCATATGGTTGCTGAAAACATTACAGGGCACTATACGAAGCAGCCTTGCATCTCATGCCTGGTGTCTGAAGGTCACAAGGTACATCACTGGGAATCTCTGCTCTCTGTTCAGATGTGTTTGGGAGCATAAAAGAGATTGGGGTTTACAGGGGCAGAGCCCCCATCTGAAGTTTCATCCCAAGCTGTAACCTTGTGTAGCTGTGACCTAACAGTGTTAGAACTCTTAAGCTCACTTCCTGCATCCTCTGTCTCAAAGATTTATTGATATTACTGATGGAATATTTGGCTTTTCCCTGTGAATCACTATAGTTATAGTGATTATGACAGGGAAAGTATGTTTCTTCCTGTATGAGTTCTGCAGAAATACAAGAACAAGAATATATCCAGGGAAACTGAAAAGCAGTTCCTCGAGAAAGGAGAACTATTCTTAACCTTAGGAACATTTTCTTTCTAGGGCTTGTCTAATATATTTATTTAATGGTCCCATGGTCTTTATAAAACTACTAAATTAAAATCAGTTTTATTTATTTTGGTAAAATTATCTTACGTTTTAATTTTATCAATCAATTCTTAATATTTTTAAATTGATGTATTTCTTTTCTTCTTGTCTTTCATGTTATTTTTTTTCACCTCTTATTTTTTAATATTTACTATCTGTTATATCTTCCGTGCACTTTGACTCCTTTTTTTATTTGTTTTATGCACTGTATTTTATGATGCCTTTAGGTAATCAAGATTGAAGGTGCCAGTAGTTAATTCTTACATTAAATTTAATGCATGTCATTCTTCAGAGATGTAAAAGAAATTGTTTGGCAGTTGAAGCTCTCAGATAAAAGCTAAAGTGACATACCTATTTCATGCATCACATCAGCCTGTTTTGCATGCCTCTGTCATCCTGCCTGAAGTTGTGAAAGATTAGATTCAAACCGTACAAAACAAACAGGGCAGGTATGTTGCTGCCACTTTGAACTGTGTGTATCCCATTGACTCTTCTGTCAGATATGCTTAAACTGAAAAATAACCAGTGAATGTGGTCTCGGTCACCTCCCAGCCATGCTTGATAGCTGTGGTAGCATTTACTGTTTTGTAAACCTGACCAGTCTCTATGGCCCACCCACTTTGTTATTAGTATAATCACTGCAAATTAGTCATTTCTTAGCTCTTGGAGTTATTTCAAGTTTGTGTAATTTCTGTTGCATACTGAACCACCTTCTCCTGCTCATCAGCCCTCGCTGTAGTTGCTGGAAACCTGGCTAGAATTACCCCTCCAGGAGGACTCTCCAGCGAAGACAGCTCTATCTCAACACATTCTTTGGCCCTCCGGTAACAAATGGCTTTATTTTGACCTTTCCTGCATGTTGTCACACATAGAAGTAGTTATTTGATTATGAATTCTCAAGTTACAAAGAGCAGTTAAAAAGAGAAAGGAGGTTTCCTTAGATTTAGGTTCCCTAAGCCCTAGTGGGTTGGTTTTTTCCCACATGTTGAGGATACCTGTCTACTTCTGTGTAGATATTTTTAGTACAGCTGGGGAACTTGTGGGTCATTGTGGCATATTGTCCCAGCTTAATCTGCTGTTACTTATGTTAATGAAGCTTGGGGCTCTGGGTTTTTGCTTCACGTTGGCATATTGTCACTTCTGCATCAGAGGCCAAAAGTGACTTTATTCACTTCACCTGTGATGCTCTTTAAATACATTTTGATTTTCCAGTGATGTAGCCCCTGAACTCTGCAAGTCAGGCTGTCTCAATCTCCTCGTAGGAGCATGGATTTACAGCATCCAATATATTCTCTTCACTGTCTGTTGAAGTTCTATGAAGCTTGCCTAAATTTGCTAGAAGAGTAGGAGCTTCTCTTGTATAGAAACATAGAATGCTTTGAATTGGAAAGGATCTTAAAGATCACCTGGCTCCAACTGCTCTGCCATGGACAGACACCTTCCACTAGATTAGGTTGCTCAAAGCCCAGTGCAACCTGGCCTTAAACACTTCCATGGACATGTAGACTTTTGTCGGAGTACGCTGTCTCAAAGGCTGCCAAAACAACCAGGATGAACAGTTTCTAGCAAGTGAAGAATACCAGAAATGGACAACTACCTCAAAACTCAGAAGTTCATGTTTCAAAAGATGTTCTGTAGCATAGATAGTGATTTATTGTATTAGATAGATAGTTATTCCCCTGTATCTGTATGTTTTATTTTGATTGGTGCTGGCTACCCAGTTACTGGTCTCTTATTGGTTGTGTATTCCCTATTCTTTTACTGGCTGGCTTGTGATGCCAAACCCAGCATTATCATGTGAGGCTGGCCACGCCCCATCTGTATTCCCCTCCTTCCCTGTAAGCCCTTCCCCTACTTGCCACGATCCGCCCCAAACTCCTCCCACTTTCCAAGCTTCTCCCTGAACCCTATATAAGTCCCATGCTCCCTTAATAAAGAGTTCTAGCCTTCACCCTACCATCGGCGAGGACCGTGTCCTTTCTTCCCTCCGGCACGCGGCAGACTTATGGAGATTTTGGAAGTCTGGGGAAACTGAAATAAAGAAATATTTATATGTTTAAACCTATGTATATGCACATGTATTCCCTCTTCTAATGAGATAACTGTATTTCATATTATGTCAGAATCTCATCTCTGAAGAACTCGTGGTGATTTGCAACGAATGCATGAATTTTGCATGTAACAATATATGGGTGGGTAGGTACTTTATTATCCCAGTTCTAGACATTGAAACATCACAAGTTTAGTAAGCCAATGATTGTAGAAGAAAGCCTGAGAAACAGAATTTCTGTCTGGTTTTGTATCTTCTTGTGTTCTCCTGGAATATTAAGTTATAGAGGGAGAGGGAAAAGATCTGGAGATTCTTCTCCTTCTTGTGCCTACTCCATATCCCTTTTTTGACCCTGTGAATACAAACTGGTCTTACCAATTTGCTCAGCTTTTGCCTGTGCTTGGGTTGCATTAATGTAGTTCATCTCTGCTGTCTAGATAAAGCCTGTTCTCTTCACCTGCACTCTTCTAAAGTGGTGCGGCAAGAATTGCCAAGTTCTTACAAGCTTAAGGCGCTGAAAACCTAGGGGGTTTTGCAGTCTGTCTTTTGTTCCAAATTTTTTTATCCTCTGAAATAAATAATATGCTCAACCCCTCTAAAAAAAACATTGAATCTTTTCTTAGAGCTCCACACATCATACTCTGGGGTTTGACAAGGAACAGTTCAAGGATTAATCTTGATTGACCTTTGACAAGTACACAGAAGCCTTCAGGGTCCTGAGGCATAGTAATGTCTTTTCCCTGTTTTGTCTCTCTTCCCAGTATTTCTGAGCCTTGGATTCTGCATGGTTGTTGTCATTGAAAGCAGGGACAAAGGTACTATTTGTCTTCTCCTACTCAAAGCAGCAGGAGAGCAGATGCTTTAGTAGGAATGGTGCTAATAATCTGCAATAGAAATGGCAGTACATCTAGCAGGAAAGATCCCTGGCTGACCATGTTTTCCACTGCTTTAGGGCACAACTAGAGTGTGCAGTGAAGAGAGCCATGCCAACTCCAAAGGAGCTAAATCTGGAACTGGAAACTGTTTAGCTATGTTGCACAGGAGGATGGTGAAGTTGGCAGGCCTGCAGACTCCTGAAACATGCTGCATCCTAAGGACTTGTCATATGATCAAAGGAAATGGGATGTGTGTGTGCAATCCCAAGAAAGTGCTCTGGAAAACTCATCAAAACTTTGTGTGTGTGCACACCACAGATTCACAGACATATATTGCCAAGCAACTATATTCATAGTACTCTCTAGCCATTTCCTCTCTAGAATACTTTAAACAGTAAAGCCTTGTAATGATTTCAATTTACTTTGAGGGTAAAAAATTAACTAAAAAAGCTATAGTCAACAGGTCTGGGAATAAACACAATTTCCAATGCAATATACTTCATAATTTCTGCAGTTGCCTTCAAGTTGAAAGTAAATAAAAGTGACTCCCTTTCAGCTCAGTTTCTCCTCAGACTGGCAACATTCACAAATGCAGGAACAGAACTGAATGTATTTATGGCAGTCATGATAATTATGGAACACAAGATTAACGTAGCCAAGAAAGATAAATATCTTGGTATTCGCTCCGATGATAAAATGACTTTGGAATGCAGCCTGACAGAGTGGCAGATGAAATTTGATTTTTCTAGCTATACATAGCTCACAACAGACCTCTGTAATATTTGTTGAGTCTAAATGTCCTGAGAACCTCTTGTTGTCTTTGTAGCTTGGGTAGTTATTTCTTTATAATATTTTGTGGCAAAAGGCTGTGCTTTTAATCCTGAAAATAGGTAAAATCTTTGAAATATGCTGAAAAAGAAAAAGAGACTGGTTTGAGCTGTAGAACATGTCTTTTGTCTTAAGTAGGAATTAGATCTTTCACAAAGGCCATGTATTCCAGGTCTGCCTATCTAAATAATTGAGTTGCATTGGTATTGTACAGCATGCTCTGTTTTAGAAAAAAGGTACAAACAGTTCTTCTAGGGGTGAAGATCAGACTTTTCTGAGCTGTGGTTGACTGTCAAAAAGTCAGGCTGGATGTATATAATTTGTGAAGAAAAATACTGTTATCTTCTCCCTAAATTGTGGGTACAAGTAAAATGATATGATGGTAGAGAAGTCAGAACTGTTAATAAAGATTTGCTTTTCTGTGCCACCAAAGTACTGCTGACAAATATCTGCTCTCTGTTAGTTTTCAGTGATGTCCTCTGTACATGAAGAGAAGTTTCACAGTGATGTTTATTCATTTTCTTAATTAAATAAAAGCCTTTCCACAGGTTCCCCTTCAAGAGAGGCCTTCAGTAATTTCAGTAAGTTCTGGACTCTTTGCCTCAAGTCAGCAGCATCCAGTCACCAACATCTGCAGACAATCTCTGGTGCTGAATTTGTGTTCTGTAATACACTCTTCGTTTTCCATCTGAGTTGAGGCACACAGATCCGAATTATAAGTGCAAGAGGGGGGCTCACAGCAGCACTGTGTTCTTTCCCTGAGCTCTCTCAGCCTCTTTTGGTGCGAGGCAGAGAATTTAAGACCAGGGAGGACTATTCTGACCTGTAAAAACCAGATCATTACGTTTCACATGGGTACCACTTTGTTGATCCCAGTAACTTCTGTTTGGCTAAAGCATAGTTGTCAGAAAGACAGGGAAGATCGCAACAAATGCAGTGTGCATTGCTGCTCTTGGCAGTGTGGTTGCACTGGTTAATCACCCTTCTAAACAAACACGCCTTCCTTAGCTGAAAGCTTGCCCCAGTCTTTCAGCTCAGTCAGCTGGCACACTGTGCTACCTGTCACTGGAAAACTTCTCATTCTTAATTTTTAGCTTGACTTTGCTTGGCTTCATCCATTCATTGACTTTGTCAGCTGATGTGTTGGTTGAGGACTGTGGTTTCTGCATGTTCTTGGCCAACATTTTTCTGTGATCTCTCCATGAGTACATTTCCCAATTGCCTTCACTTTATAAATGTGTGTTTCCCTGGTTTCCATCCATTTACAGTGGATTGCTTCTCCTGCTCTTGCAGTCACTGTGTGTTAGCTACACAGTGAGTAGTGCCTTACACCTCCTCTTCAGCTGTGCATAAATACACTACACTGCTGCTCTTGAACTTAGTCCTGTGGTGGCATACCAACACTTCTAATTATAATAAAATTAAAGACCTTGTATTTGAGACATTCTTTTGTAACAAGTACTTGAAAATAATTTTTCATCAAGAAACTGTGACCTGTAATTGATTGAAGTGATTAGAAACAATTCCTTTCAATGGCTCTATTTTCTTTTGAGGTGAGAAGGGAAGAGTTTATGATGACAGAAAATCTAAATTACCTTATTCCTTAATGAAGGTTAAAATTTCAAAAAGGATAAACAAATGTTATTTCCAAAAAGTTATGCTTGAGGTATGGGTTTTAGATTAACATTCCAGTTGCGTTCCCAGCCTCTTCCAGTGTCTGTCTGCATGTCAGCTGAAGGCTTTCTCCACCTTTTGAGGTATAACCAATGCATTATGCTTTTGAACTCTATTCCTGAACACACATACAAGTCTGACAAGTCTGTTATGTTGGTATTTTTCATCATTCCATGTACCGCACATTGTTTTTTTAATTACTTATTTCTACAACTCATTGTAGAAGAATGGCTATTTGAAATAGTTTCCTTCAGCTTCAGAAGATGATCTGAAGATGGCCACATTTTTTCTTTCAGCTCATTGTTTCTCCTGCATCCCAGTGATAAATGAAAGATGGGAGGTGTGTCGTTGGTCTGTTTTGGACACAGACCTGATTCATGAATCTTTGAGCTTATATTATCATCGTAGAATACATATTTCAAGTAGGTAAATGTATTAACAGAGTTTTATTAGTAATTAACAAATATTTTATAAACAGTTAAAAGTCTCCCTTACTGTTACTATAATATATAACTGTGTTGACTAATGCTTATTCTAATGATTGGGCACTTAATTTAAGAAGACTGGCAAATCATTTCACTGATTTCTGAGAGCTTAGGGACTAATGGAGTTTGCTCTAAATTGCACTATTATTTATTTTCCTTCTCCTAGAATTTGTTTTGATGCTGGGTGCTGCCTTGAACAGACTTTGGAGACCAAAATTGACTTGCTGCTGCTCAGAGCTCATGTTGAATCTCGATTCAGCAAAACTCCTGAGTATATGAAAACTTGCTGTGTGTCCTGAGCTTTGTGTTAGGTGCATGCTATTTTTTTAATAAATTCTTGTGCTGAGGAAGTTAGGCTCATGGAGTTTTTAAAACCTACACAACAGAGGCTTTATTCTCAGATATAAGCTGTATAGCATCCAATTCAGCAATCATTTTTTTATTCATGCTCTCAATTATCCAAATAATTTTCATGCCTTTTCTCTGCGCAGTATCATAATTCACTAAGATACTTTGCTACAATGGTCAAAATATGCTCAAAAATTATTTAAGCATTCAAGATGTTTGAAAGTGTTAACAGAGCCCTTTGTGTTTCTCTTGCAGTATGTGTGGGGGAAGTCCTTCTGTTTTAAAAATACTTGTCCAGATTATGTTCTTGGTAATGAGGGTGTCACCTCAGCAAGATTTCAGCTGTGAAACTTGGTGCAGAGTTGGGCCACATTAGCACAGAAACAGCTCATCAAGTTCCTACAAGCTATTTAAATCCTATTAGTGCAGGTATTGTGTGATATTGAAGCTGACAGGTTATTCACTTTTAGCAAGACTAATCAAGTGGGGGTTTTTGCAGTATTTTATTTTTGGAGAAAGGATAGAAGTGTTGTTATGCAGCAGCCTTTGTTAAAGGTCAGAAATTTCTCTGGACATAAGCCTCTGCTGCTGAAGACACTGCTGAAGACAAACATTATTTGGGAGGAACTTAAAAAAAACCTGTTATATGCTTTCAAGTCTCCTGGTTCCCCGTAGCCTTTTGAGGGCCCTGTTGAGTTTCAGCATGGTTGTTACCAATAGCATCAGCTTCTTCCTCTGTTGTTTTGCAGGCAGATACAGGCTCCCTTTGTCAGGACCCTGAGCGCAGATTTGTTTACTCTGATCACGCTCCAGATGCACTAAAACCTGGGCATGCTAACACTGGGATGAATAGATCTTACTGGGCTTACTAGCTTGGTTTTAACAGGTGGGTTTTGGATATTTTTTTTAGTAGCTTAGCTACTCACCAGGGCCATACAGGTTGCATTTGGCTGAGGGTATTGGCAGAGCAAGTTTGCATGTGCCTGGAGAGCAGGCAACAGGGGTTTGTGTTTGCCTTGGGAAGACCATGCCGATATACCTCAAGAAAGTGAATTTTCTTGAGCTCTGCCTGTCAGTGCTAAGAAAAAAGTGGATTAATTCAAAGACAGGTTGGCTGACTACAAAGGCCTGTGAAGGTCACTCCTAAAAACTAGTTCTTGTTGAAGAAGAAGATCTGGAAATTTCTCCTAATATAGAGAAAATGGCCCAAAGAAGACAGAAGATGGAGAGGTGAGGGTGGGTGAAGAAAGGCTAAAAATACAGCTAAGAGGAAGGTGGGAGAGACATGACTGCAGCCAAGGGTTATTTTTCCAGTCATAAGCAGAATGTGCTACTGGAGAATCTGCTTCTGGGAATATTGAGGTCCACACAGAAGCCTACACCTTGGTAAAGTCTGTAAATTGCAAGCACTTTTAAGGCAGAGGGAAAAGTATCTCATTTCAGATTACCACAAAGTCCCAGTAGAGTCAAACTATTTAGTGAACATTTCAGGTAATAGGAGTGTCTCAAAAGACTTCCACCTACAAAATGCCACCAAATGGAGACTTTCTCTTTAATAACTCATCTTTCTTTAACTGCAGCTGCTCCAGCAGCCAGATATAGAATTATTACATTATAAATATCAGATTTCCAGGGTAGACCAACAGTACGCTAAAATGTCAGTTTGCCTAGTGCAAACACCTGACATATGTTGAGCTGCATAGGGAGTAATGAGGTTGGAGACTGTCTGTTTGCTCTGGTCATCTCTCCTTAAAATATTTTTCTGGGTACATACTTGACAGGGTCTAGCTGGCACCATTTCATCTCCTCTATACAGAAAACATTCACCAACTTAATGTGTGGGAAGCTGAACTGCTAATGCTCTGTATGAACTTGCTCATGGCTGGACTGTCACAATAACTCTGCTGTGGCTTTAATGAACTAGCTGTGAGGCCAATTACACCCTGTAAAAGCTGTAATGGTTAATTAAACTATACTTCTTACTGCAGTTGGTCAAAGCTGCAGGCTACTGAAATACTGTATATCTGTATATCTGAAAGTGAAGTGAGACTGAAACACACAAGAGTTCTTCCTCTTCCTAGATACTTTGCTTTAACTTGTTCAGAGGAGACGAGCAACTGAATAAATTCAAGGACATTTCCTTTTTAAGAGACAGTGAGTTTACTTAATGATCCCAAACCTGCCCCTTTCATTCCTTTTTCTAATGCACCACCTTTCTCACATCAAAGAAGAGATGAAAATGGCACCCTGCAGAGATCATGAACACTGCTCTAAAAGCACTAGCAATGAGAGGTTGATTTTTAGTTTAATACTCGGCCTGCATGCAACAACTGCCTGATTTGTGCCCTTTCCCACCATCTTCTCTCTCTAGGATGCAGGGGACTGTGGCAGTGCTGAAGCCGTGCATTTACCTTGTGTGTTTGGCTACTGCACCCATTGCAGTGCCTGGAGGGCAGAGAGAACGGGGCTGCAGTACCTCCTTTTTGCAGACTGGTATTTTGGTGTGTGAGCTATGCTGTGCCTAGGAGGGAGAACCTGTGCTAACAGCTTGCCTCAGGGGAGTATTGCAGTTCTCTCTGACCATGATTCCTCTCAGCCTGGTGGCCAGGTGTTATAAGAGATCATCACATGTGGAAAAACAGGGCTGGGATCAAGAAGGATCCTCCTCCAGTGGAGCTCAGACCACCCAGGAGGGAAGAGGGGCAGTACTGCCACAGCAGCACAGAAAAGACATAGGTGTGCTAACAGAGGGAGGGATGGATCCTGCCTGGCTTTGGTACTTCCATCGGGACAATTGTTAGGAGCAGGAGGTGCCACCAGGACCAGCTCCAGGAGCTCCCTCCCTTTTTCCCCTGGGAGCAGCAGGAGGAGCACTGCCACTGCCTGACAGCAGACTCCCAGGGACAGGATAAGCCAGGTCAAATGGTTTTCCCAGAGAAGTTTCCCCTTAGCTTCTAAACTCCTATAAAATCATTCACCCTATTATTTTGTGTCTCTCAAAATCTCAGTACTTCATAAGAGGGGGAAAAACGAGAGAAAAAGACAGACAGCAGATAATGTGGCTGTGAGAATGTCATTGGGGAAAATGGGTATGTGTGTTCACACAAACACTGTTCCTATGTGGGGTAAACAAAATGTTTTAGTAGGTAAACTACTACTGCAGGTTAAGCAGTTAAAGGGAAGGCATATCGTTTAGTGCCTCTGTTTTCAAAGAACTACTTAGAAGCTCATGAGCAGAGAGGTATTTAACTAAAGCTTGAAAGTTATTCTTGATGAGTAACCCTACCCAAAAAAACCCCAACGAAAAACCCAGAATGAAAATAAACATTGATTCTAGTAACAGCTGGTTGTTTTCCAGGCATAATCTTTCAATAGCTGCTTGAGACAAGAAGAAAAAAATCCATCCCCAAAACAACAATTCACAACTATTGCATGTAATATCTATGCTGTATCAGCTAAGGCTGGTATTTCTTGCTTTTCATGAATATAAATGCCCCTCCCCTGCAACAGGGAATGAGTGATAATGATTTTGGTACAAGCTAGCATTAGTTTTACTTAGCATGTAAGTGAATGCTGCCTTCAAAAAAACACCATAGAAACAGGGTTTGTTTGGTTTTGTTGTTTTTGGGGTTTTTTCCAACTGAGAAGCTATTTAATTTTCTTCTTGCATATTGTGCATTTGAGGAAATTGAAATATTCAGTCAAAAATTAATAAATAAGTAAATCTGGTAAGAAGTGTTGTTTAATAGGATATTATGTGTCTTTATAGCATTATCATTTCCTGGCTTTAGTCATATTTTTTTCCCTCCAGCAGCGGCATTAATTTTCAATCCCTTCTGCTCTATGTGGGCTGTTGTCCAGTGACCTAAAAACTGACATGTGTTACAGATTTTGAACCATTGCTGTTTATGCATGGAGGGACACAAGAGGTTATTATTTGAAGAGTTGGTGTAATATCATGCTTTTCTTTTATCCATCTTGTCTGTCTGTCTATCACACACACGCATTCTACATATATGTGTGTGTATGTAGCTTGTCTTCGGTAAGTAATTACACATGAAGTTTGTATTTAGGAAAACTATAGTCTGGTGAGGGAGAGCAGGAACTGGTGTGAAGTGGAATTGTAGAAACTTCATTTTTTCATTCCTGCCTTTGTAAGTTGAGATTGTCCTCTGCTGGCATTGAGATGGGGTATTCATTTCCCTTGAATGTTCATAGTTTGCATAGAAGAGGACTTTAGGCTTGAGCAGGATTTCATTTGGCTAATGTAGTGTCCTGTGGCCATGATCAAAGTAAGTATTTTAAGATATCTACCTATGATGCTGAAGAGTTTAAGCAGTTATGGCACCAATAGACAGCTTGTGACTGAAAAATATAAGCTAACTGGGAGCTCTCTTAGCCTTCAATATATGAAACAACTTACTTAGTCCCATTTATTATGTCAAAACACCTCCCTTGCCACCTAGCCCCCGAAGTCAACCAGTCACTGTCACTGAGCATGTGGCTGAGGATGCTGCATCTGAACCCAAGTCACTGTCACTCATTAGAGGTCTACCTTCAGAGGACATGTAGGGCACAGAGCCTGCCCAGAAGGACTTTTTTTAAGTTACAGTAGGGTCAAAATTCATAGAAAACTATACAGCTTCACTTTAATTGTGTAAGATTTGTTAATATAAGCAGAAAAGTAGTAAAATATTTATCAAATCATGAATTATATAGATCCTGCAGATATTACTAATTTACAGGCAACAGAATAGTTTTCATAAAAGAATATATACTATAGTCTCACTTTATTTTTATATGCAATTACAGAAGGCCTCATGTAATGAAGTGCTGTTGTTTACTTCTGTTCCAATAGTATTCTCTCTCCTCTATCCTGAATATTCCAAATATAAGCATCGTACATACCTAATATATGTGTAATTTGTGATGATTTGCTTATTCAGAATTTGTTGCCTTTTTCCAGCTGTATCTGGATGCTTAAATATTAACCAAGAGATCTTTTTTCCCCCAATTTTTATTTTCTTGCCACATGAGCATCATTATAAATAATACATTTTTTGTTTCTGTGTGTCAAAGATGTTCAGAAATAAACCTTTTTTGCATTAGTAGCTGAGAACACAAACATCCAGCCGGCACTCATTGGGATGTTCTTTTATCTGAAACCCAACTGTTTGATTAGTTCTATTTAGAAGATGCTCGAGGCTCTGATGCTCTGTGAACACCTCTCTGCTCTTTAATGAACACTTCTGACTCCTCCAGCAACACAGAATCAAAGTCTTATTGTCTAAGCCATTATGGGTAGCTCTGTCAAAAGGGTGCATGTCATTTGCTGTGCGCAAGTTGACTTTAATTTGTCAGATGACACAGGTCTCCCTCTTCCTGAGAACTCATGTTTATAGTATAAACCTATTGCTCTTTTCTGAAATTCCTTTTTGGAACTTTTTAACTGAATTACAGACAGGAAGAACATGAGGATGTTTAAGATACCATTTGTCATGAAAGTTGTAACAGCGCATGAAACCCATAGCACCGGTGGCACCTGTGCTGTCACACTGCAAAAGCAGGTACAGTGTGACGAAGGGATTGTGCTGTGCTGTGCTGTGGCTGCACAGCATGAGCACCCAAGCTACACATGCGTTTTCTGTTTCATCTTGGTGTAGACTTTGCTTCTAAAGCAAACAAACCCAGACCTTATCACCAGTAGCCCATATGTAGACAGAAGGCAAAGCCTTGCATTGATGCCTCTGACTCAGTATACAGAATAGTTAATGAATTTTCCGACATAAAGGCAAGGGATGGATGGGCAATTAGGTGTGATGATTAAGTAATTCTGTACCCTTGTTTATCCTTTTAAACAGCGTGAAGGGAAAAGGTGGCATTAAAAAGAAGAATAGAAATTGGTCTGGTGCACACAAAAGCTAATTTGTAAGTAGAGGAAAAAAATTGTGCCACTCAAACACTCTGTCTGTGTTGAGAAAATGGGATCATCAAAGGATTCAAAGTCACTTAAAGAAACAGCAGCATTTTAAGTGCTGCTGTTTTAATTAATTTACAGGTACTGGATAGAACATACACAACACAAACTTACAGAAGTGAGTCAGAAAAACTGCTACTTTTTCTCTTCCAATACCCAAAATACCTGACAATGACAATACCTGACACTTGACAGGTCTGGGTTTTGAGCTTTTTGCACTACAGAAAGCACTGAAGTAATTCATAAATTGGCTGATATTGTCCACTTCTGTAATGAATAAGTCACAACAGGAGAGTACATGTGAGCTAATGAATGCAGTATTTATACAAACCCTGCAGGGCAACACAAAGAAAACATGCACATTAACAAACAGTTTAATACCCAGGAAGTGCAAAATAAACTGGCTCCATAGAAACCCTAGGATGAGTAGGCATAAATATAACTTTAATTCCTTATTTGGCTAATTCTACAATGCTTTATGAGATTAACTTGTTACTGTGTTCTGGGTGATTAACCTGTTACACATTGAAATTAACCTTTTAGTTACCATGTCTGTAAGTCATTTTTCGCTACATGCTTGCTCTAGGGTTGTGGACAGAAAAGCAAACTGTTCCTTCATGCATATCCTGTGATATGCATGCTCTCCTTGTAGTCCTTCCTCTGTCCTCTGGTTTTGAAGCTGCTCTCAGTTTTGGCTCAATTTCCATCCTGATCTTTTGTGCCTCTGTCATTTTCCCCTGTGACTCATGCAGCTCTTTGCTCAGATGTGCAGATTATATGAGATATTTTATTCTTCTTCAGTTTAATTATTTTTAAGAGTGCTTTCAGGTTACATTGAGTGAAATTAGATACTAAGTTTAAATCTACAATTAAAAAATTAATAATATTGGATATTAAAGACATTAATTTAAACACTAGTAATGGTAGACTCTTTCAATGAGAATTGACTTTTTTATTGAAAAAGCAAAGATTTCCTGTTTCTTAGGTTTCCTTTCCTCTGGATATTTATTTAGAAATTAGATAATGCTGTATAGTTTCTCTTTTTAGGTAGTAGCTGTTATCCAGGATGCTTAGCAGGATATTATGTGCCATCCACAGCATTTTGTTATGTACTGAAGTTCTGTTGTAAAGCTGGCATTTCCATTAGAGTAGATCAGTGAGTTTTAGTCATCAGAGGCCTATTACAATTATTTTATCACTTTTTTCTTTTCCAGCAGAGTAATTGCTTTCTCATTGATCTGGACATACAACTGATAGATGGATATAGGGAAGGGCTGTAAGCAGCGGGCTCTGACTGCATTAGATTGATGTATCAGGCAGCTTCCAGCTGGGTGTGATAGGAAGATTACAGGGCTCCAACTGTATCTCTGTACAACTCAAAGTAAGCCCAGTAAAATCTATCTGAAAGATTCAACATTGAACCCTCCAGAACTTCCCATTACAGCGGATGCAGGAAGTACTGGAAAGGGAACTTTAATTTTCAGACAGTAAGATTCAGTGCATCATCACTTTGTGTACTGTGGTTCTATCTGTAGGTATAGAACTTTGGAACAAAAATAATGAATTAAACTACCCAGAAAAACTTTCCCATTTTGCTTCCAGACATGCAAGTTATTTTCCTTAATAATAGCAACAACAGGTGATATTGACAACAACAGAATTGCCCAAGCATTCAGTGCCACTGTGTCCCTGTCATGCTCCTGACTCTCGGGGAGTCCTTTGTTTGCCACCTTTGCCTCTGTCCAGAAGGGATTCCAAGCACAGATTTATCTTTAAAAGCAGATAGCTAACTAGAAAGTGGTGACCAATCTTCTGGTCTCTTTTATGTCCTTTATGAAATATTAATTTCTGTGACTATATTTAGTATAAACTGTGTCTGTTTGATGCATGTAAAAAGTACACCATAAGGGACAACACCAGTATGTAAACTGATTTATTTTCCTTCTGTACTTCCAGTCAAATTTAAAAAAAAAAACTTATTTAGCACATTTTAATGTTTGCAGAGACAAAATTTTGTAATTGGATACCAGTCAATGAAGATTGGGCAAAGAGAAACCAATAAAAATAGCAACTAGTTTGTAAGTGTTAGAATGACTTAAAGATCTGGATTTTCTTCCCAGAGAAACTTGTATTTCATCCTGACTTTAGGACCTAGCCTCACTAATGACTTTGGCACAGTCTCATATAATTGATTTTATATGAAATCAACTGGTCAAAGGTTCAGAATAAACTGACATGTCTACATTGGTGGTACAAAAACAGCAGCCTTAGGATAATACTATTTTTTCTCATTTGTTTATTTTCCACAGATCTGTCCTTCTGCACTCATTGCTTGAGACTTTACCGAGTGAATAACAAATACAGTTTCTTGGTTTGTGTAAGATTCTGAGAACGACAAGGCAGTATTATGTGTACCAGAAACACTTGGGTAGTGCAGTTAATCTATTTATAAAGGTTTGGATTTTTTTGTGATAAACAACATTTTTGTTACAGTAGTACTGCAGTAGTTTAATGTAAAAAATTCTGTAAAATCCAGTAAATAGTTAAAAGATCTAGCAGAGCAGATTTCAGCTTAGCAGGATCCCATTGGAGGCTGCCCTGGGGGGCAAAGAGGCTCAGAGCACAAGGACAGTCCTTTCCAAACTGCAGGAAATCAAGCACGTGTGGCAAGAGATCAACACAAGTAGAGCTCACACATAAAACTAAGGGCACCAAAGTGGGTGGCAGGGGTGGGCTACCCAGCAGGGACACAGATTGATTGTCCAAACTTGCATGGATGGAGAAGGGGTGTAGGAAAGCCACAACTTAGCTGGAGCTGAAACTGGGAAGGACAAAAGGGCCAGAAGAAAAAGTTTCTGTACATTTCAGCCAAAGAAAGGTTAAGAAAAATGGGAGCCCACTCCACAAAGGAGCAGGGGATGTGCTGACTGATTGGTTATCTCAGCTTTTTCTGTGTCTTCCTGATTTTTCATGGTAAATTCTGCCCTTACCTCAGCCTCTGAGCCAAGTGGCAATGTTAAGGGAAGAGTTACCTAGAGCAGAGAAAGATCAAGACTGATAGCTTTTAGGCTAGCTGGACATATGCAAGTCCAATGGACCAGGCAGGCTGCAACAGAGTGCTGGGGGAGAGGCTGACAGAGGTCACTGCGAGGCTACTCTCTGTCATCTTTAAAGAGGTTCACAGTGACAGGAAAGAGGCAAACATTGCCCCCAGCCTCAAGAAGGACAAGGAGGAGGATCTTGGGAAGGTTATACAGCAGATCCTCCTAGAAACTATGTCCAAATACATAAAGATCAAGAAGGTGATTGTGAACAGCCAGCATGGAGTTACCATGGGCAAGATGAGCCTGACTTTCTGGATTGCCTTCTCTGATGGCTTGGCTGGCTGTGTGAGTAAGGGGAGAGCAGGTGACGTTGCCTGCCTCTGACCTTGTCTTCCATAGATTCCATCCAGAGAGATCAATGAAACATGAACTGGATTAAAAGATGGATGAGAAAATGCTGAGAGGCATTGGGGGACATCCCATTGCTGTGCCTGGTGGGTTGGTATAGAACAGACTGAGACAAACTCTTCCCAGACTTATACAACAAAAAGAGGAGAGGCAACTGACATGAGCCAAAATGCAGGAGATCCACATCATGGGTAAAGAAAATGCTTTTCACTGTGAGGGTGACCAGACAGTGTGGCACAGGACCAGAGAGGTGGTGGGATCCCCTTCCTTGGCCCTGTGCAACATGCTGCAGTTGATGCTGCTTTGAAGTGGTTCCTTCCAACCTGAATCACTGTCATTCTTAACCATTTCAAGGAGTTTTGAGCCAGCCTTTACTTCCCTGCAAAATTACTGTGGTGTAAAGGAGCACAACCGAGTGTAGTATCATTTTAAGCATCAGTTCTAAAGAACGTGTGAAGATGCTACCTATGCCGTAAGACAACAGACAGCCCTGAGTCCCAGAAGGAGCCATGTTTGTAGTTATTGCTTGACCTGCATATAAATCTGCCTGAGACAACAGCATCATTCCCCCTGTGTAAACATATGCAGTTTCTCACTAGGTAATTAGGGCTGGGTTTGTGAAGGTGAAGGCAAAGCTGAGAAGGGGAGGATGAAGGCTGAGGGCTGCAGCAGTGATATCACCACCTCTTTGTCCAGTGGTATTCACAGCAGAGGTACTGAATTTCAGAACAAAGGCAGTTTCCTGAATCTTCTTCTTTCCATCTTTTGGAAGTGAGATTGAAAGTTTAGACTTGACTTCTGTGAAAACTGAGTTAATTTGGTGTGCTTTGAATAAATATCTGGTAAGACTGTTGCACCAGATTACTGTAATTGCAGAGAAAGAAGAAAAGACTTGTAAATGCAGTAAAAATGAACAAGCTTTCAGTATGTGCACCTAATTTTCATATTCCTGGAATGCTGCCTCAAACCTTCCCAGAATAAAGAAAATATTATTTCTGAAGCTGTAGCTAAACTGAAAGAATATTTTGCCAAGCAACTATTTTTAGAATTCAGTTTGTCTGAATGAAAAAAAAAACAACTCACCTAATCACTAAATAGGTTTTGTAAAGTACCTAAAATTGATTTTCAGACATGAGGAATTTGGATGTCTGAAACAACTAGTGTATCTCAAAAAGGCAATGGAGGATTATTTACTTTTGCATAAATGTGAAATATTCACTGACTGATAAAAGACTTGTAATCTGGTTTTGCTGCTTTTTTCAAAGTAAATATCTCCAAAGCTGGTTGGAACAGGCAGTGTTTAGATGTGAATTTAAAAATGTAAAAAAATTTGAGTCTTTTGTTCTATTAGTTTTTCTCCCAGCTTTCAATTGAGTACTTTATAAATGTTTAGAGGAAGGTGTTATACTGTCTGGGGAGCAAGCAATAAAAAGGAGAATTAAAAGCAAAACATTTAAAATAAAAGCCAGTTTAGGGCAGATGCCTTAAAAGTGATATTTAAAATGTGTGGGCTAACAATAAATAGTTGAAAAATAAAGTTTTCAGCAAAACCACATCAGTACCCACACTGAGCTCTCTAAGAAGAAATTTAATTAAAAAGATTTATTTGTGCATTAGTGACTGTTGGATATTCTTTTATGGTAAGTTTATATGCTGTGGGTACTGTATTTGTTTTACTGCAATTTCTGACTAATTCCTAAACCCAGGAGAATTAGTTTCAGTGGAATGGTAAGAATGAAGTATTAAAGTTTCATTGAGTTATCATGAGAGACTTAATTTGGCTCATGTTCCTGTCTAAGGCACTGCTCCTGGCTTTATTTATCCTTTTAGTTAGTTCCACTAAGGCTGAATAGCATATTGCCTTTTCCTGTTTGTACCTGCTGCAGTGCTGATGTCCTGCACCCTGAGAACAGCTCTTGGAAACACCCCTTTTAGGTCAAGTGGAATTTTTCATATACATAGCTATTTATGTGGAGAAGCATTAAAACTTAAAGCCCAAGTGTCTTCCAGGGAAATAGTTCCCTATCATTGTTTGTATCTATTTAAGGTATTTTCATTAAGCTGAAATCAACTGAGTGAAAGAAAATAATTTGCTTTTGATCATAAAATCTGGCAGCTCTGTTAAACACTAAGTTATTGAGTTTATTAGTTTGAAGACTTAGGTTTCTGTTTGTATTTATGGTCCTAAAAAGTTCGTATAATGAAGAATCACCTTCAATCTGTCATTCAGAAATTCTGTACCATCTCTGGAAGAATTCCAGGCAAATTTATAGAGTGCTTTTCAGACGAATATGATAGTAAACTAAAGCTTTCATACTAGTTCATTTTAGTGCTCAGTAGACTTGATAAGGATCTTTATTGCATCTATTCTGAACCTGGGCCAATTCCTTATTTTTAGAACTGAAATCAAGTTCAGTTTTTGAGGTCTTGAAACACTTTTCAGTTCTGGCAGACCTGAAATTCCAAGTGGCCAGGTACCACATAAGACTAAGCTTGCAGTATTTTTAACCATGGAAGTACTAAGGATTTGTAAAGGAAAGGTTTTGATGGTGTGGGCTTTTTTGTTTATTCTTGGAGGGGGGTTGTGTGTTGAGGTTTTTCTTGGTTGGTTGGTTGGGGGTTGGTTGGGGTTTTTTTTATGTTTTTGGATGCGTGGTTTTGTTTGGGTTGCTTTGGTTGTTTTTTTGTTTGGTTGTTTCTTTGTTTGTTTTTCATGCTGTTGGGTTTTGATTTGCTTTTGATTTGGTTGTCTGGATTTTTTTCTGAAATACCCTTTTCATCTTGGCAATGAGAGCTAAAACTTCAAGTAAAGCTGAGCCAACATTCTGGATAACTGAACGCATACAGCACAGCTCCTGTGGTCTATCTGAGATCAGATCATTTTGTACGTGTAAGATTACTTATGTATTTGGAAGAAGTGTTTATCTTTTCTATCTGGAGTACACAAATGGGTTGTTTAAAACTATTTCTTTGCAGAATAGGTTGTACAAACCAAGGTAGTTATAAGCCATCCAGAGAAATCGTTGTAGCATACATTTTCTTCTGCAAGTTGTACCTGGGAACCTCTCATAACCTCTGAAAACGCTGGCCTTGAGAGACTGTTATAATTGCCTATGACAAGCATGCTTAAAATAACAGATAATTTTGATACATTTCAAGCTGAAGTGGGATTTGAGAGATTAATATTTGAGTTTGTGAATGATTATGCAGTAGTTATCCATAGCATGCCCGCCATATATCTTTCAACATAGTAATATGAAGTCAGTTCAGACCTCACATGATGGACATGGCTCTGTTTACTTTGCCATTTTGAATGTGTCTCTTGCTGGTTTTGGTCCCTTCCCTGGGCTAATCAAGTCTAGATCTCCCAGCAGTTCCTCATAGGGGTGCTGCTCCTGGCCTGGCCATCCTGGAGCTCCACTGGATATGTTCCAGGTTTCTCCTTGTCCCTGAGTTTGGGTTTGTGTGGCAGAGTTTTGGGCAGGGGAGCTATGGGGGTGGCTTATGTGGTAAGCTGCCAGAAGCTCCCTGTGTCCAAAAAGCCAATGCCAGTGAGCTCCAAGATGGACCTGCCATTGACCAAGGCTGAGCCCATCAGGGCCAGTGGCTGAGCCTCGGGAATAACTTCATTAAGAGGGGGAAAAAGTTATTGTGTCGAAACAATTGCAACCAGAGAAGAGACCAGTGAGGGTATGGGAGACCAACAGCCCTGCAGACAACAAGGTCAGTGCAGAAGGAGGGGGAGAATGTCCACCAGGTGCCAAAGCTGAGATTCCCCTGCAGGCCCTGGTGTAGACCATGGTGAGCCATGCTGTGCCCCTGCAGCCCATGGAGGTCCATGGTGGAACAGGTATCTCTACCTGTGGCCCACTGAGTACCCCCCAGTAGAGCAGGTGGATGCCCAAAGGAGGCTGTGACCCCTTGGGAATCCTGTGCTGGAGCAGGCTCCTGGCAGGACCTGTGGGACCACAGAGAGAGGAGCCCATGCTAGATCAGATTTTCTGGCAGGACTTGTGACCCATTCTGAAAGAGTCTGTTCCTGAAGGACTGAGTCATGTCGGAGTGACCTATGCTGGAGCAGCTTGTGAAGAAGTGCAGGCCGTGCAAAGAAGTCACATTAGAGGAGTTCAGGGAGGACTGTCTCCTGTGGGAGGGACCCCTGGCTGGTGCAAGCGAAGGGTGTGAGAACTCTTCCCACTTGTTCCACACCCCCCTTCACTGCTGGTGAGGAGGAGTGTTATGTTAGGATAATAAGTGAGGCTCTTTTAAGTAGATTCCCTGGGGTGCATTACAGTGAAATAACACTGAATGACTGGTATGTGTATATATATATCTATATATATATGTATGTATATGGAAGGTTCATTTGTTTAGTTTAGAACAATTTGGTTGCAATGGAAAGGAGGTATTGTAGCCATTTTCATTATTGTCTACAGAAATATAGCAATATAAAAGTATAAAAATACCACTTAAGAAAATACATAAGGAAAAGAAAGGAAATTAAAGAAAGGATGAGAGTAGATAGGGGTGAGGAAAGATATCACCACCTGTGGATCCAGCAATGAGATTTGATTTCAACGTCCATTGGTTGAAGTAATGATTTTAGTCTTGGTCTGTTGGGGGAAGCCCTCAAAACAAAAAGTTTAATAGGTTAATATATGTTCAGGTTCAGGTGGGAATGCCCAGGTACCTCCCCTGGGGGAGGGGTTTACACCTGGGCCTTCTGGGGAAGGAGGACACTGGCATGTTAAAAAGCATTATTCCACTCCCCAGGATCTGCTTCTTATCAGGCTTTTGCCTTATCTGGCTCACAAAACAACTTGTTGTTAAACAAAGGTTGCTCTGTAGTCATCCTAGTGGGTGTGCACCTGGCATCCAGAATGCCCTATGGGACCTTTGCAAATGGTGAGTTGTTTGAGTCATTACCCTTTAACATTTCGGTCTCAAACAAGGAGGTAGAACACTTGGGAGTGAAGTTAAGACTGGGAAGACAAGGCAGAGGTGAGGGGGGAAAGATGTTCTAAGATTTGGTTTTATTTCTCATTATTCTACTTGGATTTAATTACTGAGAAATTAAACTAATTTCCCTAGGTCGAGTCTGTTTTTCCTGTGACAGTAACTGGTGAGTGATCTCTCCCTGTCCTTTTTTCAACTCATGAGCCTTTAATTATTTTCCCTCCCCTGTCCCACTGAGGGGAGAAATGACAGAGCAGCTTTGGTGGGTACCTGGCATCCAGCCAGAGCCAACCCACCCCAGGGCCCCAGACAGCGGTGTAATGAGTGCTGAGTAAAGGGAGAAGAGGGGGCTCAATAGGTTTCTTACCATAGAAACACAAGTGCAACCACCTTGCTTGTGACTGGGCAATGCCTAAATTAGAGCAGTATTTTACTGACTAGTAGTAAAACAATTTACTTTGTAATAGCACAGTGAGGGGAACAGGCATTTGCCCCTGTAACCGGAGTCAGCCATCAGGCACAATGAGAGGATCTCACATTCTCCTCCCTCCTTGCTTTGCACCCTGGCCAGCAACTGGACCAGTGTGGGGCCCTGTCATCACTGTGCAGGCACAGGGGAACCAAAGAATAGGATTATACAGGTGGGGCAGTGCAGTGCAGGGGGAAGGACATGCCTGGTGCCACCTTGCTGTATATCACCTGTCCATTAGGGCTGTCCCAGGCAGTACAGTATTTTGCAACAGAAAAAAAATCCATGAGCAGCTTTCATGTTTTCAGTGGTCGTTTTCTGCAATTCCAAAACTTTAGGCAGACTTGCTTTTTATTCCCTCATGCCTTTTAGATATTCAGGATGAGCTTTTAAACTGAATTGTCAACAACTGTTCTGCAGAATTTGATACAAGGCTGAATGAAGACTTACGTTCTCTAATGTCTGATACAGACTTTGACCATAACAGGGCCACTGCTATCTGGTTTTGCAATTAGAGTGGCCCTGTCTGCTCTGACATCTCGGCAGGGGAAAACAGATTGATTCATCAGTAATTGATTTCTATAAATCTAGTGAGTCTATGGACACTGCTTTATCAAAAAAAACTAATGGCATATCATACTCATCCTTTAGAGCGCAGTTATTTTATGTTCAAGCTTCTCAACACTTAAAGGAATTTGGTTTCTCTCAGTTTTTATAGGGTAATGACCATGAGACTCGCTGTTGTCAAATTGAGGTAATAACTTCATTTACTATTTGCTATTTAGTAATAAATTGATTTGGGGTGGAGAGGATACAACACACAGATTATTTAAATGCAAGTATATGGATTTGTGTAAGTCCTATACTTCAGTGATCAGATGATGAAGAAAAAAACACTGGCAGTTCTTGATTTTTAAAGTTCTATTTCTATTTATAAATTTTGTTAGGAAGGCACAGCTTAAGCCGAAAGAAAAATTCAAATCACACTTTTTATGTAATAGTGTTCATTTCTGTAAGGATCTGAAATGTCCCATTCATCAGTTCTGTTATCTCTTGGCTTGATGAGCACTTAAAGCTGAAACATGTAGCTATCTTAATCTACTCTGAGATATAGTGCTTTTGGATACATAAATTAGAACCTGTAGTAAGGAAACTACTTAATTTCTTACACTGGTACAAGGCAGCCCTGATGAATATAGACATTTTTCTACATCTTGTTAGGCTAATTAATTTTTGAAGCCCCATTTGTGGCTGGGTTTTTTTGTTCCACCCTCCCCATGTAGTCTGAAAGGGAAAAAAAAAAACCAAACTAACAAACCAAACCAAACAACAAAACCAACCCAACTATCCCAGAAGATTTTACTTGATGAATTGGACATTATAATCAATTTTGTGTGCTTATCAGGTGTTGCAAATGGATGAGGGAGGGATATTAATGGTAAGATAGTTGTGGAACTGAACAAATCACAAGTGCAATCAATCTCACTTGTGTATTCAGAGAGGAGGATACTGCAGGGTTTAGCATGAAAGCGATGGCTTGACAACTCAAGGTTACTTCACTTTGAGCAGTGAAGTCATGGGTAGCATGTGGTGGCAAGATCATAGCCCAGAAGGGTAGGTGGGGTAGTTTGGGCCTCACAGAGGAGGGGTCAGTGGCTGCCCAGGGCTGGGTGCTATGGGGGCTTGCACCCCAGGAGCCTTCAGCCTCGTGGGAAAGCTCCCAGGGATGCTCCTCCTGAGATCCATCCACAGCCTCGCATATGTCCCTGTGTGCTCCCTGTTCCTCTCCCACCACTCACCACCACTTCAACATAGTTGGCTTTGACCTTAAGAATAGAAAATATTATGTGGTAATACTTGGGTAGAAAAGCAGAAACATGTTTCTTGCTAATGACAGGTAAATAAACCTTTAATAGGTAAACAAACCCCTAGTTAATACATCTTTGATTGAAGGAGTTACAGTTTGCACTGCTAGTTGTGTTATTCTGGTGGTTATGCCTGTGTTAGGATGTATTTGTTTTCATCAAAGGTGGTGAGACCCAACAGATGTAGGAGGGAGATTAAATAACAACAAAAAGCAAGCAAACAAAATCCTGTCTTAAAGCACATTTTTACATATGAAACAACAATATTGGGAGGAAAAAAAGAAAGCCTCTGGTTCTGCACTACTACTTGAAAACATCTATCAGTCTTTTGTTTTTATAAGTGTCATGGGGTTTTAAACACCTGTTAAGGCTGATGTAAATAAGATTTTCAGACAAAATGAAGCTGGGAGAAAACTGACACCTCTCCCAAAGTCCTCAGAAGGTGCAACCTGGGGACAAGAGGGTCAGTCTTGAGATCTGCCTATCCATCCCCCCTAGGAAGACCCAGCTGACCCATGGCTCTCCCTGGCACCTGGGCAAACGTGGTTGGTGTCAATCAGGGGCAAAGGCAAGGTGACACCTAGCATGGTGGTTTCCAGATGTTTGAGGTTTTGGCTTAAAATGCTGAGCTGTGCAGATGTACAGAACAAGCAGCCTGTTGTGAAATAACTTTGGATGGCCAAGAAGGTCACTGCTGAAAGGGTTTCACATCTGACAGATCTGACGGGAGTTGTTTGGGTCCTGGTTTTATCTGGGTTTGTTGACTTGATTCACAGAATCACACAGAAGATTCTGAGTTGGAAGGGACTCATAAGGATTACTGAGTCCAAATCTTAACTGAATGGGCTGTGCAGGGATCAAATCTGTGTTATTAGCACCATGCTCTAACCAACTTGGATGTAAGCTTCCTCAAGTTCAGGCCTCGTGTTAATGAAGAGGAAAGCTCAGCCTGCTGCTTCTTTTTACACTTTTATAGGTGGCACGTGGTAGGTCTAGACATGACACTCTCAGTTTGCATGGCTACATGCTTGGTTTTTTAAAAAAATCATCTCTGAGCTTTATAAATTTATTTCAAGAAACAGTAGCAGCCTCCACTTGTATTTTATAGAAAAATGAGATGAAACCTGATTTCCCATATTTAGATTGACAAAAATTTAAACCATAAACAGCAGGAACAGGAACATAACTTGGACTCTAAAATATTAAGAGCACAAAGACAACAGTTTGCAATGTGTTACCTGCATCTGAAAGCAATTAATTAATTTAACTTGGACAACCAACCAGTTCTTGTAGCTGTACTCACTGGTTTGTGACAAATTGATTAAATCAGTTGTATTAATGAGGTCAGCCTGTTCTGGGATATTTCTGATTCTAGAATTAGTGAGGTCTGAAGTTGTTGAACTAGGAGCTGCCATGTTCTGCTCAGAGGTTGTAAAAGCCCTATCAAGACACCTTAATTAGAAGGGCTGTAGGATTTTTAGCACAACTTCAGCCTTTGACAACATGGCACAAAGGATACCCATGAAGGGAGTAAAATGCAGCAATAAAAAAACTTTGGTTTCTGGCAACAGTCAGAGGATTAAACTGGTTGCAGTTATAGGATAAAGTTTATGTGTTTTGAGGCAATTTTTATTTTATGAACCTGATCTTATCTGAAGCTCATGTTACTGAAAGCATGTGACCAGTCTGTGCAAAAAGAAAGGAGTGAAAAAGTTCTTCATCCATAAGAAGCTGTTTTGTTTATTGTTTTGTTTACCTTAACATTTGCTAGTGGCTAAGAAGGAAGATCTCTGTTTCTGTATAATCTTCTGAATTTCCTTTTGCCCCTTTCACATGACCCAAATGAAACTTGAAAGTCCCTGAGCTTTAGGAAAAGGAACCATTAGTTTTAGTAGTAGTAAACCTTTTGAGATGTACATTTGATACTGTCTGAGAAAAGGCAAACTATAGGAATATGTCCTCTATGCCTGTTGGACTATTCTAATAAATAAACTGTTGATCTATCGGCAATGTCTTCCTAAATGTTAAGCTTTGAATAATTAAATTAGTCTGTTCCAAACCTCTTGCAGTCTTGGGAGCTGTTTATTTGCCTTTTATAGCCAAAAGCACCCTGAAAACCCATGCAAAACTTTAAATCCCTGTGTTCATGATTTTACCCAAAAGTCATATTGAGATAGCTATCTATTATCCTGTGATTGAAGGGATGTGTACATTCTTGAAATTACGATAGCCTGGGGCTCTAATCTTTGCAGTTCCATACAGGAACTTTTTTTTGTGGGGGAGGGGGGAAATGGAAGAAAAGGTAGTTGAATAAAGACATACAACTCTGTACATGGATATAATCTGTATATGGATACAACCTGTACACATCTAAACACAGGGAAATTTCATTCAATTTCACTTGCATTAAAAAATATGTTCTGAATAACTTGCTGTAAATAAATATGTTTTTATTGTCCATGCCAATAATTCTTTGGCCTGAATAAATTGATGTTTAGTGCTATTTGTTTTTCATTTTCCTTTTTAAGGATTAACATTCTAATATTTAGCTTTGATCTTTTTTATGTTATGAATAAAAAGTGGAAAATAATGTGAACATTGCTTTCACATCCATAGGCTCTGCCTTAGAAGCTAAAGTGGACTATTTTGCTCTAAAACACTGGGTCTGAAGCTGCTATACAAGGGGAAGCTTTACAAAGGAGGGACGGTGGAGCTGACATTTGAAGAACTGGGCTGTTGTGTCACAAGTTAGGCCAATAGATGTCAATCTAAATCCTATGGAGAAAAGCAAACTAATGAGTCAGAAACGTACTGGCGCTGTGTGTTTGCCCTCCAGACCTGAAACATTTGTTGGTTTCAGGGAAAGAACGACTTAAAAAAAACTCAACTTGGAATTTAATTTTAACTGTTTTCAAAGGTCATGATGCTTTAAGAGTAGATACTGCTTATCAGTCATAAAAAATGAGTTGAAAGTGTTGTGCCTGAGGCAGTTCACTTTCCTTTTCCCACTCCCAGGAGAGCCCAAAGTGTGCATGAAAAGAGCTAAATTACAGAGCTTTGGCCTACTAAATGACTCCTGTTGCATTTGCTAGAGATGCCTTTTGAGAAGGTACATCCTACCTGCCTGCATTTGGGGCAGGGAGCTGGCAGAGAGGACAGTGAAGAAAGGGACCACGACTGGCAGCCTGGAAGCACAAATGTGCAGGATGTTCCTGAGCCATTACCTTTCCCTGGCCATTATGGGCTTCTGTGGCCTGCCTAGGGTTGTCCACTGGAAACCCTGGCCATGTGTCCTCATTAAATGCCTATGGGATTACCTGCAAATTGCCCACCCTCCACAAACAAATTCAACAGATGGAAAAATTGTGCAAAACCAATCTAAGCATGGTGCTGTTGATGTTCATTGTTGTATCCACTGTAGGAGCTAGAAAAAGCATTAGGTACAAAACTTGCTATTTTAAGAAGAGTTTTGTGGTTTTGGTTTTTTTGTGGACCCTAAAAGCTAGTAATTATCTGAAGAACCTTAGAGTCATATAATGACTTGGGTTGGGAGGGACCTTAAAGATCATCTCGTTCCAACAACTCTGCCCTGGGTAGGGATGCAAATCACTAGATCAGGTTGCTCAGGGCTCCATCCAGTCTGGTCTGAACATTTCCGGGGATGAGGCATCCACAGCTTCTCTGGGCAGCCTGTGCCAGTGCTTTACCACCCTCTGAGTAAAGAAGTTCTTTCGTAGCATCTAATCTAAACCTGCCACCCTCTTTCACTTTAAAACCATTGCCCCTTGTCCTGTCACCATCTGCCCATTTAAAAAGTCCCTCTCCCTCCTTTTTATAAGCCCCTTTGGCTTTTATTAATATTATGTACTGGACTGGAGAAAATGGCAGACTTCTGGCAGTTCCATTAGGGGTCTAAGTTCATTTTACTTCTGTAAAATAAAACAGTGATACAAAATAAATGGCAGCACCAGTGCAGATACCAAAGTGCTGGCTTGTTTTCTGAGAGTCATCATGGCAAACCTGGGAATTTTTATTACAGAATTTTAATTTAAGGGGAAGGCCTGTCTCAACATCAGCATGTCTAAAATACATGACATTTTGCTGCTTTTGTAGGAGTGGTCAGAGGGAATAAAGTTTTTTAAACCAGAAAATGTTTAATAAGTAGGAGATGTAAATTTTGATGATTTGCAGAGGCATTGAAGGCCCATGGCATTTCCAGGTATTTTTGCAGGGACTTTGAATGTGAACTTGTGCTTTTTTGACAGATTGTGCCTGGATCATTGTAATACCTAACAGGTGTTTTCAGTGAGCATTTTTAAGAAAAGGCTGTGTCTGTGGTAAACCCCCAGCAATGTGTGAACTTGTCTTAATCAAAGGGTTGGCAAAGGTAGCAGTAGAGAAAAAGCAAGACTGAAAGAGAAGTTCTGATGTTCTCTGAAGATGTTCTTTATAGGATTATGATGGCACCAGTGTTTTCAAAGGCACATTAAAAATGCTAAAACCCAGAACTGTCTGGACTGAAATAAAAACACACTTTTTTTTTTTTAAAGATGATGTGAATATATAAGTATTTTGAGTAAATGATTTGCTACTGTGATTGGAAACAGAAATCCCACTATATATGTAAGGCTTTGATTAGGTAGTTTTCCACTTTTGACTTGATTTTCTTTGGTTTCTTTTGATTCCACACATCTAGATTTGAGTTTATTTCTCAGGTGACCAGTAGCAAACACTTATCATCTAGTTCAGAACTTGAAGACTTTATCCTCTGTGAAATAAATGACATCATGTACAACATGATCACAAGTCTTATAGAATTTGATGACAGGATGACAGTAAGTTACTCACAGTTCAGATGGCTGTAACAGAGAATGTAATGAGCCATAATGCTATTATTTTTCATGCTAGTATTTTAATACTGTGTTTTCTACAGCTCTTAATATATCATGCATTAAACATGTTTCAGAAAAGATAGTGAGTTATGTATTCATACTGTCATTAAAGGAAAACAATCTGACAAGCTCATGGAGTGATGAAAATCTATCCTATGGCCCCTCTCTATTCTTTTTCATGCAAGTTGTTAAAAGAAAACATAACAACCTGGAAGGGCCTCACGTTTAAAAGGTGGTGTGGTTGTAAGTCAGAGGTAATAGCTTGATGCTTTGTGCTGCAGGCTGGGTTATAGACATAGCCCACAGTGTCTGGACTTCAGCGTACAAGAAGATAGGTTGCTGTACTCAACCACTGCCCCTCTCTTTAGGGGAAATGATAGCAGGGAAATGCCTTTTTTTGTGTGTGACTTTGAGTACTTTGTCAGGGCCTGGGTTGAAAAGGACAATTATGTCTGCCTTCTGGAGGAAGATTGAAAATAGGATTTTTGGAATCCTGGAACCAATTTTTCTAGGGGGAGAGTATTTTTGAACCAGTAATGCTCTTGACTGCATATCTTTATCACAGATACCTCAAAGCTGTCATGCCAGAGAGCAGAGTGAAAATAGTGTCAACAACGAAATAAAATGAGAAATTACTCTTCCATCAACCCATCGCCTGAAGTCATAGATGGTGTTGATTGTGTCTTGTCTTAGCAGCATATACTAGGGAGGTAAATTGCAGTAACAATAGGAGACAGTGTATCTGATTCGACTGAGAAACACAGTTAAAAACACCACCATATCACATTTACTTGGATTAAGTTTTTGAAAAGTCTGAGGAGTGAGGTGACCTTTCAGTTGATTAATCCCAAACTGGAGATTATTTTTTGTGAAAGAGAAGCAGCAGACTGAAAAAAATGGATGGGGGTTTTCACCAACCACAATACTTGGCTGTAGCAAGGGAAAAATCCTGTTTCCCAGTTGCTAAACCTTGACACAACTCCCCCCCCTCTGTTTTGTTCTCATGAGACCCCATTTGGAGTACTGAGTCCAGCTCTGAGGCCCCCAACCATAAGAAGGACATGGACCTGTTGGAGTGAGTCCAGAGCAAGATCATGGAGATGGTTATAGGGCTGGAGCCCCTCTGCAATGGAGACAAGCTGAGAGGGTTGGGGTTGTTCAGCCTGGAGAAGAGAAAGCTCCTGGGAGAACTTAAGAGTCCCTTCCAGTACCTAAAGTGGGCCGATGAGAGAGATGGAGAGGGACTTTTTACAAGACCATGTAGTGATAGGACAAAGGGGAATGGTGTTAAATGGAAAGAGAGTAGGTTTAGATTAGATATGAGGAAGAAATTCTTTGCTGAGTGTGGTAAGGTGAACAAATTGACAGAGAAGCTGTGGATGCCCCTTCCCTGGAAGTGTTCAAGGCCAGGCTGGATGGGGCTTTGAGCAACCTGGTCTAGTGAATGGCACCCCTGCCCATGGCAGTGTGATTGGAACTAGGTGATCTGTAAGGTCCTTTCCATGGCAAAGCATTCTGTGACCCCCCTTGGGGTCCCTGCTCCAGCACTGGGGGCTCAAGCTGCGGCACTGCATGCCCTAGGAAAGAACAGGAGGCCAAGTCTCATGAGGGCCGAACTTGTCATCTTGCAGCAACTTGACAGGGCTGCACCTGCTTATTAATGCATTGTCACAGTGGAACAGTTTGTTCCCTGTGTCTGTTAAGAGGATTTTCCTGTGTTACAGTGTCAGAATCCTGCATAATTTCTGCCTGATTTTTGTGGAGGCATAATCAGACTTTTTACTCAGCTCCATCCCTGAAGACAGTTCTCTGCTGGTGTTCTCTTAAAATAAACCAGTTCTTTAATGAAACCTCCTGTAATGAACTGCACTGTCACTGTAATTTTGTTTATGAAAAAATATGAAAGACATCAAGGGAACTACAGTATACGTGTAATGTTATTATAAGAGGGCCTTCTGCCAATACTGGAAACCACAGTTCAGCTCTTTTAGAAGATTGAATATGTTTGCGTACAATGGAATTGCAGTTCAGTTTATGTTTCTTGGAAACTTAGTACTTAGATTTATTTTATGATGTCTCAGATTTTCTTAAATGTTAATTGAAATAGATCTGCAAGGCTGACGTATTGGAAGATGCTTTGTCTGCAACATATCATTTTGGTTTGGGTTTCTTTATTATATTTTGGTTATTAGGATTGTATTAACCATTAGTACCTGCATTACTTTACAGACTGAGCATTAACTTCATTCTTAATAAGAAATGTTTAGATTAGTGGAATCATGATCTTATAAATTCATAAGAGCATTCTGGTGTATATCAATGATAATAAATCTTACACTGAGCTAGCATGGAAGTAAGAATAAAGCAAAATTAAAACAAGGCATAAAAATTAAAAGAGTAGCTTGACTGAGGAAAAGCTGTGTATTGTTTATAGTCTCATTCTTCTGCCTTTTCCAGGGTGAAACTTGTGGTTGGTTTTCATAGACTTTTTCCTGAGTAATGATTAGGAATTAGGCTCTTATTTTAGTGGTATCTCAAAAGTTTCTGTGTGTCACAGGTAAAAGGATGTCTTTCCATCATTTTAACCAAATATCTGGGATGAGATCTGTATAAATAATTTACTCAAAATTATATGCTGGCTGCATCATGCAATTTAAAAAAAAAAAAGTGAAAACAAGGTCATTTTTTTTTCTCTTCCTGCAAAAATCAAGAATTGGCATCCTTTGAAAAGCTCCTTATGAAAAAGCTTTCCAGTGATATAATTCATCTAGCTTTGAAGTGTCATTTGGAAATTAAACATGAAGATGCTTTATTTAGAAAACATCAAAACAATCTCTTTCAGGGGAAAAAAAAAACAACTCCTGTGTTTGGAGGCATGAATCACAAAATTCAGTGAGGTCCCTGCATATTGCCAAACCAGATTAGTATGTGAGCTTTTTTCCTTAGTTTTCTCTTGTGTCTTTGAAGTTGCAAGTGTGTCCTGAGGTCCCAGCAACTGAGCAGTTTCATCTGACACCAACCCTACCTGAGTGGGAAGCAGAAGGCATGTCTGCCTGTCTATCTTTTTTCTCCAGGATAGTATGCTGGAGACAGCTCATGTCTGCTAAGGGCTGTGATCTGAGTCTATTAAAATCACTGGAAGTCTTTCCATTGATTTCAGTGGGGTTTGAGCTAGTACTTTCAGGAAGGATTAATACCACTGCCTCTGCTCCTTCTGTCCTAACCTTTGAGAATGGGGAGAAAAACTGAAATAGGTTTTGGGGAAGGAGCTTGTCAAAAAGGGCTCTTTGTTTTTCTTGGTGATTGGGAGGTTGTAGGAGTGAGGTAGAAAAAATAAATCAGTGAATTCTGTTATTTTCTTCCATTGTTTCAGTGCTGTACACATGAGGGAATGGCCCTGGAGCCACGTGATAAACCTTATCTCTCTGCCACTACCTCTCCCTGCCACTACCATGCTGTCCTGTGTAACCTCTCCCTAACCCAGAACGAGCTGCTCTTCCCAGCATCAATATGCACCAGCCCTGAGGGTGAGGCAATAAAATTGCAAGATGCAGGTCAAAAGGATGTATACAATATTTTCAGAACTTCTTGCTAAAAGCAGCATAGCCCATGAGCAGCTGAAAGAGGTTAGACAGCAAAGCACAGGTCCTCTCAGAAATGTCAGGAGAGAGGACGGCTGGGGATGCTCTTGGGAAATGCTCTAAATAGAGGAGTCAAGACCCTAATTTGACACAGGGTCAGAGCTGGTGTAACTTCAACATAAAACTTGTGCTGGACCCTGTAAGTCCTGGCCATCACCCCCCTCAGTAGGACAAAACCCTTCTGCAGTGCATCTGTATACAAGCAGTTGCTGAGGAGACAGTGAAACTACTCAGTGGACTACTGATTACTCACATGAATAGAAGGCTAGTAATTCAAGGCCATAATTGTCATGCAAGTTGTTTACAATATGGATAATGTTTTCCTCCTGGTCTTGGATGCAGAATTTTGTGTAGTTTTTTGGCATATGCTTCAATTCAGGAGCCAGCGCTGAGGCTCACTGAAGAGTACGAAAAGCATTGCCCATTTGTATTTGGAGGCACCTCTGCTCGTTTACTCCACATGAAGATATGCTTTGTGATTCCCACATTCATCTAGTGTTTGCATGAGTGGGTTTCTTTGACAATTTTTGTCAGTTTTTAGGGAGGAAAAAAAGAGAATTTTTTAAAAGAACCATTAAAGATGCCAAGTGGAGAAGGGAGCAGACGGTTGTATGTGCTGCTTTGTTCTGGCTGATTAGAATTTAACAAGAACTGAATTTGTACAGTTAAATGATATTCAGATCATGCATTATTGTGCACATAATCATATGTCAGAGGAAATTTGCTGCCTTTTCCACTGTTAAAGCATTTAAAGTATAGGGAACTGCTAACATTTTACCACAGATAGTCATAGAGGAGTACAAGTGAAGTGGTATTTTGAAGTGTAGTGTCAGAAATATATTTCTATACATCTATACCTGGCATGAGGCTAAAACAAACAATTCAAAATCAGAGCTATTGATATTAAAGATAAAAATCACCAAAAATGTCTTTTTAGTAATAAAATCACTAAGAAGAAAATTTAAATTTAATGCAAGCACAATAAACTGGCAGATTGTACTGTTAGTTTATTAATTTTGATCTCTGTAGCATATGGTAGTTTCATGCAGCTAGGGGCTATGGCCACCTGTTAATACTCCAGAGTACCAAAGAAGAAAGGATTTGGTTGTTCACTGATGAAAAACACACTGTCTTCAATATTCTGATTAAAGGGGGAGGTTGGTGGGGGTTTATTTTTTTTTTTTCTCCCTCCGATATAAGTAACTTTCTAAAATGAAAAAAATGGAGGTTTATGTAGAAGAAATGCAAGTTGTTTTCCCCAAAAGGCCAATCAAGGCTTTAGAGAATTTACATTTAAAAACTAGCTAGCAGCAATACTTCCCTATTGTAGGAATATGCACCTTGCAGCATTTTTAAAAGCAATAACTTAATTAAAAATTATTGTTTGCCATAGGTCTCTTAACATAAAATACCAAGGCAGTGACGTGTGTAACTGTACTGTTCCTTTATGAGAAATGTTTCAGAGATTCCAGGAATCACTTCTGGTGCTTGTCCAGAGGGGGGTGCTGAGCCATTTCTCCCCAGCTGGCTCGTGGGTGGCTGGCACAGAGGCAGTGCCTGGCCCACAGCAGGTGGGTCCCTGCCAGTGCCATGGGCTGGCTGGCATCTCAGCAGTGAGAATGAGGGGCTGTTTCCCTGTGACTGGGATCAAAGTGCTGCCTTGCAGCAGCAGCTGAACATCCCCACGTGCCCTCCTTGGCTCCCCCAAAAGAAATGAACCTGGATTTGCATCAGGTGGAGTACATAAGGTGCACCGTATAGTAAAGCCGTGGCTGTCACGTATCATCCACATGGTAGGAAGGAATTTCCTGCTTACTATATTTTCTCTCTCATTTTATCTTGGTGAAAATTTGAAAGGCATATGGACCTACTGGAACCATTTGGTGTTTATCCGCCGGTCATTCTCCACTTGGAAAAGAAGCATTTGTTGGAAAATCAGTGCATTTGAAACCAGTTGTAATCTCAGATTGTGCAACTTTGCACATAGAAAGTCAGGGAGGCTGGATGCTTTTTAGGCTGGCATCCCAAATTCACATGCAGAAGGCTTGGCAGTGCAGTAGGATGGGGTGTAGGGAGGGTGAGTGAGGCCAGGGATGTTCTTATGGGAACGCAGCGGCAGAGGCCACCACTGTGGGCAGTTTTGTGCATCTCACCATGGGCATTTTGGTGAAGGCGTCCAAGGAGTGCAGGGGTCTTTACAAATTGCTCAGCACCACTGAGGTTTATTGGTAACACGCGGCATTTTTAAAAGTTTGCTGCTTGTTTCAGGTTAATTAAAACACTGCAGCTGGAACTCTTTCAGCCCAGAGCTCTGAGATGTTCTTTTGTGGGTAGCACAGGGTTGGCACTCAAACTGGACCTGAGCGTGAATCAGAAGTGTTCTCTTGTAATCATTATACTTTTAAAACAGACTCGATAACTTTATCTTTTATGGTGGCAGATGTGAAACATGCTTTAATTTTGTGTGCTGAATTATTCAGATCACTGTGGACATGTCTGTGTATTATTCATCTATAGTTGACACCCTCCTTTCTCTTTCACCCTTTTTTGATGCTTTTTTTTTGTGTGGATTATTTCCTGAACCACAGCAGTGTAGGGCACATTACTTTTCATTTCTATTCAGGTTCCACCAGTAAAAAGAAACTATTAGGGTTCCTTACAGTATTGTCTCTTGTCCACTGTAAATTAAATCACAACCATCAGCTCATTTTGCACAGGCAACTGAACAGCCCTCCTGCATAATTATATTAGCAGAAACAGTATTTTCATTATACATTTGAGGATAAATAGATATTGTTCAATATGTGTAGCTGGTTGACTGGAAAAGAGCTTGATTTGAGCTCACAGAAATCTGAACTTTGACATGTGCTAACCGTGCTGAAATCTTGTTCAAATTATGGGGAATTTTCACAGAGTGGTGGTGTTCAAGCTTCAGCTAGACATTGAATTTTGGGGTGGATTGATCATAATAGATTATTAAAGTCATGATAACATGTTGGTGTCAAGAGATGTTGCAAAGGTTTTAGAGGCAGATACCCTCAGGACCACAGTAGCAGAGTGAGGATAGGCTCCCTATCTGTAGGGATAGCCTATAGGCTCCCTGTTCCTTCAAACAAAAGAGCCTGTCCCCTAGATTGAGTCCATCATAACCGAAGAACCTTTTAATTCTTCTGACCCGTTCTATACTTGGGACAGAGGGGAAAGGCATGGTTTCCATTTGCAAACAAGAAGCCATTTATGCCTCTCACTTCTCGTTATATAATCTCATGCGTGCTCTGCCTACAGTCGGGATTTCAAAAAGAGAATATGTCCCAGTGTGTTCATGCTTTTGTAAAAAAATTTTCAATTTCCATCTAGGGGAAATCTCTTTCATGAAATCTTATGGTGTTTCCATTGGTTCTGAGCTAGAAAAATACTTCAAATGGTATCTACAACATATAAATATATGGCATAAAAATTGGTAGGAATTAACAAAGACTACAGACACTGCTTACCGAGTCAGACCAGAAGTAGTTTTGGATGTACAGTGCTGTCTGTTTGACAATTATCTGTAGAAAATCTTTTATTACAAAGCAATCTCTGTGGCCAGTAGACACCATCATGAGATGGGGAAAACCCCAGTGTGTGCCCTACCTGTGCTCAAGGAGTGCTCCTGGAGTGCACTGAGCTGGGAGCTGCTCCAGGGCTGGGCTGGAGCACTCTCCAGCCTCCTGGTGATCAAGGACTGAGCTAGAGGTATTCTTTTGTGCCTTATATGACATCTTTGCTTTACTTTCTCAGGTAAAAAGATCACAAAGACAACAAGCCTCAAATTCCCCTTGTTACAGATCTGCTGGTCAATAATTCCCCATTTCCACTGTTTCAGCTGATAAACCCTGTTCACTACTCTGTGCTCTTCATTGATTTTTCTCAACATCTGTGGCTGAGCCTAAAGCACTCTTGCCATGTAGTGGGTTTTTGATGAGTCCCACAGTCCTGGTGGCCAAGTTCAAGCTGTGTGAGCACCCCATGCATGCAGGTTTTTCGGAGGACAGCTGCTGCAGAAGGGTGGTTCAGGTCTTTGGTTTCCCCAGGGGGCCGGGGCTTTGGTATGGTGGACAGGACATATCTCCCTCCCTTCTGCCACAAGAGTCCTGCCTAGTTACTTACAAAGAACATTTTTTCCTCCCTCAGCATAAACACTCCCAGTCTGCTTTTTTCCCCCCTTTAGTATGTAAATTGTTTCATACATGCACTCATCTTTCTCTCATCTCTGCCCTTTTTTAACAAATCACAGAATGGTTTGGGTTGGAAGGAGCTTTTAAAAATCATCAGGTCCATAGGCAGGGACATCTTTTACTACATAAAATCTCCATCCAACCTGGCCTTGAACACTTCCATGCGTGGAGCATCCACAACTTCTCCACTGTTCCAGTGCCTCACCACTCTTATTGTGAGAAATTTATTCCTCTTGTCCAGTCTAAACCTACCTACCCCTTTTCAGTTTAAAAGCGTTGCCCCTTGTCACTAGAGGCTGTGGTAAAAAGTCTCCTTGCATCTTTGAATGAAGGGTTTATTCCACAATCCAAAATGTCCTTTTCATTAGCACTCACATTTCTTCCCTCACCCACTGCTGGAGCTGAGAGGGGCAGCAGGCCGGGGTGAGGGAAGACCACAACTTCAGTCAATCTTCTGAATAAATTCTTCAGAGAAAAGAGGAAAAAAATTTAAGAACAGAGGTCTAGGAAGGGGTTAAGGGCAGCACAAACAGGGCAGCAAGCTCTTGGTTTAGGTACTTCCAGTACTATGAATGTACCCATGCAGGAGTTGCACGGCATGGGCTGTGTTATTATTAAATGCCAACTCAGATTTATCAGCATTCTTACATTTTTGAGTGAAGTATCCTGTGCTGAGCTCTCTTCCTATCATGTATGTTCCTAATTGGGAGCTTGCTAACAGCTTCAGTTCAAAAGTCTCCGTATTTGCACTCGTGAAAAATGCAGGTGTTTTCCATTCATAATTTTTTGCCTGTATTTCTCTTTCCCTTGCAAACCCTTGTATGCAATACTTTTCCCTTGGTTATACTTCTCTTCCAAAAATGCTTAGCGAATAAGTGGACCAGTGACAATTAATTTATCTAACATTTATTCAGTGTTCAGAGTATAAAGCAGGGAAGTTAATGTAAAACCCAGTGCCGCAGGTGATTGCCCAGGCACTCTGATTCTGAGCTTTACACCTTGAACCATGTGATCTACTCAGATATTCAAAATTAGTAAACTCATTTATAACATTTGTGCTCCTGGTGAATGAGCTGTAGACTAAATATTATTTTAATAATATGGTGAATTAAATTTGAGTAATTGCAAGAATTATTTTTGCTAATCATAGAAGGTTTATGAATAGAAAGAAGCAAAGTTGGCAGTCTATTCACTGCATGTTAGTTGTTTCACTTTACCACTAATTAAGTTCAGGGCTTTGAATAAGTAGTTCTAAGTTGCTTCATTACATGGCAGAAGTGCAGCTCTGACCCAACAGGGTCAGAGCCACAGCACATGACAGAGGTTCATCATCTGGTAGTGCAGCCTCCAGTGTGCTTCCTCCTCTCCCGATAAATCTCTGCCCAATTACTGTAATGCACACGAGGTACTTTATAAAAAATGAAAATAACCTTCCAATTATGTGATTGGAAGAAGAGAGAGGATATTTACAATACATGGCTCTCGGTGGTTTGGGGGGAAAAAAATGGCTTTTGCTTCCCAGTTTGCACTTGGTTAGATAATGAAAGTGAGCCCTGTCTTCAGTATTGCATAATTAAGAGGAATCAGGGGAATATTATTTTTTCAGAGAACTTTGTTTCTTTTACTGTTGCTTTGTATTGGATCCCTTTTGTTTTAAGGATGATCTTGCATATTCTTGTCCAGAAGTTACTGGTTTAAGTTTTGGTGTGTCCCTGATAAGCCTCTCACATTTATGGGCAGGGAGTTCAGTAGGTATGAATGCCCTATCATCTTTCCCTCCAGCTGAATCCCTATTCCTGCAGCTTGCCCTTACAGTTTTCTAGAGTTAACTTATTTTACCCCCCTAGCATTTTTTTCAGAATACCAGGAAAATCGTTGGAGCTCTGTTCTAGACACTGAGGAAGTCATCGGTTTTCTTTGGCACTGGTCCTGTCAATATTGTTGGTGGCAATTTAGATCTCTCTGCACAATGCCTAGACACACAATAAAATTCAAGGTTCCATTCCTAAGAGGAACCAGTTCAATCTTTATGGCAAAACATTGTCTCAAATCAGTCACACTTTGGAGCCCAGGATTATTATTTTTTTTCCTTTTTGTGATGAATTATTCTTAAGTAATCTTTTTTCAGATTTATCTGTAGAATTTCTGACTGATTTTGTTTGTAATAAGTCCATTTAGAGCTTTGTTGCACCACAGTTGCAGACTGATACTTCACCAGTTTGATACACTCAAAATGTTTCTGTGGGTGGAAGGAGCAGAGGTGCTGGGCAAATCTACACTGTTTTCTCAGTCTAATTAAAATTTCATCAGTCTAATCAAAGAATCCTTTGCTCAGTTACAATGCTATGGATACTTTATGGTCATAAATAGTTTTTAATTATAGACTGACTTTCTAGTATGCACCCTTTTCTCTGATGTGAGCTCACTTTCCTGTTGCCCCTTTGCATCCCTAGCTGGAAGGTTTCAGCCTGGAGAGGGTGAATTCAGGGAGTCATTATGCCCTCCCCTCACCCCCAAGTCCTTTGCTTCAAGAAGGGTGAGGTTGCTGTTAGTGGTTCCTTCCTCCTTGCTCCAGGATGGAGTGTGTGGGGTCACTTTGACATGTGTGCTGCCACGTTCTACACCTTATTCTGTAATCCTTTTTCCCACCTGAATTTGCTCCAACTAGCACGGTTTTATAAATATGCTGGCTGGTGGCTCATTATTACCCTTAAAATTGGTTTTGCCCAAGCTGCATGAGTCTGATGAGAAGGGCTACTGCTTTGAGGGGCTTATAACCCTGGGACAATGGGGTTGACCTTGCACCTGTGCTCTTGGGCCAAAAATGGTTCATTTTATACACTGTAACATGTTGGTTTTACATAAATGCATATAACAAGGGGCTTGGACCCTGGAGGGCTCCCCAGAGGAATGTTCCTCTTAAGAACCAGCCCCCAACACCCACCATGCAGCATTTATTCCCCATTCTGCCTGCACAAAGGCTCCAAAGTCTTCTAGAAGTCTTTATTATGAAGGAGAGTGAGCCTGGATGTGGAATGAGGCTGGTGGGCAGCTGGGCATGCACACCTCCACCTCCGCTGCAGTCAGTCCCTGCGTGATTAAATCACCCTCGCCTAAGGAGAGCATTTCTGACAGCGTAACTGAGCATAGAGTCTCTTATTGTTATTCTCTCAGCCCCTGGGCATGTTTGTTAATGGTTTTGGTTTTCTCTGTTGTCTTTTTACATGCTTTTTTAAGTTCCATTAATGCTGACTCTCCAGGATCTCTGTGATCTTTAAAAACTCTTATTGCTTTCTGTGTGTGTGTATTAGCATGGGGTGTATAGATGCATGGGGTAAGGGGAGGGAAGCAAAGGGGTCCCCATTTTTCAATACGTTCACCTCCTATCAAAGAGACATATATAATAAAAATTCATTTGTTTTTTTTTATTCACTCTGGAGCTTGGAGGAATTTTTAAACTCTCAGTTAATAAAAGCAAACATGCCGAAATAGTGGAACCTTTGTTAGAAACTAACCCAAAACTATTTTATTTCAGAGTTCTGAAATCTCATGTCATGTTTGTCTCAAGGATACATAGAAGTTATTAAACTGCATTTGAATGAACTGATGGTATTTGTACATAAGAGGATGTATTTTTGGCAGTGCTTTACTTTTTGAGGGAAATATTTTTAAACGATGCCTTTAACACACTGAAGGCTTACAGCGGTTTTCTAAGAATTTTGTTGTGAAAAGAAATTGTTAGGATAGACTTTTTGCAGAATTGATCAGGCAAGCGAAACCAAGTTTCATGCATCACAACCTCAGCCTCTCTTGAACTTGAGACTTAGGATATTTCTGGTGGAGCCAATAAATCTTTACCTTACAATGGCAGGCTATTTATTTTTACATAGTAGAGGTGAGGCTGAAGGAAAAAGCAGTTTAAGGACATAGAAAGAGAGAGAATCTATAAGGATATATCCACAAGTGGAGGAAGGCACACAAGTGTGATTTCTGCAATGAGAAAATAGCTTAGCCCTCATCTGACATTTTTAATTGAGCCCCAAAAGTGCTCCTGTGTAAGATAACACCATTTCCTGAGTTAAGGCAGAAGAGTTTCCTCACACTAAGTGGTGCACATGCAGAGTTGTCTGAAGTAATTACTGAGCAGTAAATTCAAACACAGCCTTATTTTGCACAAATTCCCCCATGTAGGCAACCACCAAGATAACTGCAACAGACCACGGGATTCACTTGGAAGATGAGTACACAACTTTCAATGCAGGCTGCCATAAGAATATTCTAATGATATCCATGCATATGAAAACAGCATTGACGGGATTTAATTTTTATATTGCTGTCGGCAAGAGCTTAGCAGAAGAGCATACGTTGCAATTAATATCTTTCAAGCAATTGTGTATGTTTATAACATATCCTGTCATCAAATCATGGGAGTAATCTGGTAGTAATGCCCTGGAGGAGCCTATCAGTGAAATTTTCTGAACTATACTTAGCTCTGAGGCTTAATAGTATAGGAATGATTTAGGGGACAGGTGAAGTATTCTCATAGTAATGCCATTACACCTTCTCAATGTTTTCTTCTGTAGCAAGAGATTAGCTATTGTGCAATAATTGATAAAGTTGATTATGTCAAGCCATATTTCCTGAACAAGGATTAGACACAGACAATTCAAAGATTGATAGGTGAGGAGTTTCTCTAGAAATGAAATTAAAAACTGTCACCACAAGGAGCAAATACGGTGGTTCATGACTTGCATTATCCATCACCCCTCATGACTGGGCTGATGGCTGTGCATTAGAAAGCTCTGCATTGGTTCATGCAGTTTGTCAGCTAGGAAGGAGACATGTTTACCCCTCAGTGGAATAAGCACTGGAGTATTTTTGTGTACTGTGGCTACATGGAAGACTTCAGTGGTCTTAAGCTTTCCCTTATTTCCAGATTCCTTTAAATTAAGGTACCTACAAGCCCATTCTAGTACCAGGTGTAGCAATTATCCTATTTCTGTCAAACTCCACATTGCAATGAGTCTTGGACGTTTACCCTTTCCTTTCACGCTCTACATCTATATATCTACTTTAAAATAATACTATAGTTGTGTATGTTTGCATGTGTGTAAGTATTATCATTTGTGTATATGTATATATTGTATATGTATATATATACCCACAAGTATGTATTAGGTTTTCTGTTCAATGTGATTTTTTTAATAGGTAGGGATGGTTATTTCTAATGTATGGTTATCTTCTCTGCTTTCTCACATTCTCTCTGTTTCTAATGAAGCTCATGAGATAAGGGAATGGCACACAATCTTAAATAATGTAGAATACTTTATTATTTCAGTTCCTGTGGTGATAGATATTGGAAATGAATTAACCTCTTATTCTCCCATGCCATGAATTGAATTCCACAAAGATGTATATGTATGTGATGCATGTTTTGGGACTGCAGACAAATCCAGTTCTCTGTATGTTTGCAGCTAGGAAGATAGGTGAAGAAATTAAAATGTTATGTTAATAAACAAGATATTTTGATATAAGGACAACATAATTAGCAAATATTTCAGAAGTAATATCAATGGACACAACCAATACAACATGAGAATTGGCAAGCAAAGGCTGATATCCTCTTTTAAGCCTCTTCTAAGTTCTCTAACATGAAGAACAGTTTTTTGATTCCTTGTAAGATTTTAGAAATGATAGACTTCAGAATTCTTCTGTTTTACATGTCCCTGCTGTTAGTATCGCTCTTTTCTCCTGAATGGAAAGGTATGAAGCCAGTATTTAACATCTATTACAGTTTTGTCAATGCTGCATCCTGTAGTGATGACTTCATTGTTATGCTCTACAGAGATGTGTATTTGTGTTTCATGTAAAACTGTCGAAAAGGTACACTAATTTTGTAGCTTTTTTTTAAAGATAGTCACCTTTTCTTGTTCATGCTCTCATCAATGGTTGTCACTTATTAATACATCCAGTTGCTTAACTTGAAAAAGTGAAATATCTTATATCTGGAAAAAAATCCAAAAGTAAAAGCCCTACAGAAGCCTTCTATTGATAGTTATAAAAATGACATACTGTTTTCCCTCTCACAACTGAAATGAAATGCTGCCTCCACACTGAGATTTTGAATGCTGATCTTCAGCTGTGAGCATTTTCCCAGCTAAAGTATAAACCCTTGGAAGCAGGGTATATGGTAAAAAGGTGGAAAGCCTTTTAATATTTTGTCATGCAAGCACTGCTGTACTAAAACATGCAGCAGTATTAAATTCAGAGGTGGTTGTAACTGCAAGAGATGAGAATACCAGTGATTTAACCTGTGTTGCACTGTTCCCATCAAAACTTACCAGCAGCATTTTGCCTGAGGAGGCACTGAGACAGAGGGAATAAAGAAATGACTGCCATCTGTGGGGGTGAAAAGAGCTGGTGAAATGTTGTCTGCAGAGTGTTGTTTCACTCCTGAAGTGGGTCACAGGTAGGTGATGTGTCCAGTTATTTTTTTTCCTTAAGGAAATGAGTGAGCACCTGAGATGAGGGTTCAAGGAGACCTGATTTCCGCACTGTTTCTGCTGGTGCCAGGGAGCAGACTGGGGTGAAGGTTGAGCTTCCAGGGTGGCTGAGCAGCATGAACCCTTGGCATGGCATTCACAACATCCAGTGGCAGAGTCCTATCACTTAGCTACATGCAGCATGAAGAGGTACTTCTTTTTACTTGTTTTGAACCGGCCACCTGCTGATTTTCTCTTTTTTTTCCCCCCTCTCTTGTATCCAGCTCTTGTGCAAAGAGAGACACTGAAAAATTGTTCTCTGCTCGTCTTCCCTATAGAGTCATGATTTAGTACACCTCAGTTATGTTCTGCTGCAGTCTACTTTTTCCATTTAACTTAAGTTCATACAAAACGTCGTGCTGGGTCAGAAGAATGGTGCATCGGGCCCAGGGCTATTTTTCCAGAAAATGGCAGTAGGAGATGATAATCAGGGAGACCACATAAGCCTGGACACTTTCTGAGGCCCATTTTCTCATTTTTCCGCAGCATCTGCAATTATGGTATTCAAAATGCTAGAGGTTACATTCTGGCCCCATTCCATTTTAGTGTCTGTTTACAGAGCTGTTGTCCTTGAATTTATCTAACTCTGTTTTAAACCAGGTAAAAAAGCATCTGCCTCAATAACTTCCTTGTGCAGCAAAATCCAGAAGTTGATGCCCCAGTGGCTGAAGAAACACTTCCTTTTTGTCTTTTAAACCACTTGGGCATCATATACCTCTAGCTGTTGTACTAGAAGATTTGGTAAATAACTTAAGCAGCTTATTTCACCCCCTTCATGCTTTTCAAGCCCCAGTCCTGTTGGTCCTACCTTTAGTCTTCTCCTCTAGAACCCAAAGCATCCCAGCTCTTTGAGTCTGCTGGCAAGGCAGGACCTACAGCCCCTTGGTTGTTTCCAGCTGCTCTTCTCTAACCCCACTGCATCCTCCTGGTGACCGGCACTGCACATGGCCCTTCAGGTATGGACACACCACAGGCTTCTGTTCCAGCAAAGCCAACCCTTCTGATTTGCTCCCAGCACATGTGGGGAAGGCCCAGTGCTCTTTTTGTTCACTCTGCTCACTGAGCAGATGACTTTGGAGAACTGTCAGTGATGGTGCCAGGACCTCTTCCTGGACTTGTACCCACCTATTTGGGCCTCAGCCCTTTCCTAGCATGTTTTAGATGATTAGACCCTCAATACATAAAGCTGTGCTCCTTTGGCTAGTGTGCATCCCCTGGGCAGTCTCTTCCTCCTTGTCAGGTTCATAGTACCTAACTTCCATGCTCAGTCACCCTCCCCTCACCTTACCTTCAAGATTCTTCTTTAGTCATTCCTTATATGGAAGCTATTTCTGCCTAGCTTTCAATCATTTCTGTTGTCCTTACTATTCCTGCTATATCTTTTTAGTGATAGGGGAAGTAGAACAGCCTACAGTATTCAAAGTATGAACACCTGACGACTTTAAATAATACCATAATGATATTTTGTATGGTGCTCTCTATTTCTGTCATAGTAATGGCCAGCATTTGATTTGCTTTTTGGCAGCTTCTAAGATGGAGTTGATATTTTCATAGACCTTTTATAACTCCAAGATGTCTTTCCTGAGTGGTAATAACTAGTTCAGAACCCATGCTGAGTACGTAAATTTGAGATTTCTTTTTCTCCACATATTCTCAATATTGAATTTCATATGTCTTTTTTATTGCCCAGTTGACACTCTAGATTCTTCTGCATCTCTCTGGAGCCAACTTTCATTTTTATTTCACAAAATACCTTTGTACTATTAGGAAACTTGAAAGTTTCCTTCTTTTTCTAGATCCATGTAATGATAATCAGTGTGCCTTATGTGTTGACCAGTCCAGACACTGATCTGTGATACACGTCTGGTGACACACACATTTGAGAAGGCTTTGGGCACAAAGCTTTTTTTGTCTTGTAACGATTTGTTTGTTCATGAGAGAAAGTGGATCTCTTATTCCATGACATACTTGTTTCTTTAAGGTCTTTAATGAGGCAGTACTGAGAATTCTTTAATTTGTATAAACTAGGTTTCTCTTGTCTGTGTGCTCACTGACTCCTTGAAAGAACTCTACCAGACACATGAACTGTGGTTTCCCCCTGTGAACTACATTTTCCTACTAATTCATATTTGTGTCTGTTAATGCTATTGTTATTGCAACTTCTGAAAATTAGACTAGTGCCATGATTAGATAAACTGGTTTTTAGTTCCAGAAGAGGTTTTTTAAGAAACAGGCATTGCATTTGGCAGTTTTTATCCATCTGATGTTGAAACAGCTTTGCACAGTAGCTGAAGTACTTATTGCGGTTTTGATGAATTTTGTGCTTGAAACATGTGTCAACATTAAATCATTTCAAGTCTATTTGTATATTTTGGCTTAAAAATATTTCTTTCAATTGTAATGGTAGTCTTTGGTGCATCTATATTCTGGTCAAGCATATCCTTATGAGACATTTTATATGAATATATTTGTCAAACAGGGAAAATAAGTAATTGGAATGATTGAGTAGTGAGAGAGCACTTTAATCTGAAATAATGTTTCTGCTTTTGAAAAAGAAAGAAGTCATACTTGTTCTACATTGGTAGCTATTTATACACAGGTCATTTAAAATGTTTGACAGTGACTGGAATTTCTGGCTGGGACTGGTGGTTCTCACACAAAGTCTATAGAAGACCTTTCAGAAGTGAGTATGGGCCAGACAAATTACCATGAAGCACCTAAAATAATATTGAATAAATTTAGTCATCTGCATCTCTCATAAAGTGTATGGAGGTTATGACCAATGCTTTGTTCTCCAAATCCCTGTGTTGCCGTAGTCATCCATTTAGGACACGTTGCTCTACCTTCCATGGATTGATTAACTTTAGAGAATTTTAAATTTAGCCCACTTTCTCCAAAGTTAATAAATCATGTAGTTTTATTTATGTAACATTCATAAGCCAAGATTTATTGCATAAAAATAGTTTAAGGTGCATTTTACTCATATGAAAGTAGGCATTCAGGCTGTATGTTAGTGGATCTGTAATAGAAAAGACTGCAAAAGTTTCTGTTCTCCATGTTAGTGACAAAGCCTCTCCAGTTCTGATCTGCATTACATTTTTAAACTTACATTAAGTGTTTTTAAAGGAAGCATTTTTTTACACACAACTCACAACCCCCTTGGAATTTCGTCACTCCACAGGTCTAACATGGTAAGCATTTGTATACATGAACAACTAACAGGCTACAAAACCCCCAAACAACTAACCTGCAATTCAACGTGAACTGAAAGAATTATGTATTTTAAAACAATTAAGACTTAAAATAATTCCATAGAGATGAGACCTTTTAGGTTTCAAAACTCCTCAGTTGGACCTCCTCTATGTCATTATAGTAATTAGGTGCCTTTGATTTCTGTTGTTTATCATTAATGATTAAAAAAAAATTAGTAATATTTCTCATCATCTATTTTTTTCTGTGTTATAGGACACCACTGAATTCAGTGAATGTTACAGTTCTTATATCATTGCCATCAGAGTGTATATATTTATTAAGTTTAAAATCAGCAGGCAAAGTGAGGGAGCACTGTGTGGTTCATCCTTTATAGCCTTCAGTCTGTGTTTTCTCTCCTGTGTTTGGTTCAGATTCACAGGTAACTTCAGTTGGCAGAAGTTCCATGCCAGCAGACAAATTAGTGAGTAGCTGGATGTACTGATTTCCCAGTCTTCTCAAAATCCATGCCTTCAGGTGGTGTGTGTCTCCAGAAAAGCTACATGAATTATAATGTAATGTATGCAGTGATAATGACTCGTACAAATTTCAGTCTGTAATCTGAGTGACTTGGAGCTCCGAACCCATCATTTTGATCTCTCTTTCTATATTTCAGAATTTATTTATTACTAACTTATTAGCCATAGAGCTATTTTGAAAATTCTGAAAAATGCACGAGCCACTCTATACTTATCTCTGAAATAAATTATCTTTTTAAGATTTATTTATTTTTAATGAGATTTTTCCCTTCTGTTATTTTGCTGAATGTGTAATTTGACCAATAAAAACTTGTACATTTTCAAGGAAATGAAATTTTTCATTTTATTCTCTACTGGATGGGAGAAAATTAATGCATGCTTTCCATCTAAAGGTCAGGCACTACCTAAACTACTGTACAGAGCCTGTTATTTAACCAAAGCACTTAAGTTCACCAGTGTAATTCATCAGGAACTGAGAATCAGTATTTTGGGTAATAAGGAGATGGAAAACATTGCAGATAGAGAGTCAGACAGATAGATATGCCAGTCTTTTGAAAAGACACAAAATACTTGCTGTTGTCAAACTGGAAATGAAGGATACCTCTTATATTTGGCAGTAGATAGAAAAATTACAGTAAGAAGGAAGGGTTTCAAATGCAGAAAAAAAAAAAAACTTTTTCAGGTTTTGAATTAGATTTTTCCCCCCTCATATGTTAGAAGTAATAATTAAACATTGCACTAAGGAAATATATTACCAGATCTTTGGTGTTACTGATCTAATCACATTAAAATATTATGAACAGTCTGCATATTAAATGTCTAATCTCCTTAATCGTGTAATGCCATGGATTCTATGTATTTGAATTTACCTGAAACTGGACTAATTTTTTTGGAGCCTATGAATAATCTGGTTCTAGACATGTACTACTAAACCTGCCAGAATACAAGAAAGAAAAACATCAATAGGATTAAATTTAGGAAGCAATTTCTTGACCAAACTGGATTCTGTCATAAGACAATAATCTTGAGCACGTTTTCAAAAATTATTTGTATTTCTACAGAGTCAATTACCTCTTTTTAGTGGGAAAAAATGTCCTGCTGATACCATTACTCAGAATTTATTGGCAGTAAGTTGTAAGGCAGTCTCATTCTGGCTTTGTGCCCTCCTGATCAACATTGGCCAGTTTGGCAAGGAATTAATTTGCAGCACCAGTGGTATCCAGTATGGTTTTTGCTTTAAGTAAAATTTTCTCTGATTCTATTTTCGGTGGGTTTATTTTTACATTTTCTTAACACATTTTTTTGTTTAGCATCCTATTTTTTAATCATAGTTCATTTGCAGTGGCATCATTTTGCAATCATCTTGACATTCATAATGTCTGCTCTTCAGACTTGCATTAACTTCAGTTTGCCATCATCTTGATGTACTAACCTGCATATAGACCCACACAGAAATAATTTAACATTCATCCTACTGTGTGCAGTAATGTCTCATTAGACTTGAACTAACAGAATTTTGTCATCATAATTTGCTGTCATAATAGCCCAGTCTTCACAGATTTAATGTGACAGTCTTTTGCCACTGTAACTAAGGCTGTGAGCAATTGCCATCCAGGGAGACTTAGGGTGAAATCAGTGTAATTAAAACACAGACCCTTAATAGTCCTATACTCTAAGCAGTTTGTCACCTATCTTAAACAATAATTAATCAAGCTAATGCTTAGCACTTCTTTAGCTTGTATGTGTTTGTTTTCAGTGTGGGAAAGAAAAAAATAAAAAAGCAGAAGTTGAACAATGAGTGACTGGCAGAACTGCTAATAGAGTTTAGGTCTCCAGATTGTCAGTGTATACTCCTGTATCCATTGGGCTGCTCTCTTTTCACAAAACAATTATTTTTTATGAGATGAATACATATGACTGGTCATAATAACTGGTCTGTAATTCTTGTTTCAGAGAGTTACAGAAATACAGAGGTGAAAGGCATTAGATTTCTTCTACTGCAAGGGTTGAGATAGATCAAATATACTTTGTTACCCTTGAAGAATTTGTTGAACTTTTTCTTAGAAGTTTCAACATAGAAGGGTTTGATGACCTCTGTTTGCATATGTTTTTATATATGTAAGTAATTTGGTACTCTCACAATTTCTCAAATATCAAATCTAAGTTGATTTTACCCAAATGATGTCCCTTTTTTTGGCATACATGAAAAATAATGAAGTGTTGTGATTTTTAGATGCTGAAAGGCAGCAGCTCTGTATTCCTTTGCCTTTTCTTTCCAGACTAAACACACAGTGTTCCCTCAGACTTTCTATACAAAGAAAACTGCCTGTTTGGATATTTGTGATGCTAAGTGCTCTCCAATTTATCTGTGGCTTTCATAAAGTGTTGTGTCAAAACTGGACGCAGCTGAAATGTTGACTGGAGCAGAATAAAGCCAAGGGATTACACGATGGGGTGACTGGGATACTGTGTGGGTGGCTGGCATTCCAGTTGTGTTTCCCTCAAGAGAACTGTGTCTATGTGGGCAGCTAGCACGTTTACTATGCAAAGTGACCTTGAGTTGTCTTTGGCAGAGCTGATGCAGCTTGCCTGCAGACCTAGGTGAATTCTCTGTATCGTACGTATGGATTGTTGACTCTGATTCATAATTGCCTCTTAGTTCCTTATTGATATTCTTTGCAATCAGCTTGGCATTTTTCCTCTGCTCCTTACATATTGTGTTTGCTTTTGTTTTTTAAATACCTGCTTCTCTTCTAGACTAAATTTGTTTTTGTTTGCAGTTGTTTGTTTCCAACCAGAGAAACTTCTTTTCTTAGTAATGACATTGTAGGCCTAAACAGTGTTTTCAAACACCTTCCAATTATCATTCACATTTCTTTGTTTAACTTCTTTCTCCTCACTGATGAGGTTTTATAATTGTCTTCAACTTTGTGAAATTGGGTCCTCTTAAAAGATGCCTTAAATATGCACACGCATACATTACCATCGCCAGTACTACCTGTGAGTGCACTTGGCCTCTCCATGACATACTTGCATGTGAGTCCGTGTGAGTGCATAAAAATTGGTTAGTATTTCGCCATTTAGATGTGATGCAAGTTACCAAGTTGTTATCAGTTTTATTTAAGCATTGCGGAGTCTGAGATGAGCTCCTCTGTGATGTTGGTGATGCTGAATACAGACTTCCCTTGGGTGAGTTGCAGTGGCTTTCAAAATTGGGTAAATTTCACATGTATTTTGGACGCACCCTGAGAAAATGACTGCACCAATGAGTTTTCTGTTGAACTAGGGTACCTCATGTGATGTGCCTCACTCCTGGTCTGTGGGCCCAGATTTTCTTCCTGTGGATATTGAGATGACAGGGAGGAGAGGGACAGTCTGACCTTGGCCTTTCATGGTCTGGACACATAACAAAGGGTGGAGCAACAGAACAGAAAGCCAGAGAAAGACATCTCCTTCGCCACCAAGGGCAGTTTGGAGCAAGAGCGTATTTCAGATACTCAGTCACTCACTGGAGAAGGATCCCCTCTATAGGTTATGTGGGATGCTTATGGTGATTGGGACTCAGTTACATGCCTAAATCTAGAGAAAGGAATATTAGTTAATAAGATGTTCTCCCTTCTGGTCATATCAGCCTCTCTGGAGTGATCAAGACCAGACATTTTATAAGTGTAAATGAGTAATTCTAATTCCTCTTTATTACTTTCTTTCTTACCATGCATATATCAGTAATTAAAATCTTCTTCCTCTTCTCTTCTTTGTACTCTTAATATTAGTTTTTATATAATTTGCTATCCTTTTATACACTTTCCTTTTGATGGCTCAGTATGTCTCCTGAGTAGTCGGGTCCAATTGACTCCAGTAAAGACTGATTTTATTTCTGCTGAGGTGAAAGTTTCTGAAAGTTGGAGAATTGACAGGGTTTGAGAATAAAGATCTACAAAGCATTGACATGCTTTCATGCTAAATCTGTTTGGGACTTCACACCAAAGAGAGTTCCACTAGGTAAAAAGGATTGGTTGTTCTTTAGCAGAAGCTTTACAAATGGACAGTGATTACTGATTGTTTTCTGAGAGTTACTTTTTGTGTTGAATTAGCAAGAAGTGAGCTCAGCCCTTCTCTTTGCTAGATGCTCTCCAAAAAAGAGTAATCTCTGTTTCCCAGTGACCATGACACGAAGGAGGTAGCTTTCCTGAGGATAGCACAAACACAGGAATGAACCAACGTGCTGGTTTGTATGCTAGAGCATGTTTTCAAACAGAAGGCTTTCATGATACAGAAATACAGTGAATTGGTTTAACATGCCTTGCATATGAGAGGTCTTTGTCTTAATCATTGTATTAACGACTGATTTTCTGACTATAAACTTAGATTTATATGCTCCACTTTGGAAACGAAAACCTACTACTTCCTTCGGAATTAAGAGCAAGTTTTATGTTTTTTGGTAGGCTTCCCGCCTCCCCCCCCCCCTCTTATTTTATGGTCTGCAGATCAAATAAACATATAGAGAAAAATTAACCCTCCTGTAAACTGAACTAAAAACCTCTACAATATATTCATTTTTGAAGGAAAAATAGTCTAAGAAACAAAAGAAAAATGTTCTTCAGTGAAAGAAATGTTTTCTTTTTTTTTCTTGCCTATTTCACAGGAAAATCAGAAGCTGCCTTTTTGCTTTTGTTGCAATAAAGCTGTCGAATATTTGTTTTTCCTCTGTTGCTGACATGCAAGTGGTTTGTGGTTGGGTTTTTTTCATAACAGGAAATGAATAATAAAAGAGCTCAGAGCCAATATACCATCAGGGCAAAACCCCACACTGCATATTAGTGCTTAAAAGAATCCCATCCCAGTTTTCCCTTCACATCAGCCCAATAGTCCCTGGAGCTCAGCAGTTCTTCCCACACAGATAGATGTGATAGATCTGCAAATACTGGCAGGAGCACAGAGACATCTTGTTATGAGCTTAATGGCTGATCTGAGTGACAGGCTTGGATTGCCTTTATTTTTTTTAGGTCAGCATTGGCAGGGAGTTAAAGACAGGGTGGAATAAAGGTTGGAATGCTTTCTGAAATTATAATCAAACTATCATCTGTCTCAGGTTTATGCTGTAAGCATTCTACCTGATGTTGAGTTGTATTGGCAAACAACATGTGCCACTGGGATGTTTAAAAAGTCCTAAGAGGTTTGTAAATCAGTTCTGTGCACATTCTACCTATTTGTTGTTTTCTTGTTTAATCTATTAACAGGAAAGGAGAGAGATGATACAAATGACAATATGGTGTGCTTTGCTTTGTTGGGGGGTTGTTAGGTGCTTTTATCATGGTAAATTACAGTGAGATGGAAGATTTGTTACTCTGTGGAGGTTGTTAATGTGAAGTTATTTGATTTATTTATGTTGAATTAGGAACCTCTCCTCCCATATCAATTATGTCAAAAGCATAATTTTTCAGTTGTGTCTTTGAATTTCCTCCAACAGGGAAGTCCTGAATTTTAATAACAGCCCTATATTATGGTAGAGGAGAGGAAGAGTTAGAGAACTGAGACCTTGGTTCCTATGCCCAGCCTAAGGTTTGACCATTATCCTTAAGTCCTAACTTTCCTCTGGTTTAGCTCATGGCTGCCAAATGTGGCTGCCAAATGTGGATGTTGAAATGCATTTCTTTTCTATAGTCATGCTGACATATGCTGAACCCAATCCCTTACCCACTGCCTGAACAGGCAGTTTATTGTTGGGCCTTGTTTTCAGATAGCTGCTGGCCTCTTTGGCATTTTCTCCAGTTCTGCATTACTGTCACGCTCATGCCGTCAGAAAGGAGATATTTTCAACTTTATCAATACTTGGGCTTTGAAAGAACTTCTCTAGCAGGGAAATAAACAACCTCTGTACAAAGCATTTGTTAATGGGTGGCTGGGAGTCACCCGAACCATTTCTGTGAAGATGACAATTTTTTTTCATTTAACTCATTGCTAATTGTGAAAGAGAAAGGTGACATTAAGCTAAAATGACAACAATAATTAAAAAAAATCCGTTTTTATCATTCCAGATTTTCTACATTTTTCAAATTAATTGTGTCTTTGAAGCTTGTTCCTTTCCCACATTACAGCACAGGCACTGGGGCCTCAGAGCACTGAGCAGAGCTGCTGCAGGTCAGAGCCTGCTACTTTCAGCATCTAGAAAGCAGAGTGAAGCAGGTGATCTCTGACTACCAACATTTATTGAGTGTACAGTAATTACCTGACATAAAGCTAAAGTGAGGCTGTGACTTGCTCTCTGTTGTTGAAGACAGTTTTTAGTGCTGGTTCAGACAAAAAAGACCCCTATCAATAAGAAAGCCTGGTGTGTCAAAATGATAAACCCATTCCACATTATCCGTGAAATAAAAGTATACATGGCTAGTAGGGACTAAGGGATACATATTTAACCTCTTTTCAGTTGACTTGATGTTTTGCAGTGTTAGCCAGTCCAAGCATTCATAGCTGCTGAAAATACTGTGAAGTTCTCAAGAGCCTTTCAATTTCTTTACAGTCCCCCCAAAACCAACAACAAAACCCAGAAATCCAAACACAACCAAAATACCCAGTGGATTTGAACACTCACTTTTGTTATTTCTCCTTGGCCCAACAAATCCTGACTCTTTCCCTGTTGACTGGAGGAACATCAATAGGAGGAAGGAAATTTTTTTCTAGGCTGAAAGTCTTTGTCCTCCTGTGAATGACCCAGGTGTTCTCTTGAGGCAGTGGAGTTTTGAATACCCCCAGCAGAAAGAGAGGAAGCAAATCTGTATTTCCTGCATCTGGAAGATTGTTTAATTTGTAAATTATTGTAAATATTACCACTAAACACTTCTTTGGACCATGTTTCAGAAAAAAATTGTTGAGTAACACTGCATTTCTTGCAGAGCCTGATCTGAATATTCTGTGACAATCTCAAAGCCAATGTCAGAGAGGATCAATAATCCACACGAATTTTTGTGGATTATGACTTGAGTTAGGTGTAAAACAGAGTGCAGATCTCTCTTGAGGTGAAGGCACTCTGATCATGTATAGAAACAGAGATGAAAAGTTTTGAAGAAAAAGTTCGTCACCTTGAAATGAATAGAAGGCAGGAGGATTGCGGTTCTAGCATCAGACACCTACCTTCAAGATAACTTTCCCTTGTAGACTGTAAGTACGTTGCTGGGCCTCAGTTATTGACAGCATCTGCTATTAAGGGTGAACTTAGGTATTTTAAAACAGAAATTTTGCACAATAAGCAGTTCCTTTCCTGAATTTTCTCACTCTCCTTTTCCCTCAAATAATCAAAATGCTGCTGCTGTCACAGTGTGCTCTGCTCTGCTTCCGTTTATTTTCTACATCAGTTCATGATTTGCAGTTCCTGTGGGCTGCAAATTAATCCTTGGGAGTCTGTTGGCAGGTACTGTACATCCAGGTTCTTCAGCGTATTAATTTGACTGTTGGTGTAGAAAATGCCAGTGGCTGTAGGGCTATATTACACATTTCATGTTTGTGTTTGTTTTTCTGCATAATCCAGAAATTTACTTATAAACTTGTAATCACTATGACTAGAAGCTTTTAAGCTTTAAAATTGAAAAATGGCACTTTTCAAGCTTTTAGGGATAGATTTTAAAAAATAATGACCAATGTAAGAGTATTTTTTCAAATTACTTCTCAAATGAAACCATTATTTAATATGGTCTGTCTCTGAAGGCCATACATACTGTTCAAAGTATATATTGTAGAATGCAGCCTTATAAAATATGGGCTTGGTTGGAAGATGCCTCAGTCCTGTTCCCAAGTATTGAGTGGTGACTTGTTTTTCCTTTCTGTGTAAGCTAAAGAGACTTGGGACTGAATACAAGGGGGGAGCATCAGCCCAGGTCCCACCTGCTTGGGTCCAGCAGCTTTGGGATTTGGAAATGAAGGGATGTTCCCACTGTTGGGAAGAGAAAGTGGCAAGCAGCTTGTGTACGCTCCCTCCTTTGCTTCTGGACTGTGTATAGCAGCAGTGCTGCATGGTTTTGTGGGGAGTGGAAAGGTCAATTGTAAGTCAATAGTTTTTTTTCTTTTTCCTTTTTTTTTTTTTTAAGCAGCTACTGACTTATCACAACTTGCGTTAGCACTTACACACTTAGTTTGGTGGCAACACTGTTTTTGGGTTTGTTTATTTTTCCCTCTGCTCGAGAGTGAGGTTGAAATCCCAAAAGCCAGGGAGGGTTACGACTCCTCTCCCAAAAAGGGAGGATCCTGTCTGAGGATGGGCTGGGGGTCATTTGCTGGGAAGGGAACAAATCTGTTTCATTGTGGTCTCAGGGGAACTGTGCAAAGGAAACAGTAAAATTTTCCTTTTCTTCACCCTGCTTTGTAGCCTAAATGTTCCTTGGGAAGCCGCAACACAGATTTTAAACCCATTGCACATGCCACCCTGGAAGCAGAGCCTTATATGTCGAGTGCATGGGCTGTCCTATTATGGGAAATCAACTTTGTTTTGAGGGAAGCACAGAGCATTGCTTCTGCGCAGGTCCTGGAATTTGAAACATTTAGGGGCCTCCAAAGAGCACTGGCATTAGTTACCATGCCGGCTGGGTGGAAGTGAGGATCCCTGCCTCTCCCTGCCCGGGACGCTGCAGACCCCACCGGCAGCCAGGCATCCCACCCGGGCCATTCCTGCCCTCTCCTCTGCAGAGCTGCTGGGGCTGGTGTGAGGACACATCTGGCATCATGCAGGGACAAGCCTAATTCAGCAAAAGCTACTGGAGCAGCAAAGTTGGAATACACTTTGCCAAGAAATATTTTGCTGTTGTTTTCTTTTTCCTCTGTTTTGTGGAGAGATTTCATGTCTGCTCACATGCTTTGGTATGAGGAAGTGGAAGATGATTGTAAGTATGAACAGACTGACATAATTTATCACAATGTTCACTTTGACAGAGCAGTGTAGTACTACACAGCCCACTAACAGCATGCATTTTTAAATGTTTACTTTTCAAGTCTAAAGGAGAATAACACCAGAGGGGGAAAATAAAGAGATTTTTTTTTTCGTCTCTGTTAGGGAGTTAATATCCTGTTCTTTATATATATAAAAGAAGTCCTCCTGAAACAGTACCCAGCGAGCCTTTGAATAAAAATAATACATTTCTTTCTGAAGTCCACCAGTTATTAAATCATGGGGGTAAAAAAGAGAATTGAGAATACACACCGATACACTTGAAAAAAATAGTGTCATTATTCTAATAATTTGGCAACACATCAAAGGAGTAGTCAGTTTCTTTGAACTTTAATGGCATATGCAGTTTCATTGCCTAATATTAACTTACAGAGTAAGAGAGCTCTTCTCTGGTTGTTGAACTGTCTGTATCATCCAAATGAGGGGGTGTCAGTTTTGTTCGAAGGCAGCAGCAGCTGAGCTCTCCCATGCAGTTGCCAGAAAAAAAAAAAAAACAGGCATCTTTTCCAGACTTGCACTTGTTTGTTGGTTTAAAACTACCCTTTCCATGCAATAAGAAGTAAAACAGAGGATGACAAGAGTAGGAGACTGAAGAGAGCCAAGAATGAAAGAATGACAGAGAGCTCTAAAATCCATCTACCATGCTCCCAGATGATCTTTCTTCCTTCCCCACCCAGGCTCTCAGAACAGATTGTGCTGGTGAAAAAAAAGAAGTGTCAGTACTGTCCAGACATGACCTATGGTCCCTGCCCCTTGCTTTATTTTCTGTTTTGGCACTTCCACTTTCAGCTTAGTCCTGTGTCTTTATACTAATAGAATTTTTCTGTTTTTCTCTCTTTTCTGATCATAAAAGGCAGCGGATACATGCACTCTGTCATTTACCCCCATAAAATATAAGGGACTGCATGGTCATTAACATGCCATGAAGGCAATCTAAAGATAATGTTAGATTTTTTAATATTTGACATGAAAGAAGCTTAAAACAGAAAATTTCAAGATGCAGGTGTGGTCTTATGCCATATTTACTTTCCCTTTTTGCAAGATGAACTCAAACTGTGTTTTCTTGTGCAATAAATAAGACTTAGATCAGCTAAAATTTTTCTAGAGAGTTTTGTAGCCTAAGAACTCCTGCAGTGATACCACCCTTTGCTTATTGGACACAGTCTGGCAGTTCAAGTAAGGTAGAATAATGAGATGACCATTATCACATGTTAAATGACTATGAGACAGTTTACTTGACTTCTGAAAATATGGGGGTGCGGTTGGGAAGAAGAAATGTCATGCATTTCTCCTAGGGAGTTTTGCTACTGGTTGGCAGGAAGATCACACACTCTAAAGCAAGCCACAACCGTTTTCATGAGGCCTCTTTGGGGAGAAATAAGGAGAATTTGTTTTCTTCATTTTTCTATATACTTCATTTCCAAGGGAATCATATTATCAGCCCAGACTTCTAGCTCTCAGCCTTGACAAAGAGACAGTGCTGTAAGGAAAACTGGGCAGGTGCTTGCTAAGGAGGAGAGATATTTGCTGCTTAGTTCAAAAGGTGTAATTGCACTCTGAAGATGTAGTAGGTGAAACAGAGGAAAAAAATTAGTTGTGTTAGAGCTTTTGTAAAATATGAATGGAAAACCAGAGTTGCATGTAGCAGATGAATAGCATTCATCATAAGAGCCATTAAATCACTTGCTAAATTATGTTATATAACTATATTCATAGGGTGACATCCTAGCACTCCTTTGGAATTATTTAGCTGATTGATTTCCTCACCTATATCTTCACTCTTTTAAAAAGCATGACATCTTTCTTCATGTAATTTTTGTATGATATTGTCAAGGGTTTTTGTGGTTGCATTTCAGTAAAAAAGGAAAAACCTTTATCTCTGCCCTTTGTGACAAAGTGTGCCCAAAATAATGCTCTCAAATTTATGCACAGCCTGCATTGGGTACATGTCACTTCTCCTACTTGTTGCCTATGCTTCCTTTGCTTCTTTGGATGAAAATCTTTTGCTCTTGGAGGTGACAGTGGTCACTTTCACCTTTGCACTGTTTTTTACATCTGTCTCTTCTCTTAAAGACCCCTCTTCAACCCTCCGTCCACCTCTGCATTCATCTCTTTACTTTTCTAGTCTGTTATCTCTTGTGCCACAGCAGTAAAGACAGGTCCTCCATTCCCTGCTTTGTCTCACTTTTGCTGAGAATGACCTTTGTGAAAACATAAAGGTACTTATTCATTGCCGAGGGCTTTTCTTTCTTTCCTGAGCTATTCAGTGTTTACTTCTTCCTGAGTTAGACTGGAAACTCCTTGGGGCAGAGGCTGTCTCTTCCTAGATTTCTGCAGAGTCTTTGACAATGACACCTAAATAATAAAGTGGTGGGGAAATGAGATATCATAAATTTCATTTTGTTTTAATTATGATGAGATTACTGTGAACTTCATCTCAGAATCCAGTCTCCCGAGGGGATTCAGTATCATATGCTGTATTTCTTCCTTCTAGTAGATATAATCCTCTTTCTGCGTCCTTATTTTGACATGGAACCAAATTCTGCTTGCAGTCACACACAGGCATCCTCTTTCCCTGCTTGGATTTGCACAAAGTAGCAACTAAAAATAGAATTAATCATCCAGCACGGAAAAGAAACTAATCCTGCCTGAAATGTGGTGGCCATAAGGGGTCTCTTACCATGAGTGATGCCATGAGTGTAGCACAGCAGGGGGGCATCCAGGTTCATGTTTTAGCTCAGATCAGAAGTGCATTCCTGAAGCGAATTCTCGGATGTCAGATTCCGTGCTTATGACTGTGTATCAAGGCACATCCCAGAGGGATGCCTTTGGGAGAAAGCTGAACTCAAGGATCCACTCGGCTCAGCTGATGGTCACAAGCCCTCAGTGGGTGCGTGGGGCACAGGGGTCACATTGAAGCACCTCCAACACGAGCTCAGTGACACACCCACACCCTGGGGGGAGTGCTGGGTTGGCAAGCGGCTCCTGTTGGGCTGATTTGCTGGTGCCCAAGACAGCTCAGTGAGACAGGAGAAGATGGAACCACATTTCTTTGGATCTTGGATGTGAGGACAGAACTGCTTGGAGAGTCACTCTCTAACTAGAGCAAGGAGGGTAGTTAGTGCTTCATCCTGTCTGCTCTTGTATAGTGTCTGCTCCATCACTTCTCGTTCCCACGCTGCCCATGGCTCTTTGCAACAAGATTATTGATCAGGGGACTATATTCAAGGAACAGGAGTCTGGGAACACATTAAATACAAAACTGGTGATCCTGTGAAAATTAACTCTTCCATTTTTTATTTTTTTTTAAGGAAACAAGCCAATTATGTTATTAATAGAACACAGTTACTGATCAGATCATCTTATTTCTTACTGAAAAGGTACAGTATTTGTAGGAAAAAAGTTAACTCTTGACTAATAATGTGAAATTATTCAAAACACAGAACTGTCCAGGGGAATGTTTTCAGAATGCTCTCCAGAGGAAAAAGGATTAGATTCATATATTTTTGTCATGGATTACTGCTAAACAAAATCACATTGAACAGTATTGTGAACCAAGCAGCCTTGACTTGAAAAAGCTGACTTGTTGATTTTCACAGTACATTTTCAATTAAGCGTTACCCCAAAGCTTAATTATCATTTAGGAAGATAACCATTGTACTGTGTTACAGCTAACCACTGGAAAAAGACTCCTCAATAAATTTAGTGGAACTTTATAGCATCACATTGCTGTCGAGGAGGATACACTTGTGATAATACGGTATCACTGTCAGGGGAAACAGAACGGTATTGGGAATTTTAAATTATTGTGCCTTATCGAAGACTGAGCTTTGTGGAAAGCAGAAATAATGGTTAGTGGAGTGTGGTGTTGCAGAATGTCTTGCCAACTGGGCTGTGCAAGAGAACAAGCTCCTTCATCTTCCCAGAAAAACACATGTGGAACAAAGGAGTCATTTGGGTTCAGAGACCACAGAAACTTCCCTTCTAGGTTACTTGCCACATGTGCAACAAGTCAGAGTATTTTTAATAATGTGTTTTGAAGGACAGAAAGATGACAATCATCATCTTTCTTGGTTCTTCTTGTGAGTCATATTTTAATTTTGGGGTATTATTTTGAGCCTGAGACTGATAACATTTGGGAGGTTTTCTGATCCTTTCAGTCTCTAATTCTGTACTTTTAAAATAATCTGTATATATATGATTAAATTTTTTCTGTTGTATGCAGTCTTTTATTCTAAATTGAAAATATAGTTTTTAAGTATCACAAGCATATATTCTTGTAATTTTGGATATGTTCACACAAGATAGCAGTTAAGATGTCACATTTATACTTGATTTCTTTCTTGAAGCACTTCAAATTCAGCAGACACGATGTAGCATAAGGTTAATTAAGCAAAAAGATACAGTTGTCAAAGTTTTCTAATAGAAAACATTACAGAAATATGCTAGACCTAAGGTTGTATTTTTATTTTTTCCCTCCCGTACTTTTCCATGAAGTAACATAATGTTTTGGGATTCCTTAGAAAAAGCAAGCAAGCAAGCTAAAAAATCTTCCGTGTGTAGAGATGGCCTAAATTTGGATCCAGAATATCACATTTTGCTTACCTTGCCTTTGCTAAAGATTCTGAAGAACCCTGGGGGCCCTAGTGGTTTTGTGAGCACCCCAGAAAAAGAGAGTGAGTTTGAGTCAGGCTAATCAAACCCTTTGTGCCTATTTCTTTTAACCACTTCATTCCTCTGGCTGTTAGTAAAGCCTGAGAAAGCTGTGGGTCTCTTGTCCTCCAGAAATATCACAGTAAAAAAAGAAACTCCAGCATTTGATATTTTTAATATAAACTTAGAAAAAAGAGGGGAGAAAGTTTAGTTGTAATGTGCACTGGACTAGCGTACACAGCATTGCTGTACTAGATGCACGATAACCTGTATTTCTTATAAAATATGGAAGTTTTTACCACTTGTGAAAATGCAGCTACATTGACTGCAGGAGCGTGGCTGTGAGCACAGCGTGTCCATGGGCAGCCTCCCTGCCTCACCCCCTGCTGCTTGCCATGTTCTAAAATTCGTGCCTGCCTGTGTGGATGGGTGTCTGCACACATGCACGCTGGGTTTTACAGGGAATTATCCGTGGATTTTAATGTTGTGTAGCACAGGGAGTTGAGGGAATTTAAGGGGTGGTTGGAATTTGACATCTCTGCATTTTTATTCTGAAAGATACTTTGATTAAAGTGTTGGAAGGCCCAGCTAATGGAGGCGTAGCTGCTATTCCAGATATACAGGGTATGAGATTTGAAGGCAAGCCAAATCACAATGGAACACAATAATGATGTCCTTGGTTTATTTTTCACTTGGTACATTCAGGTTCTGATTGAATTCTGAGTGAGGCAACAGTTTTCTCTCCCAGAAAGCAGTGCTATTCCTTGGAGGCTCATAGACTGTTGTCAAAGCAAAAGTGCTTTCTTGTGAAGGGCATGGACTGCAGTGGCAGGAGAAGGGGAAGAAAAACCAAGGGGCAGGAAGCAGGGGGGAAAGGAAGGAATGAAAGGAAAAAAAGCTTTCTTTATTGGTGTTAACCAGGTACCAACTTCTCATAAGAAACATTTCTGCAGTGAGACCTATTACTACTTTGACACAGCTTGCTCTCCACTGATGGTATGTATAACAATGTTGAGAAATGTGAGGTCTCTTCCTCTGCCCTCCTCTCTCATAAGCCTCTCTATGCTCATCACACACAAACACTTCAATAATTCCCTTCACCTTGTTCTCTCAATTTTTTTTGTTTTTGTTTTTTTTATCCCCTAGTATTTTAAAGGTTTTGTTTGGAAAAGACTGTTCACGAATTAGTTCTCTCTGAACAAACCTCAAAGCTTCCTTGCTGCTGCTGAGCTGCTGCAAGATTTATAAAGGCACTGTATTTTCTAAAAAGTTAATAATATTATATAGTTATCATTATTGGAGCTGTTAAAGAGCACCTTATGGAGTTCCTGGATGATGGATTCTGTAGATACGTGGATAGAAGCCCTGAACAAGTTTTGATGTAAATGGTTGATGCTGGTGATAGGAATAACTGAGAATATTTGTGCCCATTTCTTCAAAAGGGGGAAAAATTCTGTTAGACATAAAGCCATCCTGTTGCATTCCTGAACTTAGAAAGTATGAGTCCCCAACCCTTCCTGGCTGTCTAGCTCATCCCAAAGCTGATCAACTCATAGGAAAAGAAAACCTGAGAAAGTTTGTTTGGGTCTGAGCAGGCTAAAAGGCCAGAGGAGCTCTTTGCTGCAGAGAAATCCAGGTGGAACTCCCCAGAGGCAGTGATCCTGCCCAGCTGAAAGGGGAGCTGCTCATCACAATGAAGGGGAAAGCAAACTGAGAAGTTATCAACCCGTGATGGACTGATGGTGAGCTTGTGGATGTGATGTGTACAGGCTTATTAATTAAAAAAAAAACAACCCTCAATTTAGGGGATTTTTTGTGCTGCTTATAGTTAAGATTGTTAGAAACCCCAGATAATTTTCCACTAGATTCCAGGAATAAAACAGTATTGCTTTTATTCATTTGTCTTTATTTACTGTGGACCTTTTCTTATCATGTGATTTAGTCCATATTTTATATTTACTCCCTGTCCCAGGCTTCCAAGCCCAGCAAACGATGCTGAAAATAGAGATCAGTATATTTTTACACCAAATTCTAAGATCACATTTATAAATGCTGGGTTGACTGATGGTTACTCACTCTCCAAAAATGCAGAAGATCCAGATTAAAGTGTTTGCTCTGCTTAGGCTGTGTTTACAGAGGGGAAAGTTTCAGTTGCATTGGATGTTGAATGGAAACCAAAGGTGAAGCCAAGTAACTTTTCACAAAAAGGAATTCTTGTTTTCTCGCCAACATGAGAACAGTTCCTTTTATAGTAGTCTCTAAAGGACAAGCATGTTGTAGGCTTGATTCTGACCTTTCTGTTTTTTCTAATAATTAAATAAGCCAATTCTGAAAGCTCTAACAAGAGCACGGAGGGAAACTTAAAACTGCGAAATACCTGGTGGATTCCAGGAGAAGTTACCTAACAGTAGAATGTATGACACTGTAAACAAAAAGCTTTACAAATATAAGAAATTATCACAATTCTAATTTTTTTTTCTCCATAACTCTTGAAAGTTCCATGATACCCTGTATCCTTGCATACAGGATGGGTCAGTGATAGTAGTTTAGCTTTGAAAGATGTTGCTTGACTCAAGATGCTTTCTAGAGAGCGTATAAGTAGAACTTGTACTTAGTTATATCAAATTTCTCTAGTAAGAGTAAAAGTTATCCTTGGTGAAATGGTATTTCTATCCTGATTACCTGATTGATGTAAAGCTTTAGAGAATGTAAGTTGTGGCACATTTTTGCCTTGGGAAAGGAATCTATTGGATTATGTTGTCCATCTCTCTTTCCTGTTCAAAACATGTCATGTCTTTACAGAATCAATTCAAAATTACTACTGGTTTTAGCACAGTTGCTAACTTAATAATGTTTTTCAACTGTTACAGCTGAAAATCATAGTTGGAAACATTTTATATTTTGAAAGAAACCGAATGTCAGTGAACATTCACCCTTTCAACTTCTAAGGACAAGCCTATTTTTCTTACAGAATAGCAGCTGAATTGTGAAGCCCAAAGTCTTTCTACTGACAGTGTTGTCAGCTCTTACTTTCTCTTTAGTCCTTTTGCCATTTTGCCATTTCTCTGAATCATGCACATCCATTGCCGTACTGCTTTAACTACTAAATAAGCCCTTTCCTCCCCCAAAAAGGCTTGCTAATTTTTGCATGTTATCTTAAGCTGATTTAACAGTTGTTTTGCCAACTCTTCCCAGCTGTTGCTGCTGCTGAATTGATTCATTTTGCTCTTGAGATGTTGCAGGCAAATATGAAGCAAAGTTTACTTGACCACTAATCCTCCTCTTAAATGAAGAAAGGATATTATTTGAACAAGGACTTGTTCAAAACGCAGACAGAGTTTTTTTCCTTAAATCTGCCTACTGTAGACACCAAAGTTATTTGCTTCTTATCTGGTAAATTCTTATCTAGAAAGTGAAAAATGCCTTAGCCCTAAATAGTAACCAAGAAAATCATTTTTTCCTGGTGCAATAAGTCTATGGAGGCTTTTTTTTTTTGGGCTGTGAGTTCCTAAGAGGTGTTCTGTGTGTCTTGGAGTGCTTCCAGAAACTATTGCTCAGCCCATAAACTGATGAAATTTCACAGACTACAGGCCAACTGAGGCTGGAAGACGCCTCTGGAGATCATCTACTCTTAATTCTCTGCTCAGAGCAGGGTCAGCGAGAGCAGGTTGCTCAGGGTAATGTCAACTTTGGTTTTAAATATCTCCAAGAATGGAGACTCCACAGCCTGTTCCAGCAACTGACCATCCTTGCAGTAATCTATTTTTCTTATTAAGTCTCTGTGGAATTTCCTCTATTTCCATATATGCCCCTTGTCTCTCATCCTCCCAGTGGGCACCAAAGAGAAGAGTGTGACTCTGTCTTTTCTACTCCCTTCCATCAAATATTTAATTCTGTTGATAAAATCTCCCTGAGCCTTCTCAGCTCCAGACTGAGGAGCAGTCCCAGCTTGTTCAACCTCTGCTCATCTGAAAGGTGGTCCCATCACTTAAACATTTCTTTATGGCCTCTGGGTGGACTCACTCCATTTTATCTGTGCTTCTCTCATATTGGTGCACTGTCTGACCAAGGCTCAGCAGGGAGGAAGGATCATCTCACTTGACCTGCTGGCAACAGCCTGCCTAATGCAGCCCAGGGTAACATCAGCCTTCTCTGCTGCAGGGGCATATTGCTGGCTCATGCCAGCTTGGTGTCCACCAGATCCATTTTTGGAAAAGTGTTTTTAGATCCCCAGCTTATATTGGCCCATGTGGTGGTTCTTCTCTCTGTGCAGTACTTTGTACATCCCTTTCCTGAACTTCGTAAGACTCCTGCCAGATCTCTGGCTGGACTTTTTACAGCTCCAGCCTTTGAGCCCAGCAGTTCAGCTAGTTTTCAGTACACCCCACTGGCCACTTCCTTAGTCCATACAGGGTTTTTTTTAATGAGAATGTTATGGAGACAGTGTTGAAAGCCTTGCTAAAGTCAGGATAAAAAGCACCAACTCCTGCCCATCACTGAGCCAATCACCTCCTCATGAAAGGCTGTCAGGTTGGTCCCGCATCATTTCTGTTTGTAAACCCCTGCTGTCTTCTCCTGGTCACCTTCTGGTCTTTCATACACTGGGAAGTGGTGTCAGGGGTGATTTGCGTGTTTCTAAGAGGATTTTCTGCATCACTTTCCCAGGTTATCCAGATATTCCTTACCCCTCTTGAAAATGAGTGCCATTTGTTTTCTTCCCATTCCTCCAAAATCTCCCACAATCACAAAGACCTTTCTCAAGTAATCAATAGTCACCTTGCAGTGACTTCGACCAGTTCTCTCAGTGCTTGTGTTTGCCAGCAGCTTTTCTGACTAGTGCAGAAGGTGACTGTAAAGAGAGATTTGGGGTCTCTTATGTGTTTGTTGATGCCAGTTTTTTGCAGGGCACACACACAAACATCAAAACTGTCCATATCTGCCTGTGTGCCCTGCAAATCAATTTAGAGCTAATCTTTTAGGATATATTCATTTGAACTGTAGGCTATCTGAACATCCTCCTACTGTAAAGTCCATCTAATTAAATTAATATGTAGTGTAGAATTACATATTTAATATTGTAATATTAATATTACATATTTATTTTATTTTTTAAACTTATTTGTTTAAAGTCTGCTTAAGTTCAAAACCCATTAAATATATAACACTAAACCTGCAGTAGTATCAGCATATTTTTTGAAAGTTTTCTAAAAATTAGAAGTTAGCAAAGTGTCTAAGGTGTACTGCAAATTATTTGATCCATATTCTGTGAAAGAATGGTTATTATTTTGAAGACTTGTTACAAATTTATTCTGAGCACAAAAATTAATACAAAGCCTGAAAGACCTTCAGTTTAAATAATTTTAAACATGTTGACATTTTAGTTTTGATGTCTCTTATTTAAAATCAAAGAAATAAAAGTCAGCCTTTTAAAGTATTGCTTTCCAAATGAATACTGATTGTACAGTCACTGTGTGTCTCTCATAGAAGAGCTGTGGTTAACTTTGCCACTTCAGTCATTTAGATGTAGATATATTCTTTTTGAACAAACATCTTTCTTTTTATCTGTCATATTTTGGTAATTTTTGTTATCATCTTCAGTTACTGTAGTAATTTCAGGATGCTTCCTGTAGCAGCAAACAATCTGTGCTTGTAACTGGAGGTGTTTATTATTTTTCCAGGCCATACTTCTTTATGCCACCTAAGTTATAGGACCTATTTTTTAATTGTATTTTCACTTGTTTAAGCACAGCAAAGACAGAATTATTTTTTTTTAAAACTGTTAAGTAACATATCCTGTGATTACATGAATTTGTAGCTCAATGAAATGCTAAAGTTTAGCATAAGATGTTTGAATATTTGAAATATTGCCTTATTAGCAGAAGCCATTCAGTTCCATTCTAATGAAAAGGGCTCCCAGTTGGGAACCTATTGGAACCCTGAGGACTCTTTTTGGAAACCTAGAAGATGTACTTCTATATAACAGCTTTTCATTAAGACAGAGAGTATTTTTGAGCCAGAAAGAAAATGCATGGTGTGTGTCGCAGCTTCTGGGATTCCTTAAGTTAATCCCACTTCTTTGAAAGTTATATTCTGTTTCAGTTTTACAGCATGCAAATTTGCATCCTCTCTATTTTCTTGTATTCTAGTTTGCATCCCCTGCAGCTTGTTCTTCGTCTACAGCTATACCCGTACCTATGGCCACTCATGGGAAGTTACTTTTAGATATCCACTATTTATTTCTCACACAGAAGTAGCACGACCCTCTGCCAGAGTCCTTTTCCTAGTAAACACCATGAACTATTTTTTTTCCTATGGTGATTTACTTCTGTATTTTCTACACAGTGAAAATCCCTGGATTTGCTTTTTTTTTTTTTTTTTTTCTTCACTTTCAAGATGTTGGGCCTCTTTTGCAGTTGTTGATGGTTAGTTGGTTTTTCTGTGGGTTTTTGTTTGTTTGTGGGTATTTTTTGTTTTGTTTTTTGTGATGGTATGTTCCCGGGGAGTTGTACCAGAGTTTGGAATATGCTAAGAGTTTTCAGCGTACTCCCTATACTATATAGTTTACAGCATGCAGTTTGAAATATAAATGAATGTGTCAACAGTTTGCTTTGTGGATATGTAACATAGTCAATGGGTCCACAAGCATTAATTGGATATTAATTGCCAATATGCTGTGCAAAATTCCAAAGCCTAGGCAGGATTATGCATTTGTAATCACTGTAAACAAAAGCCTGGTTATTTTTTAGTCAATGAATTTGAATAGAGAAATTAAGCTGGCAGAAGAGAGCAAGAATGTATTTTCTGTATGAACAGAGAAGTTGTTATGGTGTGGCCAGGGCTGAAATCCTAGCTGGAAATGATCAAAGATGTTGCTAGAAAGAGGAGAGTCCTTAGAGGTGAGTTTATGAAGCTTCAAGCACCTCATGTGACGGTAGTGACAGTTATTAGCTATTACAGCTGTTGTCAAAGATCTAGTTATTCTGAAGCATATCGCACATGATCTGAGTGGAATGAATGTATAAATTATTATAATTATTATTGATACAGTATAACAGCTGAAAGTACTATTTGTGGGAAATCATATGCACACTTCAATTAAGCTATAATATAAATGCAATTTAAAATGTAACTGCAGATTAAGTGTAACACTCAAGCCTGACTTCATGCAGAGAAACCTTCTTACTAGGCCCTAACTGTTGACAATATCATCATTTCTAACAGACAAAAATGTCAGTGCTGTCAGCCAGTCAGAATTGCACCAGAAAATCAGTGAATCCCTTGTTTCTGTAACTAATGCAGTTAGTACCCCAGGTCTCATTATGCACTGAGCCTTTCTGCCACAAGATTTCTTAATGGAGGCCAACAGGGCAGGACCTAGTTGGCAATGCAGTTCAAACACCAGCAGGACAACTACATGCACTGAGGCCCTCACTTTGTGTGATCATTTATTCATGCATTCAGGTCTGTTCATATTTGCAATAAAAGAAATTTATTTATGCATTTACAAAGCAATTACAAGAATTTTTTATTATACAAATTTCTTGGTAAATGGTGCCTGCCTGAAGAGAAGGGAATGCTGGAGACAGTAGGAACTGATGTAAAACCAGAAACAGGAAGGCTGCTTGAAGCTGCACCAGGATGTGGAGCAAAGGGAGGGAAGAAGTTGGAGAGAATTCAAGGAAAGATCTGAGACATGTGGCAGCCATAGAGCTCTGCCACCATAATGCATGCCTGCGAAGAGCTTGCCCAAAAGTGTAAGGTGACAAAAACTCTAAAGAAGTATTAGTAGGAGTAGCCGATACAGGAATTCATTTTAACCCTCTTTACTTCTAATCTACATCTTTGTGTCACCGTGTCACATTGATTGGCACACCTTGCTGCTGGAGTTACAGCTTTCACAAAGGAAGCGTGATAACAAGGGTGAGCAAACACAGGTTTCTCACTCAGAGCCCTTTCCAGTTCTCCTCCCCTTCCCTCCACGATGGGTCTGCTGTATGTCACTTCAGCATGTCTCTCTGTAATCTAAATCATCTTGTTCTGTGTGTACAGTAAACCACATGCTTGGTTGATGCAGCATGGCATAAATTACAGATTATGTGTAAATTGTGATGGGTCCAATTAATCACAGACTAAGTTAATTTAGACCTCACATTAGGACATCTGTATTACACATCTTCGAGTTCAGCCTTATTTGTGGACAGGCAGGACTTGTTATGAGCGTGTTTGTTCTCACTGAAGCCCTGCCACCAGCACTAGTGCTCTTCCAGGTGCTGCCTTCAAGTCTCTGTGCCAGAGGTGGCTGTGTGGGGTAGGACATGTCTACCATGTGCACCAGAGGCTGAAAGCCACAGGGAAAGCTGCTGCTCAGATTGGAGCTGAGACCACAGCTTGATAGGCCCACGTACTTTTGAAACAGAGATGTATTCACTGGAGACTTGAGGGAGGGAAGAGGAATGCCACATTTCTGTGGGGCTTGGACTGCTGGAGGTCCTTCAGGGCTTCTCCCCATATGCATTGTTTTGGCAGCACTGTCCATGTCAAACTGCTCTGTCAACTGCCTGGCACTGGGCCTCTTTTGCTAATTTATTTGTCATGGTTGTCCCTTTGCCTTTGTCCTCCCACCTCACCAGAAAAAAATAAGTTCAATTTTTATATAGTTTGAGTTAAAGATGTTTTGGGGCCTGTTATGGCTTAGCATGAAAAGCTGGGCAGGTTGGACTGGGCTTGGTTGCCTTAGTCTGCAACTAAGGGGGCTGCTACTAAATGTCCTGCTTAGTCTCTTTCTTCATTCTCTTGCTTTATTGTACGGAACTTGAAGCTTTTGAAGTAGTAACACAGTTTATTGTGGCCACTGATATTGAATTCCTCTTTTCCTTTTTTCAGACAGCCTCCTCATCACTGCTAAGAACCATCTCCACGGTTACAATGCCAGTCTTGATCCCACATCACCAGCAAAATACTCTAATCCCTTCACTCTGCCTGAAAGGGTCTTATTCCCTCTCTGTTTTAGAAAACTGACACAACAACTGAAAACAAACAAACAAAAAATCCTCTGTGGACCCTTAGTCATAAGACAACACACAGGAGTTACTGTGGATTTTATTTTCATGGTATCGATAATATTGCATCTTGATCTGTGAAAATGGCTGTTGTCACCTATAGTTCTTCACCATTTATCTCCAGAGAACATAAGTCTCATTGTATGGTGTAAATATTTTGAGCCAAGAAAAATAAGCTAAATGCTCCCCATGACAGGGTGGGAAAGTCTGCTGGCTCCTCAGTATTAGGTTTGCAGACTTTCCAGTGTCTTCAGCTGTGAGGCAATTTTGTTTTACAGTAAATCTCTTCTCCCAGACTGATTCCTTAACTGACTGTATATACTTAATCCCCTTTTGATCCTTGACAAAAACTCCTATCTCTTTTCCTTAGGGATCTTCAATTTCTTTCTTTTGCTGTGTTTTCAGTTTTCCTTTTTTTTTTTTTTTTTTTTTTAATTGACTTGGATACTTAGGAAACAGGTGATAGAGAAAAGCAGAAATTTCTCCTGAGTACCTAATGCACATTCTCAAATGGGAGAAAAAAGTATTTTGGTGATACTAGGAAAAAAAAAATGCTTGTATTTTCCAGTGTTTTGAAAACATTGTGTGGTGTATGTTCCTCAAGAAAGTAGGAAATTCAATACTACTTTTATATTTAATGTATACCACCTTTAGTGTTAAAATACTATGAAATATTTGTAAACTTGCAAGCCTTTTCTCTCATCCATTTACCCTTAAACTTCACTGAGTGCAGCTTCTCTGATTTATTCATATGCCTAAGTTGAGTGCAACAATGCTGTGTTCAAAGATTTCTTTTGATAACTTTGACTTAAATCATACTGTGAAGGGTGTCTTCTGTTGGAGCTCATAGAGTAGGTGATCTCATTGCTTGTTCAAAATTGCTATTATTTGCCCCGCATTACATTCTTGCTACTCTGCATTGCAGTTCCTTTAAACTTTTGTGAGCCTTCAAGTCTTCTAGGAACAAGATGTTGTGGAAATTTGCTAGTTCTTCAACACCTCTGCTGAAGCATGAGGCTTACAGGCCTTTCCAGCCCACTTCAGGGTTTGCTGGGCCTTGAAGAACTATTCATACTCAAGTCTTTAGAGATCTCTTCTGGAGCCATCTTTAGCAAACAAAGAAATCCTTTTTTTGCTTTCTCCTTGTTCTGTGCAATTTGGCATTAAGGTATCAGTGGTATGTCGTTCCTTTTGCCTTCTTTTTCTCACTGATTAATCTATGTTTCTACTACATACTTTCATAACATAGAGCATTCTGGGTCTAAGATAGAAGCCCTTTCACCTTCTTTGTAGCTGCCCTACAAATGACTCAAAAGGTATTTGCACAATTAACAAGCTCCCTGATTTAGAACATTGAACTTGCAGGAGATTTGCACAGAGGCTGTGTGTAGCTCAATCAGCAACTGAATCAAGTATACACTTGCTAATTGTGGTTTCTCCCTTTTTGTGTTAATGCAGGCGGGTTCCATTCAAATTCTGGGGAGTGGTTTCAAGAATTATGTCACAAACGTATTGTCATTATTGAATAAGCATGCTACATAACTCAGTTTTTGTGGCTAAAGCTTGGTGGTTTCCCTGACCAATTTTTGAGTTTGTTTTAGATATCTTTAGAGAATTTAGGTAATTCCACACAGGTTTAAGAATATAATATACTGTGGACATGCATATAGTTTGTATAAGGGAGAAGTTATGTGAATGTAGAATGCTCTCATCCTTTTATTTACAGCTAAGTTCATAGTTAATTAGAAATTGACAAAGGCATAAAATCCTGTGATTACAAAAATGTAGGGAACTCTCCTGAGTGCAAAACTGTATTCTGCCTAGTGTTGAAAATTATAACCACTGCACTATATAGCCATGAAATGGCAAAGAAGGGATGTAATTGCTCTCTTCAGTTACCTAATAAGTAGTTATGGAGAAAATTGTCAGACCCTTTTCAAGGCTGTAGAGGGAAAGGATGAAGCACGTTTCCAAAATGAAAATTTTGACAAGATATTAGGGATATTTTTTTTTTTTTACCATGGGTATCACAAGCTAAGCACCAGATTCAAGGCACAACTGGACACATCCCTGAGCTTCTTGATCTAGCTCTGTAGTGGGACCTGCTTTGAGCATAGTGTTGGATTAGATGGCCTCCCTTGCAACCCGTATTACTTGGTAATTCTATGTTCTGTACAAAGAATGTCCTAGTCATATTTAATTTAGAATAGAGATATAACTGCATAGATGTTTAAAAAAAAAACAAACCACCAAACTAAACCAAAAAAACCAACCAACCAAACAAAAAACCCCAAAAACCAACACTGAAAACTGTAACTTACCTGTTGAACCAAAAATTTATTATTGGAAAGTATTTTTTTTATTTTATTATTCTGTTTCCAACAACCTGTGGACATTTTTCCTCAATTCCTCCCTTGGGGCTAATATGACCATTCAATTTTGTGTTTAACTTTGTTTTAGGGAGCTACCATCCTGGCTGAGTATTTTCTCAGTGTAAAAGTTCCAGACTCTAGTCCCCTGTAATCATTAGAACTGCTTTTGCATGATACACAGAAATAACAATAATTTCTGAATACAGCAATGCAATCAAGAATGAGCCTTGACATGTTTAGATCTATGTAATTTAAAGGTACATAAGGCAGAATGCTCTTTATTCTTGTTACACAGTAATTGTGCTCCAAGCTCTGCATAGCTGTTTGTCTCTGTCTGTGGGCATTGCACAGGCCTTCTCAAAATAGTTTCCATTGCACAGAAGTAAAACAGATCTGACCTGGATTAACTGGAGCATAGACTCCTAATGAGCCAGATGGATCAACATTCCTGTTCAGCAGAAATGACAGTTACAGTGTTTGCCACAATAACCAAGCAGTTGCCTTGGTTTTTTCCTCAATAAAAGAAACTATTTTAATCTTGGTCTAGAGTGGTTAAGCAGAGACTGCTGTGAGGCATTTCCTTTGTAAAAACTTTATCTTACGTCATTACGAATTTCCCAGGGAGGATCCAAAGCTGGAATGCTGAATGAAGTTTCTCCTTGTGACTCTAACTAGGGACAATATCTGCGAGCTAGCCCTGAGCTGGATGAAGCATCTGAAGGAGAACATTGTCATAACATTTTGATTTAAGTAGGAAGTATGGAGCATTTCCTTTCATTCATATCCCTTGCACAGAAAGCGGGCAAAGGTCAGATGAACTGCTCTTGGGTGCCCATCAGGAGATAATTTGTAGAATACAACACTGAAGGTCCCAACAGTTCAGAGTCCAAGTGTAGAAAAACTTTCTGGATATATCTGGTCTCCAGGTTCCTCTGTCTGGGCAGAAAGGGAGTGCTGCAGTCACTGCCCAGCCCAGCACAGTGAAACAGTATCTGGATGATGTGCCTTAGACGAAATGTCCACGTGTTGAGCACAACTTAAATAGATGACATTCTCAGAGCAGCTCCTTTATCGCCACCCCTCCCACCATCTCATTCAACTCCAGAGAGCTTTCCCATGGGCTCAGAGCTTTCGCAAAACACGTAAGGATTGGGACAGCTACCACATACTTGCCAGCCACACTAACCCAGCTGGCCTGTGAGCTTGCACTTGTGCCCATTTCTGCCTTGAAAGGGGAGCAGGAAAGTGCTTATGAAATAGGCTTGTGTTCATTTTGAATACGTACAGATACATACAAAAGCAAGGAAATATGCTGGAAGGACTGTGTGTGTTGTGAAGGGAGAATTATATGCCAAAGGGGTTGGGTTCTCTTACTTAAATACTAAAAGGGAACAAGCCCTCTGTTACCCAACATAGAATTTCCCGTAAATTCACTGACGAACTGTGAACGATACATAAGGACTGTGTAACTTAATAGCTGCTCTTCCAAATTTTCTTTTGCCCTTTCAGCTATAAAAGGCAATTCCTTAGAGTTTTCAAAGGTACAGTTCATTGCTCTTTGGTTTAGTGTTGCAGAGCAAGTATAGTAAGTATCAGACCTTATTGCAGTTACTTTTTTCTCTTTGCAAAACCATTATACACATCTTTGACCTTTAAAAGGAAAAGTGCAAATACACTTCAGCAAATGTTTCCAGCATTAATTTCTGTTTTTCAGAATTACAAATATGTGGGTCTTAATCCATATGGACTATATAAAACCTCTTTTATTCCTTTTTGCTTTACTCTTTTTTTATTATTATTATTATTATTTTTTATTTATTTTTCTCAGTTCCCTTTCATCCAATATCATCTTTTATTCTTAGTCTTTTTTTTTTGTTTTGACCAAAGAGATAGAAGATTTATAAAAATATATATGTATCATATTTTTTGAACAGTGCGGGATTATTTTTCAAAAACAAACACATAAAATATCCCCAAACAAACCCAAAAACCTCTAAATCGGAATAAGACAACCATGTAAAATTGGTAAGATATTGTCTGTTTCCTACTGCCCTGGACAGCCTATTATCCCTTCATATCACAAACTTAAAACCTGAAGGTTTTTTAGTTAAGTCTTTTTCCACTGTTTGAGCCTGTTGTTTAGAAAGGAACTTATTGCTGTGCAGCATGTGCATATGAAAAACAAAGCATTACCAAATTAACGATGGAGCAGAAGGAATCATAGAATTTTTTCATTGTTAGGGAAATGAAATAATTTACTCTTCAAGGTAGTGACCTTATTAAAAGCACTACTTAGCTGGTTTCCTTGTTTTAGCTTTAGGGGAAAAAAAAATCCTTTTCCAAGATCCTCAAAGATTGTGTCCCAAACCCACAGGAATTGCTAACCACAAATGCTTCATATTACAATATTCTCATCCATATGTGTTTTTTTTTTCTGCTTGTGGATGAAGTTACTTGTGTGGATATATAGATCATTTTTAAAGGTGGAAGCAGGAAGCATTGCTGTCATTATCTATTTTTTGTGAAGTTTCATTTTTTTCTGAATTAAGAGTAAAAATTTTCTAAGGAAGTGAGATGACACATGAAATCAACATGTCATGGGTTGTTTTCTAGTGTTTTATTCAGCTCAATCCTTGAATATTTTGGACAAGAACAGCTAGAATTGCAGTCACACCAGTAGTGGTTTGTCACTTAACTCTTCCTCTGACATGAAGTCTTTTGTACTCTGTAAAATATCGTGTCCTGATGTATATGGACATAACTCACTTGACTTTAATTGAGGATCTGGCCCAAGCTTTGATCTCTTTTTAGAACTTGTCCAACTTTTCCCTTTATGGCCAACAACATAGTACCACATTTCTGCTGGCTGAATACATGCACTATATATATATAAAGTAACTAATGACCTTTAAATAGTTACCAGTGGGCAATTTTTAACTTGTTATAATAGTTTGAAGCTATTTGGATGCCCTGTCGTCACTGTAGTATGCAGCACATTAACATTCCAGAGCCCACAAGGACATTTACTATGAATTGTGACAGTGTTTTCCTCTGTGGCAGCTTTCAGGCCTTTCACGTAGTAGCTGAGTCCTGGTCTCAATGACTCTACAGCGACAGCAAGGAGTGCTGGCAAAGCATTATTGTGGGCAATATTCCATCAGAAAGCATATTTCAGCTAATGCCCCCCTCCAAAAAAACCCACCAAAACAAAAGCAAGCACTCTAGCATCTAAAGAGTTCCCACTGTCAGCTGGTGAAATACATTGTAAATGGCAATAGCTGCCTTAAATTTCAACACGTACATGGTCTACATATAAATACAAAATAAAGGTTACAGACTAACATTTGGAGGAATGGGGGGAAAGGCCTATTTCCTGGCATCACAGTGTTGAAAACAGCATCACTCGGAATGGAAATTTTGTTCTACAAATAGAGTTGTTAAACTATCATCAGGAATGACGTGCTTGTTAAGTGAGAGTCTGAAAAAACACAGTATAGAAATTGAGTGTGGTGATATATAGGCTCTGTATGTACACATTTTGATGAGCCTGTGGAATGGCATAGCAGTGAATATGTTGCTTCTTTGCAGTTTTAATTATGTCTATTTTCTGCACACATTGCCTGAATTAGAGCATAAATAGAGGCATATTATAGAATATAACATAAAAGGAGATATCGCGAATAAGGAGGAAAGGAAGAAATAGCTACTTCCCTCAAAATGTCCAATAACTAACCTAAACCTTCGAGAGAGATAAAGATGTTCTAAGAATTTCTTGAATTTATTGAGGAAAAATATCAATAGGAGGCCATAAATCTGGAGTTTGATATTAAAACAAGCAACTAACTGCTAGTTTATTATTTTGTTATTCCGCTTTTAAGAAGATTCATCGCAGAACAGATGAGTTCTTCTTGTAAAAGATTTTGTTGCATTTGTTGAATTGTACATTTTCAATCTGGATTTCAAATACTCCCCAGCTCTGAAAAGGAGAGTTAGCCTTTACCAGCCAAGTGACTGCATGTTGGAGGACAAGAGACAAATTTTACTTAAAGTGACAGTGTAAGAATAACATCAGAATCTTTAATGGAAATAAATAGCTCAAATATCAGCTTCTCTAACAGGAGTAAGTGTTAAAGGTTTTAGGACTGATATTTCTGGTTGAACAAAAGCTCTGGATACTTAGGAGCCTGGATTGATGAGGGACATGACCTTTTCAATGGGAGATTTTGCAGTTATCAGGGCTAAATTACTCCTGATTCATTATGTGGAATATTCCTTTTTGTCGGTTTTTGTACCTCAGAAATGTTTTTGACAGGAACTGTGATGCTCAGTAAATGTGGCAGAATTTAGAACATTTCAATATGTCCCTTTAGACTTGAGGTTAGACATTTGGTGATGACTGAAGACTGTGAAATCTCCTTTCCCTTGTCAGGGGCAATCGTTCCCTGGGAAAGGGTGCTGGCTTTGTGACAAAGCGCCATCATGTACCTTATGTGCTGTGCACCACTGCGGCCACAGTACTTTTTGTCTGATATTTGTGATGGTTTATAGAAAACATGAAATGGCTGTAAACTATAGCAGGGCTTTTAAAAATCAGTCCTTAAATCAGAAAGTGTGTTACTGTATTTTCTCCTGTATGTTGACTGTGCAGTGTGCAGGTGAAACCAGTCTTAGCAGTGGTTAGGACATATGTGTGTTCCCAAGCACAGTGAAACCTCTGTGAGCTCCTCTGCCGGGCATGGTTCATGTCACTCTTGTGACCCCAGGAGACACAGATCAGCAACAGCCTGAAACTGGCTGAAACTGCAGTGGTAGCAGGACTGTGGGCAGGAGAGTGTCCTGCTCACAGAGATGAGCTGAACAAATGCATGAGTATTGGAGGGTTAGTTTGAGCTTTAACATGTGCTTACAATGGTACTTCTCCAGAGAGGCCAAGTTTAAATTGAAGCTGATGGCCAAGTCTGATGAATTGTACCAAAGTATTAGTGCTGTTTTGTGATGTGTAAATATAGACACAAGGATCAGAGAGTCTGGTTCCCTGTAGATGTCCACTAACAGGGCAATATAGTTCAAATAATGACAATATTCCATCTGGGCCCTTTGTGTTGCTCTCATATTAGAGTGACTTCTTCCTTAAAAGCTCTCTGTGCAACACTGAAAGAGAAGAAAGTCTAGTAATTCTTCTGTGTCCCTTCTTGTCAAAAAGGGTGAGTGGATAAGTGACCTCATAACAGTGCAGAAATGAAAACCTGTATTTTGTATGAATTTTTTTGTAGTTGTTACTAAAGCAGCCCTGTCCTGTAAGAGACACAACAAAGCAAATGGCTATGGAGAGCATTGCAGCACAGCATGAAATTCCACCAAAATAATGTTTTGATATATGCCCCTAGAAATGTATTGATGTGGGTCTTTTTAAAGGTCAATTGTTCCTCTTCAGACTGTTGGTTAATAGACATGTTATGATGAGCTTGTGTATTCAACCTACTTGGGGGTTTATTAAGAGAGTGGAGAACCTCAGTTTTGTGGGAAGGTTTGCATTGTATGTTTTAATGGAAACTATGCAAAACTGCTATCAGGGAAAACTTGGCTGTTTGCATTTAGATCAGGTGAGGGGCTTTTTTGTATTTTACCTGAGAACACTTGTGTTCAAAGCCCACCTGGCTCCAAATCCTGCTTCTGATGCTGGCTGATCATGAAATTAGGGAGCAATGGTGGACCAAGATGAACCTGTACAGTTCTCTGAAGTTTACTTTCCCAGTCTCCAAAAATGTAAGAAATCCCTCTTTTGAGGTTTTGTGTTTTTTTTGTTGTTTTTTATTTTTTCTTGAAATAAACCAGCAAACCTCAACGAACCCTTCTATCAAATTGCTTACAGCAGTGCTCAAACTGTAAATGCAATTATGCTTTGGTATTATATGTCTGGTTTAATATACACAAAAGTGATTAAAAATCAATAAGACCATGTAATAATTGTATCAGGTATAAAATTGGCTTGAGCAATGACACGGCATCAGTCGCAACATGACATTGAAACCTAATAGTTTGGTCTGCATTGCTATAACTAAAGCTTTAGAGTTGAGATCAATACCTTAATGATTAACTATTTTTTTGTAAAACAAATCATGAAAGTTTTCCACAAAGCAGTGGTTAGTTTGTTAGTAATATTGCCACTTAAATTTCAACATTCATGTGTTAGCAGAACTGTTTTCAGTAGTGTATAAAAGGTAAGCCATGTTCTTTCCTCTGAAAATGCACTGTGAACCAAATATTCAAGCTTGACTAAGAAAAAATAATTTTTAAAATTAACTTGATCAGTGTGACCTTGGAAATCTTAAATAACCCCAAAGACAACAGCAGATCATAGTAAAGTCTTGATCTTCTTTTTTCTCATCTTTTTTTCGTACTCACAAAATTGACCAATTTGAATGTTTCTATGTGGCATTGCTGTATAGCTTGAAAACGGGTGAAGGATGAAAAAAAGCCTAACGAAAAATTAGCTTGATAATGACTTTTTAAGTAGGATTATTGTTGCTTTCTGTGTTGAAATTAGTGAGCTTCAATTAAAAAAAATATATTTTCTACTTGAAAATGGAATAATAGACAAGAAACTTAAACTGTAATCTTGAAATAAAGTAATGATTGATAACAAACTAGAGTTAGGATCTCTTCAGCTTTAAGGATGACAGTAGCTGACTTTCCTTTGAATCAGGTTCTGTTATGAAGGATTTTTGTTGACAGTGCTCTGAGGCTTGCTAGTGTCTGACGTGTACCTAATATATGATTTCTCTCTATCCAAGAAATAATCTGCACTAGGGCTAAAATCCTAAGTAAGCAGAGCCCAAAGATGCATGGCATAATGTTTTCCTGGTGTGGATTCTGTCCTATACCATTCTTCACAGCTGCCATGTGCAGCTGTGTGGACATTCAGGTACAGGCTTTCAGATGCCATCAAAAACTTAAAGCACCATTAGCTTGACATAAAATGACACATAAAAAAGTATGGATAGAAAAGAATAGCAATGAGCTTTAGTTTGACAAGTACAAAGGTGATGCATTTCAGGATGTAAAGGCTGGCTGTTCCAAGCCTTAAAGGTGCTCAGTGGATGAAGAAAATCTATCACAACTGGCAGATTTTCAAAAAAGGACATACAAATGAAAAACCTGAATACATCATCAAAAGCTATGAGGGTTTTTTCCCTCAAAACTTAACACACAGCAAAAATCCCCTTTGTGTGTGTGAGGTCTGGTTCATGAATAATGAGTTAAGTTTGATTATAAAAATAATAGAACTGGATGAGCAAGTAAGTCTTTCATCTGTAATGTCTGCCATTCATTTTAGCTGTTGCTGCTAAGGAGAGCTTGGCCAAATCATGTTCCCTGTTACACGAGTGTAAATCCCTGACTTGAGGGTAAATGAGAGCAGAATCTGGCTGCTCTCCCCATCTCTTTCTCTCTCCCTCATGCTCAGCTTCTCTGGTTTGTTTTCATTTATTTATTTTCACCTTTCTTTTTCCTTTCCTGTCATTCTCTTTGCCTTTCTTTTGCTTTGGTTTGTAAGAGAGCTTATTGTCTGACGTGTCTCCCTTTTTATCAGCACATTACACAGAACTATTTCCATTTTGCCCTATTTTACACTGAATCCAGAAACTTAAACAAATACACAGAGAAGGCACAGTAATGTCTTAATGCGTCAAAATCCTCTCTCCTGTCACCTTTTGAGATCACCTCTGTGTACATGTACCTTCATTGTTCTTAGTAATTTTTGACAGTTGTTGCTGATTGACATTAACAGCAAGGAAAGTGCCAGGACTTTATCACGATAGTCAGTTGAAATCTGTCATGGTGTCTTGTAACTCTGACCTGTGGCAAGTGAGAGGGGTTGAGAAATATAGATTAATCTCCTTCCCTGAGCATCTTATGTTGGTGTTTTTTCATCCTTTTTTCTTCTTTTTTTTTTCCCCCACAACATTCCTCATTTGCTTTTTTCAGTTTTTTGCTTTCTTTCCTTAAGATACCTGCTCTTCCATGTTTTCATCTATATGCTTGAGTCCTGGAAAAAAATCCTGCTCTTACTGATCTTGTTTACACTTTCTTGTCTTGTTCTGGGATTTCCTTAGGCTATGGTATTCTTTGTCTCCATAGCCACATCAGAGAAAGGTGTTTTGGAAAGTCACATACTGTCCCTTCATGACCCCAGTGTAGAAAAGCAGTGAAAACTTCTACTTTCTCCTTCTTTTTTCTGTTTCTGCAAGTCTGTTTCTGAGTCATCCCCAACAGGAAATGGGCATACTATGGAGAACAGGACAGGGGCAGGTGCTCCTGCCCAAGAGCCCGAGGGACACCCAGGTCAGTCCCCATACTAGCCAAGTGCCAAAGGAAAGCCAGCACCTCTGCCCTTGGTGAACTCAAGATCTCAACTCTAGTGCTCTTTGAAGTGAGTGAATAAATGTTTCAGTATAACCCAGGAACTTCATTTAATAGTTTAACTGTTCTTTTAGCTTTTTGTAAATAGGGTAAGGAATGAAAATAAGACCTTCAATGCAAGTATCTTGCACACTAATGAGATCTGCAAGGTGACAGGAGATAGTACAGTAGTTCCTCAGTCCTTTGTAAAATACCCAAAGGTTCTACCTAAGCAATAAATTAAATTTATCTGTTAAATCAAAGTCTTTTTAAAAATTACATGTGAAGGACATTTTTAGTAGTGTTTTATTATCACAGAGTTTTTTTATAGTGCACTGTGAATGATTTTTTTCTTCAATGTCACTGAAACTTCATTTGATTCACACCAGATTTGGTAAAATTTAATTCCTTTTCAGGCTGACATGCTGTACAATGAGTTCTAGTTTAAATTTATTTCAAGATATATATTTTTTATTAGCACAGCTAAATCAATTTCATTTTACTTTGTCTACCTAAAAATTAATTGTCTGCATTTCCACTGTAGTCAGAGGAAAAAGAATGACATGTCTGAAGGGTGATCCTTATCACTTATATCTTAAATACCAAGGGAGAAATAAATCCTCCTCTAAAGGCACCTTTCCTCCTTGCCTGAATATGGAGGGGAAAAACCAAACTATTTTAACCTACTGTCATAATTTCAAGCTGGCTAATTTAGCCCTAAATGGTCATGTATGGCATATCATGTAAAGTGCGAAGAGAAGGGCAAGGTCTGTGACAGTGGAAAGGCACCCAGAGGGTGGGATCATAGCAAAGCCCTGGAGCAGACTCTGGAACTTCATGTGTGCTGGAATTTCCTGGTCTGTCATTCCATTCCTCTTGCACAATTTTAAGTGGTCACTAAGAACAATATGTTCTTAGATGGTGAAAATCACAGGTGGTTGATTTTTGCCTTTTCCAAAGCTTTTTCCATGTCTTTTTTTTTTTGTTTTGTTTTGTTTTGGTTGGTTGGTTTTTTGGTTTTTTTTGTTCCATGATATGTGTGGGAAAAAAAAAAAAAAACAACACTTTATTAATACAGAGATTGTAGGTGTTTTTTGTGAGAGGCTTTTAGTCTCCATTACACATAATTGACCAATTACTGTGTCAACACACAAAGTAAAAACATGACCCAAGCTGATATTTCCTATTGGCATTACACACATTTGTTACATGTGCTAAATGAATTACTTAGTTTCTGTCAAGGCAGGAGACTAGAGAGGATGAAATATTGTCTTTTAGTTCAGCAAATCTTGGGTATATGTTTATTTATAGAGGTGAAATACAACCACTTTAGTATACTTGTCATGTATTTTTAGCAAATTTAAAATTTTAATTTTTCAGAGATGGATTTCTTAACCTCATAGGACTATGTTTTTGCCACTTTTTTTACGTTATCCAAGAGTATAAGTAGGAGCAGACTTTCACGTGGAGCATTTGGGTTTTTTTCATATACCCATGAAAAATCTATGGGAAATGTCATCTTGACAGATTTTGCAGCCTGAAATTCCACCCTACCTGAGAACCCCAGTGTTCTAGATGCCAGTTTTATCTTAACGGACAGTTCTAAATTGAGATCACTTTAGGCTATTGCTTCTCTGTAATTAGAACCTTTTTTTCATCTTTTATTTTAAAATGGATAGAACATAAATTCAGTCATAAACAAGGTTTTGATTTTTGATTGAAATTTGAAATATGAATTCTGACATCCTATTATTTGAGATAGTATTTCAATAACTGCACTTGTATGAACATTTCCACTACTTTGGTTGGATGATTGTATCTAAATAAAACATTAGCAAATATAAAGAGAACCTTGAGCTCATAAATTGCAAGATACCTTATTTCACAGACAGAATATAATGTGTGAAGACAAAATATAATTATTTTGCAAAACAATAGATTTTAGAGGAATTTTCTTATATTTAAAAATGAAAGCAAGCTCTACAGGTGTCATCCATCATTTTGTGTGACAGTTCAAGTCCAGTTGTTAGTTTTCTATGGATCCAAAGATGTAAATTCAAGTTTTGTTCATGAAAATAACATATCTGGCCAGCTGCAGTGACATAGATTTTTTTTGAGGTTAGGTAGACTTACCCCTCTCTGCTATGCTTGTTTGCTTCAGGCAATTCCATTGCATACCGAGGTTTTGGTTCGACTAGGCATTGGATTAGAGTTGATGCTCACTCTAGGGTGCACAAGATTATGAATAAAATTTTAAAAAATTCTCACTATTAGTGGAAAGAGAATTACTCAACATTTTTTTCCTCCTGAATAAATTTTCTTATTTGAAGATAAAATTGTGGCTTTTCCTGTTCTCCTCTGTGAGGAACCAGTGACATTTTTTGCATGTGCCAAGAGAGACAAAGAAGTGCACTGACTATATTTGCTCAACACAAACTTTTTATTAAAAACAGCATTAGTGATGTAAAATGTTTGAGAAATCAGTAAGACATATATGCAATGGGACCAACTGTATCTAGGCTACAGTTAGACACAAGGGAGGGCTTTGACTTTGCTTTCACTCTGTTAACTCCAAAATCCAAAGGGCTATATTAGTCCTCAGTCCTGCAGTCAGCTCTGCTATTTGAGAGCCTAGAGAAACTCACAGTTTCTTATTCACATGCCAGTGTAGGAGCAGCATTCAGAGTGGGAACATGACCAGTGCTCTGGGGGTTTCTAAAAAGATCATCCCAGGAATGCACTTTATGCCATTACAGTAAGTAGACCATCGACAGCAGGTTTTGTGATGGCCTGAAGCAATGGACCACCATGCACTGCTTTCCACTTCCACATCCTTTCCCAAGCCTCTTGTCAGCTTTACCTCCACCCAATACAGTAACTGAAACAGGTCACCTGGGTTTAACATGGGCTTGAAAACTTTCTGAAAAAGTTTGTTGTCTCTTTCCTTGCTTTTAGGTCTTATTTAGTTATAAACATCACTGAAGCTGAGTGGCTGTAGCCACTTTGTGCTGAAGTCATGCTTGATAGCAATTGTCATAGCAGTGCAGGGAACTCAGATGACCTCTGCATTTGTTCACTGTCATCAGCCTTGTATTTCTTATAAAGACTGATTTTTGCCAGACAAGATGTTGTCCTCCTTTCAGATGATGCTGCAGAGTAGCATGAAGCTGATCTTGCATCAGTCTTTTCAAATCTGACTCCGGTTGCAAGTGACTCCTATTTCCTGGATCAGAGGAAGGATAGCAGCAGTGAGCCTATAAAGTACCAACAAGAATTAGCAAAAACAGCCCCCCTTGAAGTCAGTGACAAATGTCAGGAAGTCAGCATCAACATAGTCACTAAGTTGCCAAATTTTCATGCTTTTTTAAAGTAAAATAAACCAACGAGCTGAAAAAAAAACCCCAAGCCTATAGCCCAATTTCTGTTTAAATTTTGTTCTCCATATCATGATAAATGCCACCAAAAACCTCCAAGTAAATACTTTTGTTTGCCTCCCTTTAACCATGCCCTGTGTGCTCCAGGCACTTGCTATTTGGAAAGCATCAGCCTCCAGAAAATGAAAACCAAAATGTGACAGACTATAGACTTGGATCAATTTTCTTCTTCAAAATGTCTGACATGAAAGTTTCTTTTGTTCTGAAGACAAACTAATTATATGTGAAGTTGAGGCCATGGAAGCAAATATAAATTTTAATTCCTTATTTTATTAAACCAATACCAGTGCAAATTTTTAACCATGTTATCAAAATGAATCATTTGCCTAACTAAATGAGGAAATAAAGGAAATATATGTATCAGAAGAATCTTTTTTTTCCTTTTAAAAAGGCTTCCTCAATTACTTATTACTTACAGTCAGTTCAGGGGGTTTAATTTCACTTTCCACATCAACAAAAAGTGTGCAAGAATAAAGAACTTTATTAGGAAAGTGTTTTAGAAATGACTAGTAAATAATTTAAATATAACTTTAAAAACAAAGCCTGAACTGTCTACATAATGTCATGCTAAACTCATGCTTTATTGATAGATTGGGATGCATCATTTTCCATTGGTAAACAATAGGTGTTGTTAATTAAAATTATGATATGCCAGTTTACAATAAACTCCATCATAAATATTCCTTTTAAGTAGTAGGTTCTTTAAGATATCATTTTGACATTGCATCTCTATTTGGATTATTTTGCATTTTAATACACAGTTTAGATACCAGGAGATCATAAGAAGGACAAAGAAACCTTTAAGCATTCTGTTCATCTGACCTAGCATTGCATTCTGCTCCCTGCAGTAATAATGGCAAACAGATATTCTTTTTTATTCTAAATAAAGCAAACCACGTTACTTAATAAACTTTTAATGCCCAGACATTTAGGTCAAGTGGGAACTCCCCCTTGAGAGAGAATTAGAAGGAAAAAACTGAACTTTCATATTTTTAAAAAGAAGTGTGGGATGAAAATCAGTTGGGTTTTTTAGTACTTTTTGGATGATGATTGGGTAGGACTTTTTCTTTTAAAGTTTCATATAATTATTTAATTTGTCATAATTACTGTGTAAAGTGTTACTTTCTGAACACATTGGAAAACAGAATACAAACAGATAAATAGGAAGTAGGCTTTTTTGTAATTATCTCTTCTGTTAATGGCTTCTATATAATGGACACTGAGCCTGTGTGTGATAACGATGCTGTGTATGATAACTATGCTGTGTATGAGGAATCAGCTAAAAAGCCTCATCTCTGCTTACTGTACAAGATTTTTTGAATACAAAACCTTGTGGATGAAAATGTCTGTGCAGGATTCAGTGTGGCATCTCCTCTGGTCTTGGTTATGATTTGGTATGCAGGTGCTGCGGTCAGTGAAGCTGGTGAACAATAACTGTATCTGCAAGTGTTCAGGGAACTGCAGAATGTCGGGGCAATTTACGCTCTCATGTGCCCTGTTCAGAAACTTGACTCTCAAACTGCAGCTAATGAGCAACAATGGGTGCATTTGTGGGTATGAATAAAGGGATCTGAGAGGAATTTACATCATCCAGCTTCACACATTATTTAAATGCCTAGATCGGGCTCCACATGCAGTTAATAGAGGGATTTTTCCTTCTGGGCTGGCATCTCAATCTGCAACAGGTTTGTGAGATGGCACGACACAGTAGGATGTGATCTTCTGACTCCCAGCTGGCAGGGAACCAGCTGCCTTGTGGGCACGGTGGTCCCTACAAAGTAAGAAATCTTGGCTCCTTCCACCTGGAGGGACAGATGTGTTGCAGGGAAGAGACAGGTAATACACTCTTGGGTTTTACTCTCAGATAGAGTTGAGATCTACTCAAGATGCTCAAAGGACTCCAGGCTTGGGAAATGTTTCTTATTCTCCATATAGTTATTAGGTATAATTTCAATTATAGCCTTTGCACTTCAAGCTGGACAACATGATTATTCTCAGAAAAGTCATATGTGGCAGTCATAAACTAAAATTAAATAAAATTATATAAATATAGCATGATGTGTTATATTCTTCAAGATGATTTTGGATGTTTAGTTGTCCAAGTAGTGTGTATGACAAAGGCTTGTCACACAAATTCTGTGTAACTTCAGTGATGGAGATCCTTGTGCCAGTGATGATTATCCTCACACTGAAAACTGTTGGTTTGTTTTGTTTTGTTTTCTTATAATGTAAACTAGAATCCTATGGGTATCAGCATGTGGCTGCTGGCTCTAAAATTTCAGATTTTTGGTAGATAACTCCTCTTCTTCCTCCTTTCTTCTTCTTCGTTTTGCCAAGTAACATTTTTAGATCCCAAGGGAAGTTGTGTCAGGAGAGGTTTAGGCTGGATATTAGAAAAAGCTTATCCATCCAGGGGGTGGTTGGGCACTGAACAGGCTCCCCAGGGCAGTGGTCACAGCACCAAGCCCAATAGAGGTCAAGAAGCCTTTGGATGATACTCTCAGGCACATGGTGTGACTCTTGGGGATGGTTCTGTGCAGGGCCAGGAGTGTAGGACGTGATGATCCTTGCGGGTCCCTTCCAACTCAGCATGTTCTGAGTCTGTGATTCTGTGAGCTGGCAAAGCCAGGAGGTGTTTCAGAGAGGTAAGTAGGAGGGGAGGGGAAATCATTCAGGGTAAAGTGGACTCTCTGACAGAGGCTGGAGACTGGACAAGTTCAATATTTCACATGTTTGACACTCTTGTCTTTTTGTTCCCTCTGGGCTGCAAAGGCAGGGTACACCTTGCAAGGAACACATCTGTTTTGAGCTTTACATCTGGCTGTCAGTTGAATCACCCTGAACAGATCATTGCATGTTAATATTTCTCATTAAAAGAGATCTTGAAATTTGTGTAAGCTTCAATTGCATTATTTTCAATAGGAAACCAAATTTATACTTAAATTTATACTTAAACCCTCACTAGGAGGAAGAGCAATCAAGTACTTTAACAAAGATGGTTATTTTCCTGATAAAGGAGTTACTACTACACTTTTGAAAAATATGTCACTGAAAGTGCATATCAGGGGAGGGGAAGGGGGAGTAAATGTAGAGAGATACATGAAATTGAAGCAGGGGTGGGTGTAGTTTAGGTTGTTTTTTTTGGTTTTTTTTATTTCTAACCAGACAATCACTTTATGGTCAATTCTAATACATGTTAGAGCCAGGGTGCATTTCCCATTCTGTGAATGTTTGAGATACTTTATTAGCCAGTCCCTTTCTCTGGGCTTTTAACATCCTTTTGATTCTAAAACAGGAACATGTCTTCTGGAAGCCAGTTCACAGGGTGTCTTGGTGGGATGGAGATGAGTGTGTGCTTCTCTCCAGCAGATTTACAGTGTGCTCATGTCACTGCACTTGACAGGAGAACACCTGGATACCTCGTTGTTCTGCGATCATCTGTCTCCTGTGTGCTTCAGAAGCCATAAATTATTCATTTCCTCTTAGAATATTCCTCTGGATTTCCTGGGCTAGACCCTCAATATTGTGGCTTTTAAAGTTTGAAATGTAATTTTAGGGATTTTATCATGTCACTGCTACAAATATTTTCCTGTGGTGCAGTTTAACCCTTTACATGCATGTTCTGATTTTTTGTTTTCCCAGGAATCTCTTCTTGGGAAAATTTCCATTAAATTTATTTGAAGGATGTTGATTGATAACAGTGGGATCATTTAGAATTTAGTCTACATAAAAACACCTGCTTATCATTTTTGTAACATCTGTACTGTATGAGCGCAATGGGATTTTATGACAACTAAGAATTTTTTATTTGTGCTTCACCGTTTTTCCACTACTCATAAATTTCCCAGTAAGTCCATTTTTAGTTCTTCTATGTGATAAGATCTCTGTATTACTGAATCTTTCTGAAAGATAGCCCTTAATCCTCATGTCCCTTTATTCCAAAGCTATATGTATTACTGTAACTCAGCAGTAAGTACAATTCAGCTGGCCTGGTGTCCAGCAACCGCTCTCAGTCACAAATCCCCTGCTGCATGCTTCATATGACACTAAGCTGTCATTTTAATCCCTCTTGTAATGAATCCCACACATACAGAGTGAATTGCATTATAGCGTAAAAGTAGTTTAAAAAATTCCAGCAGAATGGTTTTCTACTGAAAATGGTTTGGGTTTCTTGAAACAGGAAAGTTTCACAGTATCCTTTCAGTCTTTAGTGAAGGACTTGCTTGCAGCAATTCATGTTATGAAGGGAGTTTCTCTGAAGTTCTTTGCTGGATATTGCATTAGAGTGTAGACATGCTGTCCATCAAACAATGCAAAAAGGCTGAATTTCAGCTGACTACCCAAACTTGGGTTGGGGGAAAAGGTAAAACAAGTGAAGGAAAAAAATCCCATGAAACAAGAAAGTTGTCATTGGCCATCTGTGCTGAAGGGGAACACGTGCACAAAGACATCACATTCTCACCCTCTTCACTGAGTTGTGGGGACATGATCAGAATGTGTGCTTAATGAAGTGTGAGTAATGGAGGTAATTTTTGTAATTTAGCAATGGAAATTCTGTCTGGTTTGGGCTGTCTTTCATACTATTTATTTCTATCTTTCACTTTTCATCCAATTTTATAAGCTTTCAGGTGCTGCTGCCTTCAGGACATAGTGACTCAATACTACGAATTAGCTATTTAACAAGAGAACCTAATTTATGGTGTAGAGCAGCATTTAATGGAGAATTCCCAAATTAAATTTCATTATAATTCTGCACAGAGACTTGATGAAGTGTTTCTACCACTGGGAATGGAAAGCAGCAGTGCGTGCATGCACAAAGAATGCTGGGAAAAGCCTTCCCTCCCTTTAGAGCACAAGGATTTGTAGAGTCTGCTTTTCATATCACGCCAGAATGGCAGGACTTTTAAAGGCAATAATTGACCAATAGGTTCAGAATAGAGGGGGCTGAGTTCTTCCTTTTCCATCCCCCTTCCCTCCCCCATACACGACTAAGATGTGGGATTTATTTCCATGGAAGGCTTTGGAGCCAAATTATAGATAGACAAATTATAGATAAGTACACAGTGCCCAGGGCACAGGAAGTCCTTTCACTGTAGTCCACTGGAAGCATTTGGATGAAAAGGAGAGGCTATTGAAGTATATTCTGCTCTTAAATAATTTTGGTAATCTCTGCTGCTATCCAATAAATGAGGTGAGATGGTCTTTATCTTACTGTAGATGTCCATAATACATATCCATAACTCCAAGGCAGACACATCAGGCTCCCATTTAGTGGAGAGAAATAAACCTTTCACAGAGACTTCTGATTCATTTTGCATCAGATCCCTGGCCCTTCACTTAAGAGTTGGACTCGATGATCCTTGGGGGTCCCTTCCAACTCAGAATATTCTCTGACACTGTGATATTCTGTGATTCTAAGATGAAATTATGAAGGCTTATCTATGAAGGCAGCTGAGATGACTGCTTTGGATGTAAAGTTACAAAGTGTGATTGCTCCTGGTCTAGCTGTGCTTGTTCCTCTCCACTGGCTAAAAATGAAGCTTTGAGTGACTACTCAGAAGTGGATGCTGGCCTTCATTTAGTCACAGTCTTAATGTTTGTGTTTCTCTGTATTTGAAAGATTTTGTGATTGATTTCCAACTTGTTTTCTCATTTAAAAAAAAAAAACAACAAAAAACAAAAACAGCAAAAATACTCCCAAACAAACAAAAAAAAACCCACACGCCAACAAAGTCCTTAGTCAAAAGATGTCAGAGACTGAAGAACAGGGCTTAATGCAGGGGATAAAAAGAACTTGCTTAGCATCTGTTTCCATGAATGAGGAATGAAATTTGAAGTTTAAAAGGAAGAGCAATTAAGTATCCCAATCCCAGCATTCCAAGGTGTGCCTGGGGTGAACTTATTCCCTGTAGGTGAGGTTAGTTAAATCTCAAATTTTTTACTGGAAAAAGCAGAATGTGAGAGACTCCCTAGGTCCACAGCAGATAACTCTGTTGAAATTCAAAATGCAAAAGGAAAATGCTCGAGGACATACACACTATTTGTGATACTCTCTGGAGGATATTGTGTTCATATAGCAATAAATGGTTTGTATTCAGACTCACAAACATATATAATCCAGCCTTTTTTGTCTCTTTCTTATGACATATCTAAGCTTTGCAGAGAAGCTACTGAACATAAACAGTTACTCCAGTAGAAACTGTTATATACAGCATAATTCACTGCATCCAAAATAGGTTAAGGACCTTTAAAACATTGTTTGTGAGGGAAAGGACTATAGCATACAGAAATGATTCAGAGGCTTCAGTTCCAGCAGCATGTTAGGGAGCTTAACATTCAACCTAAAAGAGAACTGCAGATTAATTAAACAAGCAAACAGGACAGTAAAAGCAAACATTGTTAGCAGTTTATGTAGCAGTGAAGACAGACTTCATGAACTTCACCATTAATGTCACCAGATTACAGTAATGTAGGAAAAGAAGTATTTAAGAACTTCATAAAATGTGTTGGAAGAACTAAAGCAATATATCAGTAATTTTGTCTTAGACTGAACATAGCAATACTTGACAAAAAAGAGCAAAAGAATGAAAGTATTCATAGAAATAAGGGGCACATATGGAAAAAGTAAGAATATTTTCAATGGAGTTCATACTAAAATAAAAAATATCATAGAGAATAGCATATTAATGCACTCATTCTCAATTGGTATTGAGATAGATGGCAGAGCAACTTCAGAACTCACCTAAACCTTTATGAATAAGGTGACTATTAACCTCAGGCAAGTAAGTTCATTCTTTCTTCAGGTCTCATGTCAGTCCTCCCTAGTGAGATCTTAGACCACGAAAAAACGCATTACTAACCTCATCAAAAACCTAACTAAAATTTCCAGCATAAATTTGACCAAGCATAGGAAAATTTAAGGCAGTGTCCTTAATTTTTAATTTTCTTCATTCAAATTCCTAAGTAAGCTGACACTAACAGTTAATGTTTACATATTTCACTGGGTGAAAAAACCCACCAGTACATAACAGAAAATGGACAGACATTGAACAGAAATCTAGCCATCTTTGTAATATTATTCATCTTGGAAGAAGCATACAATTAATCAGTAGAGAAAGCAAATGCAAGCCCATTGCTTTGAAATAAAGTATGCTTTGAAATAAATCTAGTTTTACAATACTTATTATCTGGGGAAATACAGCATTCTGAGGTACCAAAAATTAATTAGGAGTAATCTTTTCACCTGTCTGTAAACTACAACATGACCTTTGTCAATGGCTATAACTGATCTATCCTTGAGTTTGTCTAAGCCAAAGCAAAGAGTGTTGCTGACTTGAAGGAGCACTGGGTCAGGCCCCAGCTTCTTGTGGTAGAGAACATCTGTGTGCCACAGCTGGAGGAGAACATGGCAAGTTGAGCTCTTGATGGAAGGCTCCATAGCTGAAGCCTAGGCTGGATCCCATGTTTAACTTCATTTACAGGTTTTTATTTTCTGAATCAGAGCTCAAGCTGCATAACTCAGTTTGTCATTCTACAAATAGGAAACCTTGTAGCCAAAAATTAAATTGACTACGGAGTATTAGGTTTTACAGCTGGATTGGACAACTGACCAAGCAGGGAGCTGAAGGAACTTCACAATTTATTAGTTAGTTGGTTCTTTCCAATTCTACCGTTTTACAGAACTGTATTCCTTCAGATTTAGAGCTTAAGGATGACATTCTAATGCGGGATTTCTTCATACTCTATTTTTGTTTTAAAATAAATTTTTATTTAAAAAAAATGGATGTTGACTCTCTCAAGGAGGAATGACTTCAGCAGTGTGGAGACATCACACTGATTAGTTCACCAGCTTGTGTCCATTTTTACTGCATTTCATCCTTGCTACAATATGCAATCCTTAAACAATGTTAGTTTTTGTTACTGTAGCTATAAATATATTGGATTTTGCTTCAAGTGATAAATACAGTATTAGGAAAAGTAAGCCTTATGTTTAAAATTATATTTTAAGAAATTATTTCATAATAGTTATTTGTAATGATGATATTTATTTGTATTTCATAGTTGTAATAAATTGCTATATATTTTTTAGCAGTCAGGAGAAAACTAAAAGGAAATGCTTCGGTAGAATTTCAAGAAAAGGAATGAAAGACTGAGAAAAAAATAGGGAAAACCCCCTTTGATTAATTATTTCCTGTACAATGGAATAAAATAGAAGGTGTAGCTTTATAAATTGCTGTGGTACAGAACAAGTTGTAACAGATTTTCATGCACAGGTGAAGGTTTGACACCACTCTGCAGACAGCTTTTCTTTTGTTCTGCAAGAAGCTGATCATGCAGCCTTTGTAAAGTGTTTGCCATGACATCAAGGGCAGTTGTGCCTGGATAAAGATGGAATGATCAGTTATTGTGCTGCGAGATAAGTGATATATTTTAAACTCCGTCCACCCTCAACATTTTCTTACATAAAAAGTTTTAAATCGTTTCTGCTCAAGAGGTAAAATAACTGATGTAAGAAGTTGCTCTGCATAGCTGTCCTTTAAAGAGAATCAGTGGTACTTGTGAATGTTTTATGGAAATTTACTTTTTATTTCCTTAGAAGGTAATAGAAATGCATTGTATAGATTAATTTCCAGGTGCACCTGAATGGACTGGATGAACTTAGCAGTTACCACCACCAAGATAAAAAGTCTGATTATTGAAAGAGCATCTAAATGTTGCTAAACATAGTGGTTTGGGTGTTAGTTAAGTACATTTTTGGTATATTACAGCTGTTCCAGGTACCTTCCAACAAGGGCAAATGAAATGAAAAATTGAAAAAAAAATATAAGTAAATTTCTAACGCTCTCCTTACTCTTTTCATGTGTCTGTTCAACTGTGGTTGATAATTTTGTGTCACTCCTGTGCGTGTATCACCCTTGGAGGTGAAAGTTTTACTTAAACGCAGTGAAATTGGCAACTGGGTGAAATAATTCACTTCTGCCTTTCCAAAACTTTTAAAAACTAGCTATTTACTTAATAAAGAACAGTTAAATGAAATTGAATCGAACTTTTTAATCTTTCATAAAATCAATTGAAGTAATTGGACTAAGTAATAATGACACATTTAATTTAAAATATTTTTAGATTACCCATAATTGATTTCAAGACATTGACTGATTGCTGTAAAAGCTTGGGTTTAAGCATCTGACAAGCTGATGACAAGCTTTAATGGATTCTGCAATGAAGAATTTGAATTAGCCAAAGAATGTTGTCAGAAGAAAATGCATGTTTCTATCATAAAAATGCTTGATAGCAAAGTTGGGCACTACATCACTGAAAAAAACCTGAAAACTAAGTTTGAAACTTTTTGGCAGAAAGTACAATGGCCTATAAATACAACCATTGTGTTCTGAACCAAAGGATTTGGAGTTTAGTCAGTTATCTCACTATCAACCCACAAATATGAATCCACTGAAATACGTAGACTATTAAAATCTCAAGTAGTAGAAAGAGGGAAACAATCACACTAAGAGAGGTGCATAAGTGCTCAGTGAAGTCTCTGTCAGTGCTCAGGTACAGGCAATCTCACTGCTTTTAACTACTGTCCTTATTTAAAGGTTTGATCAGGAGTTACGGGCTTGAGCTTGCATGGTGTTGTGCTCTGGTTTTAAGGAACTCCTGTTGTCTTGAACCTACATGTGGGCAGGGCATTTCAAGAGTATCTGTGAATAAAGAAGTGAGTTTTGTTTAATTTTAAAACTTGTAGGATATATACCTAATATGTTCCTAATATATTCCTAATATTTCAGTTATTTCAGGAGAGTATAAGTGAAAGAACAAAGCTAATTTAGAGTTTTAGAATGAAAGTGGATCTGTAGAATGTTTGTATCTGATAGGGTCATGATAAAACTGTTTGATGATCTATGGTAAAGGTAAAAGTTCAATGCTTTGAATACTTCCACTGAACAGGAGAGAGAAGGGCTGACCCTATTTGTATAGGACTGTAGTAGCAAAAGTACAGAGTATTTTATATTATAAAATAAAAATAATAACTGCAAATAAGTATCTGATACTGGAATTGGCTGTGTTGAATGTGCACATGGCTGACTGTTACCAGCTCAGTCTAGGTTCTTGCCAGTGCCAATTAAAGCAGGTGAAAATTGAGGGAAATTACTTTAGGCATGAGAGACAGTTCTCAGTTTCCTAAGGCCATTAAAATCTTGAATACAATGCAATTTAGAACAGCCATCCACAAACAGATAGATGGAGGATGAAAATGGAATTTCTTAATTTATTTTTACATATGGAAATTAAACAAATACATATTTTAAAGAAATACAGATGAGGTGTTAATATATTCAGAAAGCAACAGAGGGGTTTGGATCTACCAATTCAATGTTCCAGCTGTAACTTGCTGCATTCCACATACTGGCATTTACTGTAAGCTGTATATCACAAACCAATCTGTGCTCTAAGAGTGTGTTGCAGTATCTTGGAGAACTTTTTATGTTCCACAGTATCAGCTAGCTGTATAATATTCGAAGCTTGGGTTTTGCCTTCTTTTCTTATACTCTTGGGTTCTCTGCATTTCTGCCAAATCTGTGCATCTCTATAATTGTGTAAATATACATGTACGTATACATGCACACCAGGTATGCTGGCATAGTGACTGTCAGTGTATAGAATTACAGATCAATCATGGGAACATAGCAGTATCCAGTGTTAATGCAGTAATGGTATTCTGGAAAGAATAGAGTTGCAGTTCAGTCCTACCATTGCTGTTTCATTGCAGACTCGCCCAGTTTTTAATGACACTAACATTGCTCTGTCTGAATTGAAAATATCTCACCTGATATACCTACTTGCTGCATTTCATTTTTTTTTCCTTCCATTGATAATTCTGGGTCTGCCCTTAAGGCATTCAAATTATTTTTTGATTCCACAGCATATAGTAGCAATTCCACAGTCTTTGATTCTTCATTTTCTGCTGCTAAATTTCAGTCCATATCTATTAATGTGGTTCTGAACATTGTCCAGGTCTCTTTGTCTGATATTTCAATCTTCCTCTGCCTTGACAGTGATTCTCAATTTTTTTTTTCACCATTTGAATTCTTTGGCATAAACTGTTTGTGCAAAGGTCATTAATGCTTCATGTCCCAGAACCTCTTTAAAAAAATGACTTGAATATCAGCAAGTGATTCCCTTTCATCACACTAATTGACATTTCACCTTATTCTTACTAGTAGTATTTCTTTAATGAATTCATATTTTTCTCAGACTTGACGTCCATTAAACTTGCCTTTAAATGTAGCTGCCTTCAGCTGGTGAATTCTAGTCAGATGGAGCTTAGGTACTTGAGGAACTGTCAAATGCTGACATTCAGAGAGACTAAATCCATTTAATTTCTTTGTCTAGAAGTTCAGTTATTTTCTCAGAGGAGGATATCAGGTCAATCTAGTGCAATCTTCTTTTCACAAACTCATGATTCATTTTGTTCCATTTACCTCTACATTTGAAAGCCTAAACTGAGGCTATATAACAAAACAAATTCAACAAGAAAAATTAAGTGGAGAAATACCTTTAGATAGTACTGTATCTGCAACTGATCTATAAGGCTCTAGCTGTTGTAAAGTCAGGCTTCTTTTAGATGTATGTCACATCTGACATACACTATAAGGTAATGGTTAAAACTGAAGCATAACTTTAAGCTCACATTTGCTGTGATTGCTGTGATATACAGAACAAACAGAGAAGCTGGGTTCACAGAATTTTTAGCCTTAGAAGAGACCTCTGAAAATCATCCAGTTCAGCCCCCCCTGCCAAGGCAGGATCACCTACAGCAGGTGACACAGGAACATGTCCAGGTGGGTTCTGGATGTCTCCAGAGAAGGAGACTCCATGACCTACCTCCCTGGGCAGCTGTTCCAGTGCTCTGCCACCCTCAACATGAGTTCTTCCTCATGTTGAGGTGGAACTACTTGTGCTTTAGTTTATGGCCATTGCTCCTTATCCTGTCACTGTGCACCACCAAAAGGAGTCTGACACCATTATCTTTGCACTCGCCTTTGAGATAATTAAATGCATTAATGAGATCCTCTCTGAGTTTTCTCTTCTCTAGACGAAACAGGCCCAGCTCCCTCAATCTCTTCTCATAAGAGAGATGTTCCAGACTCCGCACCATTTTTGTGGCCTCTGCTGAACCCTCCAGTAAATCCTTGTCTTTCCTAAACTGTAGAGACCAGAACTGAACACAGCACTCCAGATGTGGCCTCAAGAGGGCTGAGTAGAGGAGGAGGAACACCTCCCTCAACCTTCTGACCACGCTCTTCCCAATGCACCTCAGGGTGCTGTTGGTGTACCTGGCCCCCAGAGCACTGTCAGTCATGGTCAAATTGTCATCCACCATGACCCCCAGGTCCTTCTCAGCAGAGCTGCTCTCTGGGAGGTCAGACCCCGACCTTTACTGGTAATTGGGGTTATTCCTCCCCAGGTGCAGGACCCTACACTTCCCTTGTAGAACTTCATTACATTTCTCTCCAGCCTATGAAGGTTCTGCTGAATGGCAGCACATTTAATGCTGTTCTCTTTCTCTTAAAAAAATCTCTTACAGATTTTGCTGTTATTTTATGTCTCAAGGAGGTAAATAAATGTGCTGTATAGTCACTTATCCATCTTTATTTCTATCACTCATACAGGGCTGATAGGCATTTTCTTATCAGTAAAGGTAGTAGATTATTTGTCATACCAGGGATCAATAAGTCGCTCCTAACATGACTTCTATCACATGCATTTCAAGCAAAAGTAATTAAATATAAAATATGAAGAATGAAGATAGAAATAGAATATGAAGATAGAAATTAAGCAATCAAAATATGCTTCACAGATGAACTGTGATACATATCATAGAGTCGTTTAAGCTGGAAAGCATCCTGTACTGATTTGGCTGGGGTAGAGTCAATTTTCTTCACAGTGGCTGGTACGGGCCTGTGTTTTGGATTTGTACTGAAAACAGAGGTGATAACATAGAGATGTCTTTATTATGCAACTCTCACTTTAAGAAACATATTGAGGTGCTGAGCATGTCCAAATCTGGAGAAGGGTCTAGAGGTTTAATCCTCTGAGGAGTAGCTGAGGAAATTGGGAATGTTTAGCCTGGAAAAGAGGAGTTTCAATGGAAACCTTATTGCTCTCTACAACTACCTAAAAAGTGGTTGTAGCAAGGTGGGGGTCAGCCTGTTCTTACAGACAGCTAGTGACAGGATACAAGGAAATGGCCTAAAGCTACACCAGGGGAGGTTCAGGTTGGGCATCAGGAAGAATTTCTCCACTGAAAGTGTGGTTAAGCATTGAAACAGGCTGCCCAGGAAAGTGGTGGAGGCCCCAGTCCTGGAAGTGTTCAAGAAATAAGTTCATGTGGCACTTAGTGCTACAGTCTAGCTGACATGGTAGTGTTCAGTCTAAGGATGGACTTGAGGGACTGACCATTTCCCCTTGCATTATGGATGCTACATTGTGCTCCTTGTCTCTGTCTTCGGTTCAGGGGGCTGGGCACCCGGAGAGCCACTGGTCTTACTATTAAACACTGAAGCAAAGACATTAAGTATCCCAGCCTTTTCCTCAGCCTTTGTTACTAGTCCCCTTCTCCCTGCCTCCCTCTCACCCCCACCTACATCCATCAAAGGATGGAGATTCTCCTTGTTGCTGATGTTTTATATTACAGAAATATTTTTTATTGTCTGTTATGGCAGTAGCCAAATTAAGTTCTAGTGGGCTTTTCTCCTCCAGATTTTCTCCCTCTATAACACTCTATAACATCACAACATCCTTGTAGGTCTCCTGAGGTGCCTGCCACTTCTTCCAATGGTCATAATCATGGGGTTTTTTGGTTTTTTTTTTCCCCTCTGTTCCATCCAAAGCTCTGTGTTCTGTTGGGATGGTCTTTTTTTTTTTTTCTGGTAGCACATGAGAACATCTTGCTCCTGCAGCTTGATGATTTCCTTCTCATGGAATGTCCAGTCTTCCTGGACTTCTTTACCCTTCAGGACTGCCTCCCAAGGCACTCCGTCAACCTTAAGAGGCACAAGTATGCCACCAGTAAGTCTAAGCTATCACTTCTGCTGCCCTGTCATTTCCTGACTGCTGTGTCCAAGACAGGCTCCATCACATCACTCACCAGTCCCTCTCTGCTTCCAAATGACAGGTCCAGTGGGGCACCTGCCTGGTTGACTCCCTCATCTGCTGTGGGAGTTATCTGTCACACAATGCAGAAAACTTCTAGATTGCTTTATCTCTGCTGTATTTCTGTATTTCTGTAAGGTGCATAGTAAATTGAAGTCCCGCATAAGAACAAGGGCTAGTGATTGTGAGACTTCTCTCAGCTGCTTATAGAACATTTCATCTGCCTGTTCATCCTGCGTGGGAGGTCTGTAACAGACTCCAGGCCTTCCCCCTGATTCTTACCCATAAACACTCAACCCTACTGTCACCATTGTCAAGCTCTAGACAGTGACAACAACCCTCAGTTTTGTTTAAAATATATGTTTAAAAACATTGTCAAAGAGATTTGCTGATATTTTTACTGCTTCCATTGCCTGGGACTGTGGTTTAGTCTAACAACAACAAAAAATGACACTATGGTAACATTAGCCCAAGGGAAGTGGCTTTGTGAAAAAACTCAAAATTTTCTAGGTGCAACTGTTTCAACAAAGTTTGAGAGATAGGAGAGCTTCCAAGTTCCAAGGTGCTCCTGCCTCTACCCACAAGGAGAAAGCAACCTGTGTTTGAACTAACTGAACCTTTTCATTTTGGTATTTCTAGATATTGCTGTTTTGCAAAAATCAATTAGAAAGCGAATGGTTTAATTCCAAAGAAAATATAAATACTACCCATCTGTTCTCTTCAGCACTAAGCAGTCAGGCTTTACAGAGAGGAAGAGCAGATTTTCACCTGTCATGTTCTTTAAGGCAACTTACTGAAAGTCAGTCTGCCAAAGGTACTTAAAAAGACCTGTTTAATATATGTCCTAGTTTGATGAAGAAAGTGAGCTGTAAGTCCCTATTTTTTCCATATTTTGTTTGGTCATTTTTTCCCCCGGCCAATACTTGATAGCTCTCAGGAAAAGAGAAGCTCTTAGATACTAATATGCTTTAATGCTTGGTGTATTTATTTCTGTAAGACCTGTCTCGAAACGGGTGGGATTTTTGGCAGCTACAGTACACCAAACATTGATCTACTTAAAAGGGCATCATTTGGTATTCCCGGGGATCTTTGAGGAAGTTTGTTTCTGGTTAAAATGACATTCTCCTTTCCATTTGCCATTTGATGTAAGCCTAGCACAAAGTACTGTGTACAGAGCACAAGGACACATCTGAGCTTTTGTTTTATGGAGAGTGATAACCTGCAGTTCATGTACAAGTTAGAAGGCAAAGGATACACTGAAATGGGTAAGAGGGACCAAAACAATACTATTTCTTTACTGGGGGGAGCTGTGCAATTAGTTTGGCTGGGTAATCTGATGCTGTGTTAATTTAGGTAAGAAGACAAGTATGTGAGTGCATGTGAGTACATTAATGATCAGTTCCTGTTCCCACTGAATTAGATCATATTCCTGAAGGTCATCAATCTCTATGCTGCTTATGGTAATGCAGGTATGAAATAAGGAAACACAGAGTGGTTCAGAGCTGGCAGCAGCAGGACCACAGACTTGCCCTCTGCTCCCCCTCTCCTCAGCACCTGCCTGCTGCTGCCTCAGTGGGCAGCCAACTCCTACCCTAGCAAGGGAAAAAAGAGCTGCTGAAGAGTGGAATGGAGAAGCAGAGAGCAAAAAGATAGAACAGAAGAGAAAATTCTCGATTCTCAATGCAGTTTTCAAGCATAAAGTTTAACCCAAGATGCTGGTTGGAGCAGTGTGCCAGCATCACAGCAGTTGTGACTGGTAACTTTCTTCACACCTTTTCACCTACTTAGTAGTGAAGAGTTATGTGTCCATTCACATCTAGAGTATCATCTAGCTTTTAAGGAAGAAAATGTAAGATTGCCCTCTTTACTTTTAGACATTCTTGTTATTGTAGATCAATGAAAAGGTGAAAAAAAAGTTCTGAAATATTTGTGTATGATTAACAATTTATCAAGTTGTATAGCTACCTCTGTTTGCTTTCTACTTGTTTAAAGTTTTGCAAAACTGCCTGTAGGGCTGGTGAGAGAAGTATCAACAGTTCTTACCTTAAAAAAACACAACCAAACAAGCAGCTGTAGGCATGCCTTAAATCCCAATTGTACAATTATTTGCACATATATTTTACTTTAAGCACACTATGAAACTGAAGCTCCTTCTGTTAGTTGTTTATTTTGCTGTATCCTAATTGTATTGTATGTGTGGGAGTTATCTCAGAAGTAACATTTGGTAAGTCATTACCGTCTTTCATAGAGGATTAATAAAGATACATCCAAGAGTATGTATATTTGACAATTATGATATTATTAGAAATACTCCACTAAAAAAAAAAAGAGGAAATCTCATAGTAAAGTTTTATGCCTATGAAGTTTGGATATCCATTTGTCTATTTTAAAATCTGTTTATGCCAGTTTATCATCCTCAAAATGCTACTTCTTAATCTAGACCTCTCCAAAAAATGTGAGATTTTTTGACTGGAGTCAAATTGAACTTGAAGATTAAATGGACTCTATCAATCTTGGGTTACTTAGAAACTGCATAGCAACTCACTATTTGAATATTAATTCATACTTAGAAACTGCATAGCAACTCACTATTTGAATATTAATTCATTGAATATGCAGAGAAGTAAATACATGAATGAAAGTCAAGTGAAAACTGCAGTAGAGGTGATAACTTGGGGTTAAAAGATTAGACTGACTTCTCTCTAACAGTTCCTTTAGGTCTGGTATTACACCCATCATTTTAAGCTTGACTGAAGCTTTACTTCCAGGAATCAGTCAGATCATAACTTAAAGCTCCCAAGAGAACAGCAGAACCAGAAATATTTGTTTGGCATTGTTCATGCCAATGTGATCATGCCAATTTTCATTTATTCTGGACATCCCCAGCTTCCTCTTGCTATTGTTACATACTTTCTTTTGCTGCATTGACAGCTGTCCCTTATTACTGATTTCTTTCAACATGGATATTTCCAGGCAGTAATTTCCTGTTAACCATCTCTTAGCCTAGATAAAATAGCAAGCAATCAAAAATGGTCAAAACAAGACAGGTTTCCAATTTTATGTCTCGCTATTGGTGAGGTTCAGCTCTACCAGAGGGGCCACAGCATAGGATCAAAGTCTCAATGATTATGAGAAGCATTGAATTCATTACTCTGTGCATAATTTCTTAGATTTATTTGATTTTTAAAGATACCTAGTATTCAACACATTGAGAGTAATCATTCCTATATCATAGAATGGTTAAGTTTGGAAATTACCTTTAAGATCACCAGCTCCAACCACCACCATATTTACCATTAAACCATGTCCTTAAGTGCCATATCCACAAGGTTTTTGAACAGTTCCAGGGATGGTGACTCTACCACGGTGACTCCCATGGACAGTCTGTTCCAATAATTTGCAAACCCATCTATGACAAAATTTTTCCTAACATCCAATCTCATTCACCCTGGGCACAACTTGAGGCTTTTTCCTCTTGTCCTGTTATTTGGAAGACGAGACTGATCCCTGCCTTACTACAACCTTCTGAGCCTCCTTTTCTCCAGGCTAAACAACCTCAGTTGCTCCTCCTAACACTTCTGCTCCAGACCCTTCTGCTCCATTGCCCTTCTCTGGACCTGCCACTATGCCTCAATGTCTTTCTTGTAGTGATGGACCCAAAATTGAACACAGTGTTGAAGGTGCTGCCTCTACAGTATAAAAGTAACTGTTCCTATTCTCTGGATGGGGTGGGGGAGGGGGAGGGGGTATGGTGGAATTAAAGAAAAAGGTAAGAAGATAAAAATAAAACAAACTTAAAAAGGCAGATGAGCTTCTGGTTGTGTTCTTTCATGAACTGTTCTGAGCATGGATTCAAGTCCGGCATCTGCATCACTTTTTATGTAATTGCAACTGAAGTGATAATCCATGTCTTAGATGTTATGTCAGTTTGTGTTATCATTCTGAATATCTGCAACTTCCTTCCTGTATGCAGACTCAGGATTGTTTAATTAATTGATGTAAAACCAGAAAATCTCTGACAAGCATTCTGGAGCAAATTATTGTGTAATTCCCGTGACATTTTGGAGGTGGGGAGTGAGAGGAGCAATGGAGACAGTATTGAGCACCATAACTCATTCTGTTTGCAAGCAAGCCCCGTATTTATTGGTCTATCAAGCAATTATCAGCAAGTCCAAGAGAGCAATTCAATTTACACTAATCTTAATGGTCAATTTAAGTGAATTAAGCCTTATCAGCAAGATGCATGTTAAGAAGGTTTTGGGTTACTGCAGACTAGAGCTATTGCTGCAAATGTGATCATGTAAGGTTTCACAAGGCAAGCAATCCGGGGCTTCATACCTGAGTGAGATAGCGTGGAAAAAAGTGGTTAAGACAAAGGATTCAGTACCAAAGTAATGCTCCAAAATGGGTGAGTAATGTGGTAATGTGCTGCTGGAGATGTCCTACTCTCTACTTCTTATGTGCCTGCCATTCTGGTTTTGGGGATATTTTTGGCTGGTTCTGTTGTTTATGTTTTGGCTACGGTTTTGTTTCTCTTTTTAACTTTATAGTTATGGGACCAGAGTAATAGCACTGGTCAAAGAAGACCAGAATATATTGTGAAGGAAAGACACATTTTCTGAATGCAAACATGTTTGGTTTTTTTCTGTTACAGTAGTAGCTTTTTCCTTCTTTAATAAGTGAGTTTGACTGAATAAGCTTTGATAAAAATTGAATATAAATGTTAGCTCTAATTGTCTTGTAGACAAGCTCATTTTTATTAAGGTAAAAATGGACCATACAATGGGAATATAAAATGAACAGAACTGTCATGCAGATGAATAAAAAGAGAAGACTAAGTGAAGAATCAAAAGCAAAGAATTAGGAAAGGAATTAAGAAGTCTATACTTCCGAAGAAATACAGAAAAAAAAATCATATAAACAATGAATTTGAGGGAAAACATGATGTGCTTTCCTTGCTTTAATTTACTTGATTTACAGCTTGCTTGTCTTTCCTGAGCAACATGGGGAGCTTAGAAATGTGGTCCAGCCTTCAAGACTTCCCAAGGATGTATGCAGCACAGGCCCATCTTTGTGAGAGGACTGGCTTAAAACTCATCTTGCCAAAGTCATTCAGTTGAAATCAAACAGTGGCATAATCTGAGTGTGCCTAAATAACCTCTTCCTTATCTTAGTTTTCATAAGAAACTAGACATAGGAAAGGAGTGCTTTTGAGGGACAGTGTGCAAAGGATGGAACAACACAGATTCTTTGGGCAGTGAGGAGCCTGAGGCTTCCTTTAGAAGCTGCCACGGATGCTTCCTTGTAGTGCTAAAAGGGAAAAATAAACATAACTGGATCAAAAGTTAGGGAAGAAAATGCAATGCAGGAGAAGAGAGCAACAATAAGGACTGCCCTGTAGAAGCTTGGGGAACTCTGCCAGAGACATCTGCTGCTGCCTGAGGAGGCACGTGGCAACAGAAAAACCTCACAAGATAAATCGAGGGTTGGAATATTTTGTCATAATTCTTACTGTATAGCTTGCCTAATTATGAACTTACCCAAATTCCATACAAACATCAATTTACAGCAAAGTGGGATTACAAAACTCAGTGAAACTGTGGTTTATAAAATTATCAAAAGTCGTTACATCCAGCAAACCATCTTTGTATCTCAAGATTGTCTGACAGTTTTCTGTAGATATGGTTGGCTTTTTTGGTAGTTCAGTAACCCGGAGAGTCTGACTGGTCTTTGACAGTGTGTTACATGAAGATAAGAATTTAATAATGCTTCTTTATCACAATGCCAACTGACAATTGGAGAAGCTTCAGTACATTATGCTATATCTGATAATATCTTCAGTTCCTATGTGTACAGTTTAGATTCAGTATGTATGGTCTTCCAGAGCAAAACTGCTTTTTATCTCCATTCAATCAAGTAGTTGTCATATTGCTGCAGTAACAGCAGTCCTCGAGTAATTCTGAGAAACTGAGTCAGAATGCATATGACTATAATGATGAAGTCATATTGGAAGGAATTAGGATCTAACAGGTCTTTATTGCACCTTAAATTTTCAGTGTATTACTCCTGAAAACATCCCTAATTCCACAGGTTTATTTCTCATGTTTTTATACATTAGTTTTCAGACAGATTACAGTGGGCAGCATGGTAATGGCTCACTAACACTTAACACTTGTCATCATCCAACTCAGGATAGATAAAAACCTTTGCAACAGATAGGTAATTTTCTTAGGCTTTATTATAACTGTGTGGCTAAACTTACACATTTGATTTCCTGACCTAATGAGGCAGTCCTTTACTATCACAAACAAGACACTAGATTGAATAGACACATTTGGGTTAGCCTGACATAGAGAATCATCAGGTAGTCCAAGCTGTGAATGTATAAAGGAATTGAAAATGGAAAAATTACAGCCATCTGATATAAGGAGATGTATTTTTGCCTCATTTGAGATGTTTTCAGGCCTGCAAGTATGATACAGCAGTAATGATCTTCTAGTTTCCTTTCATACCTTCCTTTCTGGTTAAAAAAAAAAAAAGTCAAAGTATCATAGCTAGTAACTTTTAAGAAAACACTGTTTTAGAAGCTGTGTAATTGCTTGGCAGGCTGTTATCACTTGATAACACTGGCAAGAAAAAGTGTAAGACAGAAGTACGAAAATGGAGGAGCAGGTTCATGGAAATTTTGTGATTTTAAAAATCTCTACACACCCACTCCAACTCCCTGAAATGTAAGAATATATTAAAATTCTCCATATCTACACACACACGTATATATATAAAATATACAGAAGTGTGAAAAAATATATGATAGTACAGAATAGCCTTATTTGTCTACATTTATAGGAAAGTAAAGGGACATGCTCTGACTGTTCAGCAAAGCACCTTAAGCCCAGCACAAATAAACAGCTATCATCTCCCTCCATAACATGACCCTAAATAGAGCAGATGTTGGCTTTTGATATTGAAGCAAAATCAATTTCTAGTGAAGTTTTGCCTTTGACCTCTGCAAAATCAGGATTTTCCCTGTTATTTTTTAAAATTATTCTTTCTGAAAGCCTTTTTGGCTTTGTTTGTTGGGTTTTTTTTTGTCATTGGTGGTTATTTGTTTCCTCTAGCTATTCTTTTTTTAATCCCAGATTATCAAAATCACTTCAGTCTGAGAAAAACATGTATTTCTCTTCATAAAGCTCATTCAGAAGTAACAGTTCTCAATTACGGAATAGTATAGCAGGTTTCTTTGTAGAAGACACCTGCTCATGAGCTGTTTGTAAGGTCTGCTTATACTCTATGTATAAACTCAGTTGTGTGGGTTTTTTTTGTTTTGTGTTTTTGTTTGTTTTTTTTCCTTTCAAAAACATGAAAGCATGTCTCCTGTGTTCCAAATTACTTGGGGAATCAAAGATAAATGCTCTGATATCAAACCACCTACATGGAATTTACTTTTCATTGGCTGAATTCCCAGCCTCTGGTTCCTCAGTGGTTATATAGCACAGCTGCTCCATATAACACCCTGCTTCCCCAGGTTAACCCCTGTTGGGTAGCAGCAGACAGAGATGTGGGAGGAAGGAAAAGCTAATGGCAGGCAAGTTGAGAAGCTGGTGAAGGCATTTGGATAGGGATGGGGCTTAAGTGCTCTTGGCAGCTCTTCCATCCCACAAGGTGGATAGAGGCCAGAAGGTGAGAGTTGGTGTCCCTAAGGTGTGGTTCTCTAAAGCTAGGCTCTCGCAGGCTAGGAGATCAATCACAGTCAGCACGGCTTCATGAGGGAAAGGTCCTGGTTGTCAAATCTGATTTCCCTTTATGACAAAGTAACCCATCTAGCTGATCAAGGGAAGACAGTTGATATAATCATTTTGGAATTCAGTAAAGCTTTTGATACCACCTCTCACAGTATCCTTCTACAAAAAATGTCCATCATACATGGATAAACACATCATGGGATGGATGAGCAATTGGCTCATGGGTAGAGCACAGAGGGTAATGGTGAATGGGATGACATCAGACTGGAGACCTGTCACTAGTGGGGTTCCACAGGGCTCTATTCTAGGGCCAGTGCTCTTCAACATCTTCATAAATTACTTGAATGCAGCACTTGAAGGAATGCTAAGCAAGTTTGCAGATGATACAAAGTTGAGAGGAGCTGTTGACTTCCTCGAGGACAGAGAGACTTCGACAAATTAGAGGGTTGGGCAGTAACTAATCACATGAAGTTTAACGAGGGCAAGTGCCACATTCAGAACCTCCGAGAGGGCAGCCCTGGATGTTCGTACAGACTGGGGAATGAGATGCTGGAAAGCAGTGCTGTGGAAAGGGACATGGGGGTCTTGGTTGATGACAAGCTGAATATGAGTCATCAGTGCCCGGGCAGCCAGGAGGGCCAGCCGTGTCCTGGGGGGCATCAGGCAAAGCATTGCCAGCTGAGCGAGGGAGGGGATTGTCCCACTCTGCTCTGCACTGAGGCGGCCTCACCTGGAATATTGTGCACAAAAGGAAGTGGAGGGGCAGGCACTGATCTCTTCTCTGTAATGACCAGTAACAGGAGTGGCATAAAGCTGTGTCAAGGAAGGTTTTCATTAGATATTAGAAAAGGTTTTTCAAGCAGAGGGTGGTTGGGCACTGAACAGGCTTGCCATGGAAGTGTAACAGCACCAAGCCTGGCAGAGTTCAAGAAGCATTTGGACCATGTTCTCAGGCACACAGTGTGATTCTTGGGGCTATCCTGTGCAGGGTCAAGAGCTGGACTCAATGATCATTGTGGGACACTTGCAGCTCAGAATATTGCATGATTCTGTAATTCTAGGAGTCCCATATTAGGGAAGAGTTTGAGGCTAAGGTCTGGGGTATGATTTTAGACTTGTTTTTTCTCATCACATGGTTTGCAGCTATATATCACACATGGCACGAAGGGCTGTGTTTTAGGGTTCTTTTGTATATGAATTTAAAAAAAAAGTTGTGGACCCTATTGTCATTAGTCCAGATTACTTACAGATTGTAACAGTTTCTTTAAAAGGAAATTACCTCCTTTTATAGAAAGCACTTTTGAATAGCAGTAATTTTGTCTAGGTGTAGGGGTACCTACACAGTGCTGTTTGAACATTTAGTGGTATTTTTACTCACATCAGGTAACGATCCCAGTCAAGACTGCATCTATGAATTAATGTACTCCTCCTGCGAAGCTCAGGGGAAATAAAAAAAAAAAGAATGGCAAACAAACACAAAAGATGAAAAATAACTCTTTCTATTAAATTAGTATTTTAACTCTTAAAGAGTATTTAAACTCTTTGCTATGTAAAGCATGTCCTTACCTTCCTGCGGTGCAGCCACAGAGAGATGGAAGCAATTGCCCTTTGTAGTGCCCTATTGCAAGCTAATGGAAAACCATCCCTGTAAGGATTGTTAAGGAGGAATAGATTACATTGAAAATGTCTGTTTCTTCTTCCCGACTGAAATTAAGAAATCAGGCAATGTGCTCTGGCTCATGTGAGACTCCTCTGTGCTCTAACCATTATTTTATTGTTGATTTTTAATTTGTGTAACTGCAAGTGTTTACTCTTTCTTTTACTGTCTTTTATTTCTCAACTGCTTTTCAAGCTTATGTGAAATTTCTCAAAGTTTTTAAGTTCTTGGCAACTGACATTGTATCTAGTCCAGTGTTTCTACAGTAACTATTTCTCCAAGACATGGTTTCCACATTATCAGAATTACAATGAGTAAATAGCTGTATTATGGATATGATCATAGCAACCCTATTTGTAATTCTTTATTAACTTTACCTTGTGTTATGCTAATGCTAGAATAAGCTTGCCATCATATACATGTTCAGTCATGCACAGTTTGTGTTGAATTTTGTTTGAAAAATGGGGAAAAGTAAGAAAAAAACCCACAACCTGTTCTGCTCATAAAGGAGTCTTGAGATAGTATTTCTCAGCCTTCTAGAAGTGTGGCTACTCACTCTTCTGGTGTGAGATGTGCTTAGCCCTGCTGTAGGCATTGAGATGTTTCCTCATGCTGTAAACGGCATGGAGAGCATGCCTAGATGCTCTATTATCTTGTGCATTCAATTAAAAAAAGTTTTAGCTGTTGTCCTTCATCCCGTAACTGACTGAATAGTTCTAGAGGCTTCATCAAACAGGTTTAATGGAAACCTACTTTCAAGTAACCTTCTAGTCTGTTGTCCTAAAAGTTGCTAAAGCTTGGTTCAGAGCACAACCCTGACAACGAAATGACCTCTAGTTTCAGTTGAATTGTTACAGTGAATGAAGATACACTGAATCTATGTGGGTGACAAAAACAAAGCATTTGCTTTGATTAGGAGACTGCTGTACAGTTTGTGCTATTTTTTTTTCCCCCTGTATTGGGTCTGCTGTCAAATACTAATTCGTATTATTTTTTTTAATACAGATTCCAGGGTTTATCATAACTCCATTTATAGTGCCTACAAAAGCCAGTTTTGCTTATTTATTAAATCACCAGGCTTTAGAGATCTTCACAGTGTTTAAATACAGTACCACACTACCATGGAATGGAGTGGTCCTAAGCATTTACTATCCCCACATCTCTTGCCTCTTTGCTGTCGTGGTTTTATGTGGTGCTGTGCCTGACAGACCACAGCCTGACTGTGCCCTACAGCCCAGAAAAAATAACAGTGCTAATCTTCACTCGATCAATGTTTTCTTTCAACAAATGTTTTTAAAAGTATCCTGTTACCTACTAAAGGAAATTTTGAATTAATTCTGATATAGTCTCTAAATTTGGTTTAGAAGAGATAATGGGAGAATAACAGTTAATAATGTAATAATCAGGTCAACTGGAATAATCAGGACAAAAATAAAGGGAAAAGAGGAAAATTCTTTTGTCTGTACCATCCCCTTGAGTTATATAGATAAAAAAAATAAAAATCAACAAGCAAACAAAGCCCAAACAACCCTTTCACTCTTAGAGCAAGCATGTTTCTTGAAAGACAGCAGATGGTGTTGAAGTTGGTTATGGTAGTATGTGTTGTACCTGTTCTTCCCCTCTTCTACTTAATAAAAGGCAAAACGGAGGAGAAGGAAATCATACCTCTTCTACTTTATTTGCTGACTAGAATTAGGGAAGAATATACTGCAGATGCTGTATACATACAGCTGTTACATATGAAACAGATGTGAGCTGGTTTTAGGGGAAGGATACACACACACAAAAAGGACTGCATTAAAAGCAGTTCCCGCTTGATGAAGTAGGTAGCCTTTTTTTTTTTTTTTTTCCTTAGGGACTTTAAGCCTATTTGAATAGGATTGTAAAAGCAGGAAGTATAATCTCTCTCTGACACAGGCGTAGGCTGTACTCCAGTGTTCGAAAAAAGCAGACAGAAATATAAGTGCTTCCAAAAATGTTGCTCCGTTGCCCTGGCTCCCCGGAGCGGTGCTGCTCTGTGCCGCAGCCCGCCCTCCAGCAACCCCGGGTGAAAGAGAAGGGCCGGGGGCTGCTGGGGGAACTAAGATTACTGATTAGGAGAGAACATAATCAGGTAGATTGAGCCTGTGTCGGGAGAAACCATTGCAGCGAGGAGGGAGGGAGTGCAGCACACGCTGGCTGTCTACCTTGGGAGAGTACCTCGTTGCTCTTGGACAAAACAGAATTGGCTGTAATTCTCCTGTCGGCTCCTGAGAAGGGGGTGCTGTCTTCGTGCCTGTGAAACCGGAGGGTGATTGCATGCGAGCGCTACCCGCACCTGGCAATGAGTCTCCCTCCAGGTTTCTCCTACTTTGGAGAGTGTGTTAGAGAGAAGTACCCACGGGGAAATCCACTATCCGCCTCCCCAAGAAGGTAGCAGGACACCGCAGTGCCGGCAATGCCTGGGGATGCCTCGGGTGAGTACCGGCTGTAAGTGAATACGAGGAGTATTCAAAAGAGTGAAGAGCAGCAGCAACGCCACCCTAAAGACGGCATTTAGGTCAGTGGGCTGCCTGCCGGGCTGGGGTGTCTGTGCTGGTGGGGCGCTGCCTGCTGCCTGCGGGGGGCTCTGGGAACTTCCCCTGCGAGGGCTCCAAAGGGGGCTCCTGGGAGGGCACTGACCCCGCAGCAGCGTCAGCCCTGCCAGATACCCGTGCCTTGCATAACTTTGGGGTTTAAATCTGATTCAGAACTGGCTGGAGGATATCAACAGGATGTTAATACAGAAGGGAAATCGAACAAACTTTTGCATGTAGCGAGTCTTGGATTATGTTAAGCAGGTTTATTATTTTTATCCTGCCGATGGGAGGGAAAAGTGCAGCCTGTTCAGTAGCAATATATGAGGGCTTGCACACTTGTGAATAACAGCTGTTAGCTCATCAAAGAGGACATAACTGTTTTGCTGAAAGAGTTTCTCATAAAGCGAGTAGAGAGAGGCAAAGTTTATTGCAGAAAAATTCGGACATGGTCAAATGAATTACTCAACTGATGATATAGAAATAGCTTAGGAACTGGGCCATCAGGCGAAAACAGCCTTGCATTCAGTCTAGGGTAATTGCATAGACATGTCTGCAGAGGATTGATTCTGAACAGTAGCTAAAGTAACTTCATATCTTTCCAGCCTTTTGGAAATAGCTCTTGAGAGACTGTTTGACTGTTTATATGTAATACATAGCTCCACTTCGGTGAAAAAAAATAGTCCTATTTTGTGTTATAAATAGGTACCTTGATGTATTGTAACAAATTTTATTCTATTCTTCCTCCTAAAACATGGAGGGAAATATATGTTTTTCTGAAGGAAATTACATTTTTGCTGTCTCAAAAGGAAAAAAAAAATAAGTTTTGCACTGGTTCAAAGCTGAAATATGTTCAGGGTATCTGAAAATTAATTTTATTTTCTATTCCTATTTTTTGCATACTTTCCTAACTTGGAGGTATAAAATAATGGCTGTACCATCATACGGATGTGTAGCATTGTCATATTGGCTGTTTTTATAAATTTATCTTTATTGGAGTGATTAAAATACCATTTCCTGCTATTAAATAGCCTTTATTAATCTTCTCTCTTAAAGAAAAAAAACCAAGTTTGATCTTTATTTCTATTCAACATTTGTGCTTTATTCATAAAACACATTTCTCTAGAAACTACAGAGGCCAGTTAATGGTTTATGAGTTCAAGCTGAGCTGAATATAGCGAAGCTCTGTCTTGCTTGACATTTCATCAAAAGCTTTGTTGATTTGCAATGTTTACGGACCTATTTATTGAACCTTCACAGCTTGAACTATACCACCGAGCTTGTTGACATTGCTGAGTTTATCTCTTGGTGCTTGTGCAATCTCAGAAGAAAAGTTTAGAGCAAATGAGTTATAACAAACTTGTCACAGTTCATAAAATATGTAGTTAGGACAATGAAGTTGATCTTCTTGTTCACTGATCATGATACATTAGAGAAATCCGAGGAGGCTAATACAATCTCATCTGGGTAGGTGTGTGTCCTTCCCTTTGATACTAAGATTTGACTGGAGCCTTTTAAGTGCTTTAAAAAAGAGCTCATAAACAGAGCAAGTATTTTCAGTTCATAAGACTACTTATATTTCAAAATGAAATCTGACTGTTTTGCAGCATGAAATAACATGTTTATTGTTCTTCCATATAGATCTTATTTTGTGAGGAGTGATGTACCAAATGAGCAAACAGCAGATTGAATCAGAAGCTCATAAACACCATAAAAGTCATTCAGCTTTTAACAGTAAGAGCATCCCATGCTCTATGCTATTCTTCAGAATATCCTGACTACACAACCTCTGTTTTTAGCCAATAAGATATATCATGCTGTATAATCTACTACTGTTACTGGCTCAACTGTTACTGTTACAGTGCACATTATCATGGTTTTAGACACTTCTCTATAACTTGAACAGATATAAATCAAAGATAGTGTAACTGCCTGGCATCTCAGCAAAAGCAACCGAAAAGTATGCACTATTTATTCAACAACAGTAAAGTGGATAGTTTAAGAAGTGATGGATTGTTTTTTCTTTTTCTTTTTTAGTTGCATGGAAGCTGTTTTCCCATGTGAACCTTTTCATAGCTAACATTAACTGGGTTAATATAGTTATTCATTCTCCTTTTAGAATTCTGGGTATGCAGCCAGTTAAAAACATCCAAAAGGGAATTTGGATATATATATTAAAAAAAAAAAAACAACATAAAAAGAGAAGAAAAAGAAAGAAAGTTGGAGAATTTTTTCCATGTACTTGAATGGACTTTGATTGGGCTCTTGTTTCTTTTTCAGCAGTGAATGCATAAAGGCTTTATACTTTTCAAATAAAAAGTAATTGCTTATTGATTGTTTTATGCAAATTGTATTCTAAGGCTTCAGTAAGAAAAAAAAGTCATAAGAATATGCTGAGGGGGATATTTGCTTTGCTTAATTATTGCTATGTTATGTAGCCTGCTGGTATTATCTGGGTAGACTTACTAGGCTCAAATATCTAGACAGTAGAGAGCAATAAACTCTTTCAGCCAGCAAGTCCAAGCAAAAATTAACGTTGGTATCTTGTTTCCTCACCTGCCTGTGCATTACCAGATTAGCCTCCTAACCTGAATGATTGAATTTGGAAGATGAGGAAAGTCCTGATATATCTATTAGAATATTTCTATGAATAAGTTCAAGGTATTGCCATCTGATTGAAACACGCTTATGTAAGTAGTTACAGAAAATGCCAATCAGCCTTCATAGTGACATGCAATTTTTTAACTCTGTGGAAAATGAAACATACTTTATAGAGAACATTTACGTTAGTGAGAATTCATCATCAGAAATTCTAAAGTTAATTGTATTCTCTGTGCGTGAGAGGGTCATCTGAAGTCAATCAGAATCTACAGAACCTCAGAACTGAATGAAATATCTAAAACTATTTGAATATGTGTTGTAGAATTATGTCTTTCATAATGGTATTACTTATTTACTTTTTATTTATCAGACTACTCTATTCCTATGCCATTTGTCACCTTGACTTGTGAATTTATTTTTATTTTTTTTAGAGTTGCAACATCCTGTGATCTATTTCCCCTTTTACATAAAAATTCACAAAGAAGAAAGGCAAACACAATATGCTCTAAGCGTTGTCTGAGCTGACTCTTGTACAGTACGTTGGCCACTGTTGTGTGTGTGTTCTTAATTTAGGATCTTAATTTAGGACTTGCTAGACAATAAGACTAGTCTTTTCTACCTGAAGTTGTCTTGTGAATGTACTGGAAAGCACTGGGATTAAGGACAGTATTAGAGTCCAAGTGAAATGTCTAAAAATCTTCTGTAAAAAATAAAATGTACTGTTAAGCACCCCATATATATCATATGTGTAACATTGAACACATTAAGACTTAAATATAGATAGCCCTGTGTGGTAATTTAAAAAAAAATATAAAGGATGGATTGTTCTGTTTACTGTGTTCCGAAGAGAATGAAGAATTTAAGAAAATGTCTACATTACTTAAGTTTTATGAAACCAATCCTAATTAATCAGTATTTAAATTATTATAAATGTATAATTCTCAAATGCACTGTTCAGCTTTGCTCACAACTCAGTTTTGCATTTTTGAGGTACTTGATGTGTTCAACAACCGCTTATTTTATGGCAGATGGAGAGCATCCCTTTGAATACTCATCACAGGAATAACTATTCCTACTAAATCAAAGGGAATTTGCTGTAAGCAGTCCAAGATATACTCCAGTTTAGTAGCTAAATGTAGTGATGAGAGATGCAAGCAGGGTTTCAGGGGAAAATATTATGAGGTTTGCTGTCAAATCCTCATCCACAGAGAAGGATGCCCATTCAATGAAACACAATTTTAAAGTACAGATTATATGGCATGTTAGAGAGCATCAGTTTGATAGTCGTGTCATAAATACAATCATGGTCAGTGCAAAGCTGAGGTGAAAGGCTGTTGTGTTGCTACCGAAGTAGCTTCTTCAAGACTGTAGCGAAAAGATCAAACTACCATTTTATCATTGTAAAGATATAGTCAAGGATATACCTCAGTAACTTTTTTCATCTTTCTCTACAGATTTTCTGTTTGTGGCAATTCACTTCTATTTATATATGTGTATATATATATACTTTCATGGACCTCTTTAACAGAATATAGAGTGATGCTGATAATTGATTGTTTTGGGACTTTAGTCTGAGTCAGGGGAAAGAAAGGTGCTTTCTGCAGTATTTTGTTTCTTGCAGATAAAACTTAATTAGCCTAACAGAATCAGTGGAGGGCTGTTGATTGCCTGATTCAGAGGAAGTTATGGGATAAGGAGGAGTAAGCAAGATTCTTGAGGAAAACATGCAATAAAATGATCCAAATAAATAATTGGAGTTTGATTTCTCTAACTTCATGCCAGTTTTATACCACTGAAGTGAATAATGGCACAAGTTCTGTTGTGGGCACTACTTAAAATGTAAATACTTCAGGCAGAGGCAATTCTTTCTGCCTTTTTTGTGGTGTGTAGATCAGGAGACATCAAGCTCCCTAAGTCCTGGTAGGAAGAGAAAACATGCTGAATAATACAATATACAGTTTAAAAAATAATAGCTGTTTCAAAATCCTGCTTCATGTAAACTGATAAGGAAAGGATGGACTATGAAAACTTGACTACAATATATAAAATGAGTATATAGTTTTTCAGGGTGGTAACAAGGCAAGTTGGTTGTGAATGTGCTACTGACTAGCCCAGGCATAAAAATATCATGTAGTTGTTTGATGAGATTATTTTTATGAAGCTTTTTTTTCCAACTTGAATATTATTTTTGCTAAACTTTGCCATGTGTTAAAGACATTTCTCCTTTAAAATAATCGGCTTGTAGACTTTATAAAATTTTGCTACATCAATGTCATGGTTTTGAGATGTTCATGTTTTTTTTCATTGCTAAAAACCATGGTCAGTGGAAGATGTCTTGTACTGCAAGACTAGACTGTATTTCAAGATACAATCTAGAGTTATGCTATTCATAAAAAAAAAATCTGGTTTTTGTGTTTGTTTTGGTTTGGTTTTTTTTTGGCCAGATCTGGCAAAACCTGTTGATTTTGAGAACACAAATGTAAAGCCTCTTTGTTCATTTAGGATTTTGTTCTGAGAAGGTAGTGCTAGGTCACAGGATGCTATGTTTAGAGGCAGGTTTCTGGGTTAATCTCTACATTTATAAAACCACCTAATTTTGTTTATCTTTTCTTATATGTACTTCCTAACTGAATCAAACTATAAAGAAAGGATGTGTACGTCAACAAAGAGATAAAACTCCATGCCTGTTAGGTTTTTTTGTTTGGTTAGTGTTTTTTTGGTTGTTTTTTGGGGGGTCACTGTTTTGTTTTGGGGTTTTTTGTTGTTTTGTTTTGGTTGGTTGGTTTTTGTGGTTTGTTTTGTTTTGTTTTGTTTTTTAACCTGAGAGTGTCCCAAGACATTCAGAAAATAAGTAAAATGCTTCTTGTTAGAATTAATTGTGTTCTGGAAAAGTTTGAAGGCACATACATACTTAGTGAAGAGGGTCTGAATTTGTTCGATGGTATGATTGATGAAGAAGTGCCGGTAGACAGGAGTATTAGTAATTAGTGCAGGTAAGATACAGCCCCTTAACCCCAGTCACCAGTGACTTGCAGCACATCCATGGGTAGAATTCTTATCTTTCTGAATGATCCAGGTTCTGTGCTTTTACCATTTACCTGTGCACTACATACTGTGTGTTCGTTGGCTCTCCTAGATTCAAAGCCTGAAGCAAAAATATTAATCTGATTAATTCCTTGTTAAAATAGTCTGTGTGGTGCCCATAGTGAGACTGTGATCTCCCCTGACATTGTCTTCAGCCCGGGCCTTGGGCAATCTCTGGGCAGCTGCTCTGAACAGCTGTAAATTGGGTCCCCATGTTAGTGGCTGGCCTGGCTTTTTTATCTCTCCCCTGTCTTCCCCCTCTTCCTTTCCCCAGCAAAGGCCTGCATTGGCTGGGCAGTGATGTCTGAGGATGCTCCTCAACTGCCAGCAAGTTAGAACTGCCTGTGTGTCCAAGCCCCTCCAGTCCATGGTTTGGGACTGGCCTTTGCTGCCTGGCACAGTTGAACTGGAGGGGTGAGTATGGCCGTGGCAGACTAAGAACCACCCAGAAGTTCCCTGGAGTCATGGTCCTCTCATACTGTGACTTCTTCAACAACAAAATTAAATTTTATGTTAGTATGAGAAGTAAATAATTTACTTTATCCTTCACCTTTGGAAAGGGGAAACTAAATCTTGGTTGTATTTCTGAGAATCTTTTGCGTCAACTTGCTCAGCTCCCATAAAGAATTGAAGACTTTGAAGCTGTATCTAGTTACTTTATTTTTTGTGGCTTTTCCTTTGCCTACAGGGCTGATTTTTCTGAGCAGTGAGTTCCCAAACTTTAACTAGAGACATATTTTATCATCTTGATGAAATTTCCACAATCTCAGAGCTTTGTTGCATACCTAATTCAAACCTTGTTAGCATGCTGCATTGCACTTACCTGTACGTGTGTCAACAGAGGTCTGTGATGAAAGGAAATCCAAGGAACAGTGTTCTCAAAGATGTCATTAAGATCACTATGGGGTATGTGTGCAGTAGAGTGACAATGCAGTCCTTTTACATTTTACTTCTTAACTATTTATCAAGCGCAGCAGGCAGAATTTTGTAACATTTTGTACTGGAATGATTTTGTAACTTGAAATGTAATCCTGGGAAATTCTGAGCAAGCTCTTCAGGGTCAAACAACCAAATTTGTCTAGATTTCTAGCTTGTTTTCTATTTCAAATAGGTTTACACAATTGATTCTCAGTTGATTTACAATTGATTTGCCTTACAGCAAAAAGTATCAGGGACAAAAATGCCATTTGAGGTAAATGTCTTTCTTTGATTCATTGAATTATTAAAATACTTGTCAATACTATTCCTTCACAAGTAGTAAGTTTCATCTTCCTTTAACAACAGAGTAGGTGTTCTGGTGATCTGTAGTGAGAGCTATCAAGTTACTGGATGTATTTTACAGAACCAGTAACAGTATTTTAAAAAAATGTAAAGTGTCTTTTGGCTATAAATGGTATTTTTCCATAATTATTTGAAAATTAATAAAAAGAGAATTCATTGACAGAATTAAGAACAAAAATAAATGCCATTTGTAGGGTTTAACTAGCAATAGCAAAATTGTGTCATGAACTTGGATATACAGCACACCATCAGAAAGTGATGCCTTCTCTCAAGTCAGCTCTCCTGAGACCTACCTGGAATGCAGTCTCTACCTTTGGCTTTCCACTTAGACACAGATGTACTGGAGTTAGGCCAGGGCAGGTGTGCCTGGATGCTTGTGGGCTGGAGCACATGGCGTGGAGGAGCTGGGTTTATTCACCTCTCAGAATAAGGCTGTGTGAGAGGGATGGCCATCTACAACTGCCTGACTGGAGCTTTGTAAGGAAGAGAGAAACAGAGGCTTCTTAAATGTGCATGGAAGTAGGACAACAGGCAAGGGATGTGGGTTAGACAGAGGGAAGTTCAGGTCTGATATAATGAAAACTTGTTCTCAGTGATTGATTACTGGAATGGATAGCACAGGAACATCATGGGAACTCCACTGTTGGAGATGGTCAAAACCCAACTGAGCCTAGCATTGAAGAAGCTGCTCTTGCTGACCCTTCTCTGGCTATGGAACTTGGACAGGGAGGCATTAGGAGGTCCCTTCCAGACTCAACTGTTCTGTAGTTCTGGCTGTAATGTTCGTATTAAGATTCTAATATTGCACAGAACTTTTTTTTTAAATGTCACTTGGTGACTTTTTGTGTTGTTTTTTTTTTCTTGTGTGTGTGGATTTGGGGTTCTTCTATTGTGAATGCAGATTCTTATAGAAACAGCTATCTTTTTAGGAATCAGATCTATTCCTGGACTGAGTGGAGAAAATTGTGATAGAAAAGTCACTGAAAATTAAATAGCTCTGACTAAATCTCCTTGCAATAGTTCAATGATTGTTAAGTGGTTGGTTGGTTTGTTTTTTAAAGAAGTCAATGACATTTGAGTTCTAGAAAAATTTGGAAGCAAAACTTTTAGAGTGGGGGAATAAAAGATAAGTAATTTTAAATTATTTTTCAAATGTCATGATTGCCTACTATTGCTATTTTGCACAGGTAGCAAATTTAAATTTCATCAGAGAGTATATAAGAGAGGACTGAGCATGTGGAGGTGTGTAGTAAATCTTTACGGGCAAGGTCAGACATCATTGATCTGTATTACGTTGAACCTTTGAGGCTTAACCCAGATCAGTATCCTGAACAGAACAAAATGCAAACATCTTTTTATAAGAGACATGCTTTGAAAGAAATCTGTTACTAAAGTCTTCACCTTTTAGTTTTAGTTTCTTAGCAGCTGCTCCTTAGTCTACCTAATTGCATTATAATGGCTTTATGCTGCACCAGATGCTAAAGGGATAACATTTTTCTTTCCTGGATAGCAATGCAGTCTTTATATTTGGAATTTTGTTTTGTGGTTATCTCAGTGTCAGGCTATGGTACAAGAAAACCACAGGTACTGGGTTCTGATTTTATATTAAATAAAATCAAATCAATTTAAACTTCCTCAAAAAATAGAAATAAAAGGTCTCCCTAATTGATAGAATTTTGAAAATAAGTATGTCAGTCTTTGTTCTGATATCAAGACTAATGATTTACATCCCATTAATACAAGTGTTTGCTATAATGCACTAGCTTGTTTCCTTTCCTGTTTATGTCTTTACTACCTTGTTCTTTCTATGTGCTTGGCTAGACCTGTGCAGTGGTCTAATTTGTTATGTTGCGTGGAAAAAGGCTTTATGAGAAGGAAGCAATCTGTCTTTATGCCTAATTGCAGAGGCAATCATAACTTATGAAATCTGCAATCAAATTGTGATTTTCCTCAGCCATCCTGGCCAGGATATTATTTATAAGAAAAAAAAAAAGAATAGAAAAGAGTTAAGAGTGCTGTTGCACTTTCAGTCAGTACAGATTTACTGTTATTTAAGAAGGCTACTTCCTTTCATATGTGATTGTTCTATATGGCCTTTTTGGGAACAAAGTAATATCATAGCAGCTCTCTAAACTCTTGAAAACAGTCTTTACATTTGAAACTGAAAAACTAATCTTTGCTAAACATAGTTCTTAAATTAATAATCACTTGCTATTAACATAGTATCAGCAGATAGCATCATGGCCATCTAATTATTTTATAACTTATTACATAGACCATGCAAAGTGTAATTTATTAATTCATGTATTGCTTTCTTTTGTGTAGAAGTAGCGCATTAGAATAATTTGTAATTGCAATTAGGATGTATCTGACTGTATTATTCGGGAAAAAATAATAAATGTTCCCAGTGAAATATTTTGTCTGTTCTCTGATATGCTAATTTGGGGCTATTGACCTCAGTATTACATAGAATTTTAACTTGTTCCTATAACCTTAACTTTTTAAAACCTTTCAAAGAGTATCATGTGTTTCTGAAAAAGGGAGAGTTATGTTTTCTTTTTAAATACTTGCTTACTGAAGAGTATGTGTCTTGCTCTTGAGACTAGTGAGTCCTAAAAGCCTACTGAACAGTTACAGAATACATTTACTAGTAGTGGAAAAGATGGGGAAAAAGACAAGGAAAGAGCAAGTGAACAAGAAAAATACATGTATCTATTCATGAGTGAACTCTCCCTGAATAGATGCAAACTTTTCATTATCTGTAAAACACAAATGACTTCAATATGCCTTATGTCTTACCTTTCTTGTGATCAGTAAAATGGTTCAATTATTGTTTCTCCCCATGAAGTGACTGGCTTACACTTAAATGCTATGAATAGCCCTCATCCATCATGAATGAGAATTCCCCCCTGCTATTAGTAACTGTCAACATGCATGATTGTTTCTGCACTGAAAGTCCTGGTAGAGTTCCTCATTAATTAGTTTGTGTACAAACATGACTACCTCTGCCAGTGGGAATAATGTGATGCCATTAAAGGTAAAGCCAGAGAAAATCTGACTAAAGTAGATGAATCTTCATTACAGTCTCACCATATGACCTTTATTAACATCTCAAGCTTCATTACACACAGAAGGTTGTTGCCTCAGATTTGTAGAGATAGTTTTAAATGCTCATTTTTCAGTTATGTGGACATGCAGTTCATTTTTGTCCTCTTGGATTATACTTTTGTCCAGAATTTATTCGACGTGTTTCAAAAGTTCCTTTGCTTAACCAAGGAGTGAGAAGCCACACTGATGTGAAAATGTGTGTGGTAGTCTGCGGCTAATCTTTCTAGACTTCAGCTGGACAAATAGTGTAATCACCAGTGGATTTTTCATAATTGTCTTTTAAATTTTAAGGGTCCCATGCCTTTTCTTTATGTGGACTCTGATAGATATTCTCCTTGCTGCAGTGCAAAAGAGAAAGAGAATTATTTCCTTCAGGAAGAGGAAATGGTTTGACTGAGGCAAGTGTCAATGTAATGTCATGGTCCTTACATTGGTATTTCCTTCAAGTATTGGGTGTCCATCATTGCTATTAAAAGCTTACCTTGATAACCCCAAGGAGATGATGTGTGGTAGGTTTGGGCTGACCTGTATGTAGCTATAGGAGTCACCAAGCAATTGCATTCTGCTAAGACCTAGGAGTGCTTGTTCCTGTGTGATTTTTCCAAAAGTCACTTTCCAATCAGATGACAAGACGAGTGTCTTCTGTACTATGTCACCCGAAAAGTCCTTGTTTTCTGGATGTTTTTAGCTTAGCACAATACCACGTGTTGTTTCCCTGGTAGTCCTCAAGTAATTCTTTTAACTGAATTTTTCATCTGAGATGAAGACCTGAGTGCTAACGCTCCTGATTTGGCCTTTCTTTGGAACTGGGCCTATGGTGCCAGGTCCTATGAAATCCACTGGGGTTTTTTGATGCAGGGAAGTTGGGAGTAAATTTTTCAATGCCTTATTGACCATAAAGTGATGGATCAACATGAGTTGTTTTCCCACTTCTCTGTCCTTGTGTGGTAGTTGATTGAAGCACGATACATGCGGTTCCAGTGACCTACAGATGCTCACTGTGCTAATTCTTTTGTTCATCTCCATTGCAATAACACTTGTAATAGGCCAGGGCTCAGATAAGTGTGTGTCCTAATTAACTGCAGTGTTAAAATAAGAAAGTAGCTCAGAATAAATCCCAGACAGATTAAGGCATAGGAACTATGTCTGGGAATCTCCAGATGGGTTCAAATTTCCAGAGTCAGGTATAGTATAGTTAACATCCTTAAATCCTGCTCAGTGGATGACTGGGGATGGCAATTCACACCTAGACAAAATATCTGTTAAAAAGAAAAGATCATATTGGGGTGGGAGAGAGGTTCTTGTTTGGGTTGTGTTTTAAATGGGTGAGGGGGTGTTTCCTTTTGTGGATTTTTTTTTTTTTGGTGTGGCTGGAAGGGAAAGGGGAACACTTGGATGTATCAGTTCTGTTGCAGGAGGGGTCTGCTCCTTTCTTTTGTGGGAAAGATGAAGGCAAATTGCTACATCTGAGTGGCAATGGAATTCTGAACATTCCTCAGCTGACATCCTTTGTTCCTTGCTGATTCAGACACCCCTGAACTGGTTAAGTTCTCCTCATGGAAGAAGCGACCAAACCGTGCAGATGAGGAAGTTCTAGAGAACTAACTGTGGCACAGTGGTTGCAGAATGAGTCATATTGTCTTCTGTTAGAATTATGGCACTGCTGTACATGCTCCAGGATGAGATCCAGCAGTGTTGTGACCCACCTGGTGATGGTCCAGCTGTAGGGATTTCACACTGTGTGCTGTGCTGAACTTGACAGTGCTAATGAAAGTCTCAGGGGATACAAAGATTAGAGCCCTATAGGATCTTTCCAGGGTATGTGTGCTGGTGGTCAGGAAGAGCACAGTGGTCTGGGATCACAAGCAGTCTCTTTTTTTTGATTTTAGAACAAGGGTCCTAATCATTCCTAGAAAAAACCAAAGGACAAATATTTAGTGGAAAACTCTTCCAGTAAACTGTATAGCTGTACATAATTCCTTTTGTGATCCCCCTCCAAGGATTTATCTTCATTCCAGCATTAGTCAAGCTGGCATGATTGGTCCTCAGTCAAATCTCCTTGTAAGAATTGTGTATTTCAGAGTGTGTGCACTTGTTCAAAAGTGCCATGAGAAACTCAGTAAAAGCATCTTGCTCTTTGCAGTGAAGTTATAGCGTCACGCTCTCATCATGATTTGAGCATCAGTTCCTTATCAGTTACAAGAAATTACACATACTTTAATTTTATCTTCTTGTTAGCCTCTTTTTTTTTGCATATGTGGACCCTGTAAAGAAGAGCTGTGGAAAGTTATGGTCTTTCACTGGACTGGTTATTTCTTTTAGTGAAGGTTTAATTGCAATATTTTAAAATTTATAATTCCATTATTAACCAACCTTTTTTTTTTTTTTTAGTATCTCAAATTGTCACGACTTAGCTATTGAATTGGATGGATTGACATTCAAATGCATTTTCATTCTAGAGTTGTATTCATCTGCATTATACTAGAAGCTTTACTATGCCAAGAACCCTTTTAGCATTTGAAGAAATATCTATTAAAATGAGTTAGCAACTTTTCAGTGACATTTTGGGGAAATATTAACTCATTGATTCCTTTTTTCAAAATGTTATTTTATTATGGAAAAATTTCTGTTTCAGAAAAGTCTGTTAAGGTCTTATTTCCATTTTCAAAACACCAAGATTATCTGGGTTTTTCTCCCTCCATAGTAAATAGTGTCATAAACGCAAACATTTCACAGAAGAATTTCAATTAAAAAAAAAATGCAGCTCACATTATGTCCTAAGTTGGGAAGGAAAAAGGCTCTTAAAAATTACATAGTATGGGAAGCTAGATTCTCTTTCCTATCTAAGTGATACCAATTTGTGAGAAGGTCTATTTAGTGTTTGTTGTTTCAATCCTGCAAGTGGTATCTGGATAACACGAAGAGCTTGATGCATGAGCAGTCGAGCTTCTTAGCTTGACCATAAGGAGTTAAGAATGTGAAGCACTTTTGTGCAGATTGCAAATTGGCTGTTGCTAATTCTCCTGTCTTCACTAGTTGATGTAGCATCAATTAGCAAATATAGGTTTTAATGCTGCCTTTAATATTCATGATTCTTAATTGTCTTTGTTAATTGAGAAGAAACACTCTGGTGTGTGGTGCTTGACAGGTAAGAATTATGATCTGCTGATTGTGTTGGCAGTTGTCCAGGGAAAAGTAGGTTGCTGATACACAGGTATGTGCAAATCTTATGCAGAGATTTGTACTTTTGGCAGAGAGTTGCCCTGCTCTCGATAGACCATCAGAATAAGGGAACAGCTGATGGTTCAGGTGGGGCATCTGAATAACCTGTTTTGAGGAATCAGGTGTGCAGCTCATTTACAGCAGAGAGCAGGCACAGAAGAGACATGCTTTTAGGTAGAGTTATTTTAAGTAATTAAAAAAAAATTGCAGAAATCACTGAGACTAAAAACAATGGAGTCAGTGTTATTCAGGGTCAAATTTTATTGTTTTGTTTTTGGGTTTTTTTTAATTTATGTCAAGTTTGATTTGTATCAAATGGACTGTACGTTTTGATCCCTGAAATGTATCTTGTGCTCAGGAGTTTAAACTTTTTTGTGCTGTCCACACAACTTGGTTTTACTATACTTCCTTTGTGATGTTATAGAATTGCCTTGTTTGACATATCCTTACAGCTAGTAAACTATATTCATTTAAACATTTCCAAGGGCCACTTTTTTTTACTTCCAAACAGTTTGAGCTATTGCTTTCATATTGCTTTAAATAGTAAGGATGACTCTAAAGACTATGAAAGAATTAATCTAACTTAGAAAGAATGCAAAAAAGCAGAAATACTTGAGTTTCAGCTGCAAAAGTGACTTAGAAGGTGGTGTTCACTAAAACTAATTGGATTTAAGTTTGCATTTGCTTTTGAAAGAGACTTAAGAGGTTGGCTTATTTAGATGTTTTCAAAAATTTTGGCTCAGCTCAATAAAGCTAAAAATTCAAGGAAACGAATCCTATAGTAGATCTAATAAAGGATGATTGATGCTTTCTATAAGAAATGGTTCTAAATGAGGCTTTCAGTCATTTATATTCAAAGGATAGGTTCTTAACTGGAAAAGATGGTCATTCTGTGTTCTGCTAGGAACAGAAACGGCTTGATTTTTAAATGTTAATGGAAATTAAAATCTTATTTTTTCATGAAAGCTGTAAAATAAATTGAACTGTAAGCAGTTTACGCAGAAAATGAGGCTTATCAGTTAATTTTATTGTCTAAGATTTGGCATCTTGGCTGATAAAAGTGAGTCTCCCAATTTCACTTTTGCCTTTGTCAGGGTTAGCCTGTGGAAATTACAGCAGTGTTGTGTGGCATGAGCTGCTCTGTACCAGATGGACTTCAGAGAGATAATGGAAGCAATATTGTTCCCAGCTTGGCAAGTGTTGCTTGGGCTGAGCTGCCCAGCTGCACATCATGGACTTCAGTGGAGAATATTGGAGCAGGTTCATGGGTTATTGTTGTGAGAGAGGGGAAAAAGCTTCCTTCTCCACCCTTGCACAGCAACTTTCCTTAAGGTACAGAGAACCATGCTGCTGGCTGTGACTGCCTCCTTAGCTGATGTTTTGTTGCTCTCATGGTTGTGCAGCAATTCTACTGTATTGTCAAATCAGAACAGCCTAGAACATCCAGAATGAGGGATGACTTGGGAAAAAACCCCATAGAATAAGAGAAGGCAGTTAATAGAAAGATGAATAGCAGCAGGAATGGATGCTTCCCACAGGCTCTCCAAATGGAACTTTGATCAGATTGCAGGTAGCAGTAGCACAATTACTAAAGGACTACTTGTCCATCAGTGCTAAAAGGACATTTGAAAAGGGAGGGAGTCATGGTTGGTCTTTTTGACATATCCATGACTGCCATCTGCATAATACCTGAGCCAGGCTGGAAATCCCATATGAGGAAAACCACTAGGGAGAAGAATGATGAGGGGAAGTTGTTTTTAGGCATGGCATTATGAATTCAATAGGGACAAAATACAGGAAAGTTGGAGAGCAGAACAATACTTATGAGCCTGTAGCTATATATCAGTCTTAGAGTTTCTTATGGTTAGAATCCTTTTATTGGAATTGTTTTGTTGCTCCCCGACTGTGTACTGTTCCTTGTCAAAGATCACCTGCAGTGTTAGGGAGCATCTAGTGTGAAGTGATATATCAGCCTAGGGAGATTATGGTTGTACTTCCAGTAGAAGATTGCCCTATGTATGTAGAAATATCTGATTGCCAGCTCTACACGGTATGTATTCTCAGCTGGTTACAGTGTTATGGATCATCAGTAATTGAAAATATGGGACTACTACAGAAACAGGATATCAAGGGCATCACAGTATCAGGCTTACCTGGAAACTCTTCAACCTTTGAAAATAGGCCTGGTCTTCACTACCTTGAGAATTTCTGTATTTCCTAAGTTCTTCCAAAATCAGTGTTGCTTTGTCCATTTCTAGTGCCAGAATATAATGAATACATACATAACAAAATAGCCCCAGCATCTCACATAGAATTATTGTATGAAATCTACTGAACTTTTCCTCTTTATTTTTGGAGGAGAGAAATTACTGTTGGATTAATGTACTAAGAATTTAGATGTTCTGGTTCATAGATAAAATGTGGTTGTGTATGGTGGAGGGTTTTTTTTTTGTGTGTTGGTAATGGTATTTCTATTTATTAATGCTGTTTTCTGCCACATTACAAATCAGAGACCATTTTTTTCCTTTGCACCGTTCACAAGCTGAAAACTCTTAAAACCAGATACCTGTGCTCCTAAAAATGTCTACCAGGGAGTTTGTAGGCCATGACTGTTCCGTCTAAACCTTTCCTTTACGGTACAGATTTTTAATGGTACTTCATTTTGATTCTGTATTGATACACCCTGTAACAATACGTGGTGCACTTGGAAATACCTTATTAGAGGTACTTCTTCACTTGCTACTTACTTTAATTGAAAGGCAGCGATACCTTAAGGCACATTTTTATATGGTAGTGAGCATATAGTTTAAATTGTGAAAAGTTCTACAATGCCTTTTTAAAAATTTTCTAAGTTTCTGAAGGATTCTGTGAATCCCCTTAAAACCTTCAATATTTTCAAATTTGTATACTAATCATATGACTAGACTGAAATGATTATGGCTTTTTAAATGCTTGCTGCTTCTGTGAGCTTTGAATTGATGTAAAATACATGTGAAGTCACAAGTTACCTTAGGAGGAACTGGGAGGTGACATTTCATCCTAAATTCTGAAAGTAAAACCTTGTTAGTAGTTTGCTATCACTTTCATCCTTGCAACTTCATGTCTTGGTGAGATGTGATGACTCATGGTTATTATAGTTGTCAGTTCAGTATTAGAGCAGAACAGCTTCAAAAATGTCCTATTAACCTATCTCATAACCCAGTGCCAAAATGCTTTCATCATCTAGTCTATTCCAACACGTTAATACAGCTAAAGATTTATCGTTTTATTACTCAGTGCACAAAAGTCAAATGACTTCCTTGGTGTCAAAATTAATTTCCCAAAATCATTACCCAGATGACCTCTTTCCATTCCTGTTCCTCCTACTCACAAGAGTTTCTAACCAGGCAGATTTTGGAAGGGTCCTGTTCCTTTCTTTATTGACATATGTACAATTGCCAGTAGCCTTTCTCTGGTCAATAATGTATGTTTTATTTTAATGGCATATTAAAAGTTTAATGGTTTCCCATGTGTGTCTTCTGGGGAATTATTCTAATGTGACTCTATGATTTCTGTAATTGTAATTTTAAAGAGGAGTGCAGCTAGTCTTTCTTCTTCCCATAGGCAAATGAATATAAAAGTTAGAGAAGTTGCACATTGGTTCAGTTTAATGCTCAGTTGTCAACAAAAATATTTAAAAAAGCTATGTGGTGAGGCATAAAGATATTCCTGTCTGTAACTTCTGATTGCTATTTTGTTTGGAATAAAGACAGACCACTTTATGCTACAGCTGCTAATTAAAAAAAAAAAGTTATGAATGTAGAACAGAGATAAGGAATAAGATGTCCCAGAAGGTGATTAGATATAAAAGTGATATTAAATGGTCAGGTAGCATAGGCGGATTTTTTTATTTGGATACCAATATGCTTTTGTCTTCTCCCTTTGCTCCTAAACACTGGGTAATTAAGAGCATATAGAAGAAGTTTCAGTAATGATTTAATAAATTTAACATTGCTTATAAGCTACTGTGCCTCTAGTTTATGAGATTGAATTTAATTACTAAAGTAATGTAGCATGCACTGATACTGCAACACCTATTACTGCTGTTCACAACACATTTAGAGTCAAAGCAGAAATTACTCTGCATTTTCTAAAAGCAGAAATAGCTAATAGTGTATTGTATAGTGGTTCACAGTTTTACAAACATACCCTGTGAAAATGTTGATATTTTTGTTAGCTAAGAAGTAGTGTTTCCAAATACTTTTGTTTTTGAGGTAGTTGAATCACATTAGAATACATACATTAGTATGAATAGGGATTCTTTTCTTTATAACATAGAGTATATGCATATTTTATGAAATGGCATGAATTAAGAAATTCAGATTGGAAAAATCCCCTAAGAGAGAACTCAGATAAGAATTTAGATATAGCAATGGTCAGAATGTAATTAATTTATCTTACAAAAAGTTATTGCAATTTATACTTTGTTCATTGCTCATTAAAACAGAGCTAAGGATTGCTGGAACTTTATTTGAAGATGGAGAGGGACACTCTACTTTGTGCAGACTTTCTGGTAGCTCACCCAGCTTCACTTCCCGGCTTCGCCTCTGAACTGTGGTATCATCCCTTAGCCTTGTGTAGCCAATCAGGACTGTTATCTTTTAGGAAAAAAACAAATATTTTCTCAGTCAGAGTGAGAGACAGACAGGCTCTCTTGTCCAAAGCTGAAGAATCTCATGAGGGACAGGTTTGGCTGAGGTTCAGGTGCCTACTCAGAAGCATTTGGAGGCCCTGTCTTTGAACACGGAATTATCTTCTCTTAATAGAAATGCTGTCAAAACCAGCTAGCCCTAGAGCATTTCTGAAAGTGAGTAAATCATCATGTTCTGACATGCAAACATCAAAACTGTGGACTTAGGTTTCTAATTGGCTCTAGACAGGGATCACAGTGAATCAGCAATTAAACACAAGCTGTCAGTGCAGTCCTGTTGGTTGAAAGTGTAATCCCCGTGTGTACAGACAGGGAAATTGTCAGAAGAGGCTGGGAGAAGACTGCTGCTGTGAGTAACAAGGATGAGGGAAATCACCCATCATCTGCTCTGCCAGTACATCCCGTCCAGGTCGTTGCTGAGGCTGGCACAGAGCACACGCTGCCTGTCTGGTTTCCAAGGAATGTTAGAGAAGGCAAGCGGCAAAATAATGAACTGAAGAAACTACTTCAGATCAAGTCCCTGGTTACTTTTCTTTCAACGTAGGAGAAGGTCTGGGTAGTTCATACAACACAGAGGGAAGTTCTGGACAGTAACTGGATATTCCCCTTAAAAAAAGATTTTATTCTATTATTTAACAACAAAGATAATTAACCACTGAAACAAATGAAGAGATGTTTTAAATTTTTCACTTTTCATTGTTTTCAATTTATTAACAATTTTTTTCTGAATGATATATTTTAGCCAAGTGTGAATTATTTGACTTGCTTTATGGACAAGTGAGTAAAATCTAATGACCTGTGTAGAGGTTGTATTAAATGATCAAATGGTCATATCTGGTTTTAAGCCCTAAGTCTACTTAATGAGTGAATTACATAATTGTATCAACAGTTGAATATTGGTTCTCTTCAAAAGAGCTATTAAAGTTTTGGAAGGAAAGTGCAAACCCACATTATCATCCCTGTTTCTTCCCTCTTTGAGGTGACTTTAATTTCTAATATTTACTTTAATGCAACTCCTCATGCTGTTGGGTGAAGAATATTACCAGATTAGTGTCAGATTCATTCTCTCATGTTGACAAGTACTCTTTCACCTTGGCTGGTTGTATGGGGCTTCCCATTTTTACGGTGGTGTTTGCAAAACAGTGCCAGTCAAAGTAACTTTTTCTATGTTTTTTGACTACTTCAGGCTGATCCCTTTTGCTTACTTATTTTCAAGCTTCTAAAACGTCCAAGCCATTTCATGGAACACAGTGATGAAGAAAGATTTATTTTTGTTTTTATGCCCTCTCTTTCTTTCCTTTGGGGACAAAACATCTTCCCAGTGAAGTGCCAGTGCTCCCTGAGAAGTAGCGGCACTTTGGAGATCAGGTTTTAAGTTGAAAGTCTGCATCTGCTCAGTAAATATTTGTTAGTATTCATCAATGATTTTCTTGCAGTTTGCGGCTGTCCCAGAGCGTGCCTCCATCTGGCACTGCAGGAGTCAGGCCATGCTTTCCTTGCCACTTTTCTGTAGCAGCAGGCACTGCTGTGATGTTGTCTCTAGATAGAAAATGAGGGTTTCTGCCTGCAGATCCCTCAGCTTCAGTCCTTGTGGTGGGAGGAGTGAGAGCTGTAATGGTGAAAAAGAAATTTGTAAGACGTGAGGTGGGACGCAAGTGGGAGTTGGTGACTGGTGGGGAAGGAAAAGTGGATTGGACAAAGGGGATCACCAAAACACAGCCCTTCCTTACCAGGAAAGCAGGATCCTGCAGAGAAAACCTTCACATTAGAATTGCTGTCGACTTCACTTTTGATACAACTTAACTTTTTCATGTCTTAGTATTAAATTCTACTTCAATGTGGCCTTTACAACAGATATCTATCAATGGTTTGAATCTCAGTTAACAGAAAAGGACTGCTGCTTTAAAAAAGCAAATCAGAACAAGCCAGTGTTACAGTAAACATCAGGTACTGTCAGGGGTGCCTGGAGTAGGTGGCTGCATTATATTAGCCACAGGAGGAACAGCTGAGGCCACCTGCCTTGTTCCATCTGGAGAAGAGAAGACTGAGGGGAGGCCTCTTCACAGTCTACAACTTCCTCACGAGGGGAAGTGGAGGGGCAGGCACTGGTCTTCTTCTCTCTGGATACCAGTGACAGCACCTATAGGAATGGCCTGACGCTGGCTCTGTGATCCTTGTGAGTCCCTTCCAACTCAGTATATTTATGATTCTATGATTGCCGTCTAATGTGTGTTCTGCACATTCTGTCAGATGGTAGCACATTTTGGTAGCTCTAGTGGAGGGAAGAGTGGTGGGTTCTGTTAGTTCCCTGAAAGAAGAAGGTGGTTGCTATCTCTGACCCTGAGGTAGCAAGGGAAGAAGGGAAACATGGGAAGAAATTATATGGTACACAAGAGAAGACTATACGTGTAGAAGTGGAGAAAGCTGGAGCTTGTTTACATGTTATCTACTTAGCAATTTCTTTATCAGGAAAGCCAATGGGCAGTCAGAGGAGTAAGTTGTGTGCATTGCCTGGCTGTACATTAGCTCCAGTTGGAAAAATCACTTATATACAGGAAAATGGACTTCAAATTAAACACAAATCTATTAGTCCTGTGTATTGACTCTTTTAGAATAAAGGATGATGTAATTCAGCAACATATACTGAAAGAATGATTTAGTTATGAATAAACATTTCCTTTTATTTTGATTTAGGTCTTGTAATTGACTGTAAAGAGTCAGACAGTGTGACTGGGTCTAGGTATTTTGTATTTGTTTGGTTTACACCTAGTGTGAGATTTGACAGCTTTTGCTTCCACCAGCTGTTTTGTGGAAATAAAAATTACCTTCTAGTTTTTCAGCACCATGCAGCCACCTCAGCTTTCCTAAATTAGCTTAAGTAGTAGTTTTTATGCTTTTTAAAATATACTTTTTGTGCTAAGTTTGTATGCCTATATGGCTCCTGGAAATTTCATGTACAATATCATATTTATGCCATTTATCATCAGTTGTAGCCTGTGGATGTTCCCGCTTTTCTGAATTTGGATCAGTGGTTTGTTGTTTTGGGGTCAGTGTGTGAGTTTTGGATTTTTTTTGTTTAATGAAACTTGTGAAGATGCTGCTGATTACATATATGTGGACTGATGCCATTTCTGATCCCTTCATTATTACAGTATCTTTCTCTGAAAGGAAGAGTGTGTGAAGTGGAGGTTTTGTGTGATTTAGGAGACAGAGGATAAAAAAAGATGGAGGATACATTAGTAATGTGAGTATTCCAGGGTAACATAGAAACATGCTTAAATCCATATAGATTGTAAAAAGCATAAGGCTTTTTGTAATATTTCAGTAATATCTTCGCTTTCCATTCTGATTTGCTGCCTTAAATTATAAAGGAAAAATGGTATGGCACTATTTACTGCAATAGTTTTTACCTACATTTCATATGAATTAGATGTAGGGTAACGATTTGACTATAAACATAATCTATCTACGAAGTTCTTCAGCTTTATCTCTTTGTATTTCTGATAAAGCTGTAGTTGGGAATAAAAGTCATTGTCTTAATGGCTACTCAATCGTATACATAAGGCACTACAACCAAATTCTAGCATTTGTACTTTTAAAATTATCTGTGCTATTTTATCTGTGATAACACTGAACAGATTAAATGGACTTCAAGGATTTATTTTTAAAATGGAAGCAGATTTAAAGCCAGTGAACGTACATGTACCTGCAAATATTAATACCCTATAAAGTCAGCCGTTCGTACTTTTAAATGTTAGATGCATGCTGAATATCCTCTGTTACATTTTATTACATCATTTAGAGTAAGAAATTGCTAGAATATAACCAAGATTGCTTTCTGACATTAAGTGTGGCTTTTTGGCAGGAGTTAGGGGTGTTAACCTCATATGCCTGGCAAAGAATCCTGCTATGGTAACTGTGCTGTCTGTTTAAATTTTCCCCATAGGATTTTACCCAAGTTTCTCATCTCTTTGTAAAATTATAACATGATTGGCCCAGAATGAAGTTCAGTCCCAACAGGATCTACATTGCAGTGGTGGGTGAGAGATCTCTATCAGATTGCTTTGAAGAATCTGTGATTGAGAATCCTGTATAAATATAAGCTGTTGGTACCAAAAATAAATCAGTAATTAGAACTGACAGGAGTGAGGCAAAGCCATGTGAAATTCAAAATTTAATTTGATACATGAATATTTTAAGGGAAATATGAACATGTGCTTATTTTGGACGGCATTAGCTCTGGGCAGCAATTTGTTGTTGTGGTAAAGGAAATGAAGAGTTTATAAGAAACTGTCAAGACCATTTTTGCTTAAAATATCCCTGCACTTTCTACTGTACGTCAGTGAAGAGTATGATATTGGTTGTTTCATACAAGGCTGTATATTGAAGTTGACCCCATAATTTTCCTGGAACAAGATTAAGGGAACTTACATTTCACTTGTGTTTAACAATTTAATAGGAAATTTCCCTCCTTTTTTACTGGATATTTCAAGCTGACAAGGATGCAGGGGAAGAACTGAGATAGCCCCACAGCAGCTCCAAAGGAGGCTTTGTGGGTTGCTGTTGGCACTTCAGCTTCCCAGTCCTTCCCCTAAATGCATCGACTACTTCTGTGCCAGCCTTGCAGAATGCTACTTATTCATCTGATCTGCTGTGGTGTGTTTTGCCTACATTATCTAAAAATGTATTTATCATGTGCCAGAACTCCATTGATTGCATTATAGTGTGTTTTTTGGGGGTGGGGGAGTAATTTTAACCACAAACTGAACCTACTTTTCTTTTTCATTTAAATTCCATTATCTGTTCAAATAGGATATTTTGTTTTTATTTTTAGCAGGCAGTTGTGAATGGCAGCTGTTTACTGTGAGAATATCAGTGTTTTTCAGGAATCTTTAAAGAAAGAAAATGAGCTGTTTAATCATAATCATTCTGTTTGCCAACAGTAGCTATTAGCTTGAGAAACAGTTTTGTGTGGCAACAGGTAGGGAAGCTAAGCTGTTTTGCCAGTCAAGTAGCTTTTTTTCTGGAGTGAGTTTAAAGAAACATAAGTAGGTGTGTTTTGTATGTAACTGGCAAGTTGTTAATTATGAGATTTTAAAATTATATAATTCCCCTTATCTGTGATTGATTTCATTAATGGCATAGTTTTGAGTCAGCAAAATGATGCTTGTCTAATGTTGCATTTCTATTTTTTTGGGCATAACTTGATAAAATGTCTCTGTCTTTGTGGTGGATGCTCCATACTTGGAAACCTTCAAGGTCAGTCTGGACAGGGCTCTGAGCAATACGATATGGTTGAAGATGTCTCTGCTCATTGTCTGGACATTGGATTAGGTGACCTTAAGGGTCTCTTCCAACCTAAACTATTCTATGATTCCAACAATGACTCACTTGTAGCCACGTTAAGGAACAACACTGCAGATCAGATAGCCTGTGTTCTGATGATCTAATCTTTTGCAGTGCATTGGAAGTATTTACAGAGATCTGGATATGTGATCAGATTGAGATTCAAGATGAAAACATTCCTGCGTTTAATACAGATTTCTTACCTTAAGTGGAATAGTGAATGTTTTTGTGCCTCCATTCTAACCAAATGTACATCTTTTCATTCTGCTTCTTGTTTCTGCTTTAGCTACAGGAATTCAGTCTCAGTGCACATAATATAAACTGTGTCTGACCCTATGTGTGTACAACCTACCAAGGTGTTAATTGCAGCTTTCATTTTGATGCTCTGTAATACAAAGCAAAGGACACTGTGTCTAGAGTTAGGAGCTGGGGGCAGATTGCAAGTGTGCTCAATACTGCACTTCTGTTAAAACATACGCATCTAGAACTGCATTCTGTGAGCTACAGGTAGTAAATGCTCAGAGAAGACTGAGACAGTCATGCTTGAGAAGAAGAAGGAGAAGTAGTTAACTTTGACTCACTATTTTTTGAAGTTCTTAGGTAATTTTGAAAAGAAGGGTTGTACCAATTCTGTTGTCATGTCTGTAGGAATGGTTATACAAGACGTGTCAAAATACAAGGTACAGTAAGTAGCTCCTGAAGCTGTATTTCAGATGCAAGAATTGTATAGATTTATATGTCACAGACAGGTAGAAAAGGGAATTGTGCTGTAGCAGAAGAAATAATTAGAAATCAAAATGTCCTGAATTTTAAATGTGGTTGCTAATAGTTGGTTCAGACTTGAAGACATTTGACTTAGCCTGCATAAAGTGCTCTGGTCTCTGAAAAGCTGAAGTATAGGAGAGCATGGAGAAATTCATCAAGAGAATGTAAATATGTTTAAAAGCAGATAAAGTCCTCTATTTGGGATATCAGGCAGGGAAGACTCCCGTATTACCCCAGTTTTGAATAGGTGATTGTTTTGCTTCAGGTGATAGCTTCTGCAGTGGGTCATATTTCTGTCCTGCCACTTACACAGGATTCTTTTTTTTATAGCAGTGGGAGACATCCTTCTCCTGCATATCACTGGGAAGTTGCCTAGAAGGCCACAGCACAAGTCTTGATTTGGAAAGTAGTTCTTACTCTGAGGCTGATGCTAGCCTGTTGCACAGCTGAGTGTTGCTGGGACTCCTCCTGAGTTCTGCATGAGCAGCTGCAGGCAGGCTGGGGTGGAGAGCAGGTATCTGCCATGTTCTGCCTAAAGAGAATTGACACCTGCACCAGATCTGCTGGGCGACTGGCCTGACCTGCAGACCGTGTAGTGAGGAAATCAAGATGTTGTAAGAATAATCCATCTTGGAAGAAGCTATTGCTGCCTCCCATGAAATTGCTGTGTGTGCAGCTGCCCGTGATGTATTTTGCTGTGCAAGGGCTATCGGGGTGATCATTCACTTTTGTGCTGACATATCTGTATCTGGAAGTCTGCAACATCTCAACTGACTTGGACTTAAAACATCATAGAGTTGTCCAGCTTGAAACGATTTGGGGTTATTTCACTTGCTTGTCTTTGCCCTTCCTATTTTTTCATGTTTTTAATGGAAATTCTTATAAAGCCAAGGATATTACCCTTGAACATAAGGAAAATTCCCATTTTAAGCATTGGATTGGTGCTCTGCCCTACTGTTTTAACCAACCTTTTAATTGCAGACAAGGTAGTGTAAAGAAAACGTGTAGGTTTTGTGCTTAGGGACATGGCAGTGTTAGGTTAATGGCTGGACTCAATAATCTAAAAGATCTTTTCCAACCTGAATGGTTTTGTGATTCGATAAGATCACTAAAATATCACTTATCACTTATTTGAGAAACAGTTTGAGTAAGACCTCTGTAAAGTTAATCTTAGGAAAAAAAGCTGCGGAGTAAATTAAAACTGAAAAAAATATAAACATGCAAACATGTAATGGTGGAAAAAATCCCAAATGTTTGAATTCAGCGAATGAAATGGCAACATCTGCATGACCTTTTCCTTTGAAAGTCTTCTTCTTCTTAGCAGGAGCAATTCTTAATCTCCAAAAAGATAGTCAAGTCCAAAGTCTAATTCCAAAGAAAGCAAATGTAAGGGTTCAGACACTGCTGCTCTTGAAAATAAGCTTGGCTTTATATAACTAGCTTTAATGAAACTCTCTCAGCAGGTGTCCTACTGTTGTGGCTTAAAAGCTAAGCAAATATGTTAGCTTTGCTGCAGTCTTTCATTTGTCATGGAAACCAACAGTTAGTGTAATGCAAGATAAGTAACTGTTTCTAAATGTTTCAGTTTGCATGCCCTGTACATCCTTTTAGGAAATGTGATCCTTTTCTGAAGGATAACTTTATCATATAGATGTTGGCACAGCACATACAATTTGTCCTAGTCCTCTGATACAAGCAAACATGCATTTTGACCTGTCTTTCCGTGTGCAGATTCATAATAGTGCTTTGTGCTCTGGTTCAAGTCAGTATTTTCATTGCTGAAAACCTGATGGGGAAAAAAAAAAAAGAAAGTTCAATGTTTACACTCATAAAAATATGGGAGGTGAAGCAGTCCTGGGAACCAAGGGAGTATTGTCTCCTGAAACTGTCATAATTTCCAGTTTCTCATGCAGCAGAAGCCAAAATGACACTATCTGTGCAAATCTTGATCAATATTTTTTTTTTAAGAAAAATCAATTAAGCTGCTTTTCTGCAGTGCTTCTTGTAGTCAGTATCTTTGCAGTTGACAGTGCTAGTTAGAATTTAAAATAAAATACCCTGCCATTTGAAGGCGATTGGCATTTTTAAAGGTAAACATTTAAGGGCCTTTTAAAATCTAAAAGCAGTTGTTACTGCATCAAAAGAAGATTCTCCTACAGAGAATAATGGCTTGTGTGAATGTCAGATCAGGAAGAGAAGGCTACTACACAAAGGAAGTGGGTCCTTGTAGCAAAAACATGTTTGCGCAGAGGTATTGAGAGCTTTGACTTTCCTGACTAGCATGGCAGTAATTTACCGTCAAACAGATTTATTTGTGGAGAAAGTGTGTGCAAAATAATGGCCAGTGATTTTATTTTTAAAATTAATAAAACCAGAACATGCATTATTTGCTTTAAGGGCTTCTGAATCTTTGACATTGTTCTTCCTTGAAAACTCCTAGATGAATTATCAGTAAGTAATTGACACACCTTCAAGTAAGGCATCAAGACTTCTGCTTATAAATCAAATACTTTCTGTCTGGAATTTAATATGAATATTGAAAATCAAAGGAAATTAAGTTTCCAAGCTTTAATTGATATTGTTGAAAGCTCCCCATGGAGCTGATGTCATGGTCTTATTTGCCACATGGATATATTTGGAACACATGAGTAAATTTTTGAGTAAGCATACTGCTAGGTAGTTTAATAGGCTGTCTTGATCCACACCTGACCCTATGAAATAAAAATACCTATTCATCATGCAAAAACTTTAAAAATTTGGCCTTTCCAGCTGGTGAGTCCATAACTTTATGAGACCTTCAATATGCTTAATTGAAAGATACGACAATACTGGTACTATAGACAATCAGTTGTTTAGGTCATTTTAGCACTGCTTATGCTTTTAATGAGTTTCCTCAGCTGGACTCCTGCAGTCTTAAAAAAGTACATTCATTAGAAGTGAGATTTCTGCAATTTGTTTTAAATATGATTTCATAAATGCATTTTATTTGGATTTTGTGTTGGATTTTAGCATTCATTCTTCCTCTTCAATTTAAAACAGATTAACAAAATTTTGAAAAATGAAACCTATTTTTCTTTGAAGAAACTCAGTTAAAAATGCAAACTGAAGTTACTTTGACACTATGTTGTTTCTGTTTCCAACTTGCTGGTGGCTTTTCATGTTTGAATATTTCAGTACCTGATGCTTATTTAAATCACATAGTTGGTTTTGATGATCTTCAAGTTTTTTAGAGGACTGATTTGAAGCCACTGGTAGAACTATAAAATTAGAATTATATACCACGTATTATGGAATAATGTCATAATTTTTCCTCAGTGTTGAGATGTTTTGATGTGTTATTACAACCATAGTAAGAATAGGCAAACTAGTTTGATCTGTTTGATCAAATGATGGAGAAGGTATTCAAATGGCAGGTGTGCACTTGACCAAATCTGCTGTTCAACCTGGCAGTGTTCAGCTTCTCGATTTCCTGTACATCTTCTCACTTTGTTGCTTATACATAAGGTTTGGAAATTGTGGTGTGGTTTTTTACTGCTGTATTAGATAGAGACTATATAGTCCCCTTCAAAGTAGTTTCATATCTGAGAGAGCCATTTCAACTCTTTTGGAGAAGAGATCAAGCAGCAGGATTTATGTGGGAATGTCACAAGTGACAAGCCTCCCCTAATGAATTGCTTCAAAAGAAAAGTACCACCTGTCTGACATTACTCCAGACTTAGTTAATTACCCTGTATCACTCTTGACAACTGCAGGAAAAAACAGAGACTGATGTTTCTGACCTCTAATTTGAAGAGATCTTTCCAACTTGATGTGGTTTTAATCAAATAGCACAAGGTCTCAGTATTGCCAAGCCACAGCTGCCAGTCAGGTTTGCATTCTGCATGACAGCTCCAGATTCTCTTGTCAGTGTTGTGTTGCTTTCACTCCCATTATAAAGTGCTATAATATTACTTTCTTTTTATATTATCTCTTTAAAGAGGAAATTGTTTTTGTTCCATGTAGACTTGTAAAGTAAATGCAAACCAACTCCTTTTCCTGCCAAAACTTCTGCATATATGAGTGATAAAGAAATAGAGAATTACCTGGAATATAGCCCTAACTGTTTGATATTTTACCTAATTTCTGCACAAAATTATTTCTGATCACGATTTTAACCTTTTTCTTTTTCTTGGACTGTATACTACTATTTGAAATTCTTTTTTTTACATACTTGAAAATATCTCTCACCCTGGAATATTTCATATAAAAGTATAAATGTTCTGTGATGAACTGAATAATTAATTGTGTCTAACTGTATTTGAAATGATTGGAAAAGAGTGTATATATTTCTATTGCAACTTTATCTTCTGTAACACCTCTCTGTAAAGTGAAAATTCAAGAAAATCTATAGTTGAGTAGTTGAGGTTAAATTAGGAAGGGCTGTTATGCATTGTGAGGCATCTGGTATTTCTTGTAGAAATCCAAACAATATTTTCTTGAACTTGTGAGGCTGACAACTAGGAAATGATACATTTGATGATACTCATGCAACTGTTCATTTTCCCCATTGCTGTTGTGCATTTTGATACAACTTTTAAGTGCACACTGACATATTGGTTTTCATTCCCATATAATCTCAGTGTTTCACAAACTTTGGGCAGTCTGTTTTTCACTCTGCCTACATGGAATTAATATCTTTGTTTGATAAAAAAAGAAGCCACAGCACAGAGCTATCAAATTTAGAAGTACATGTTAAATTTGAGTTCCATCTAAAAGGCATCTGTAATCAATTTTTCAGAGAAATTAATGCTGTGACTTTGAATGTTTTTAGGGCATAATTTTGTGGTAGATGTGGTGCGGGTATGTGTCTTTGTGTGTTATCATCTGTGCTTGTAGTCTTTGCCACTGGGGTTAAATTCATGGAAGTTTGGCATTCTCTCAATAGACTAGAATAGGCTCAAGTTATCCCCAGGGCTGATTTTTTGCAGACACTTTACGATGCAGGAACAGTGCAGTCTGGGACATGAGGAGATCTGGAATCTGTGTCTGACCTTGCTTCTCTCTCTGATTTTTGCTGTGCTTCCACATTCCACCCTCAAGCCCCTCTGGGTTGTCTGCCTTCATGTCCAACAGCTCACCAGTCTGGGTTCAGCTCTCCAGGTTTTTGCTCTAGGAGATCTAGTTTCTCCTCCTTGGATTTTCATTAAACATAAATTCAATTAATTTTCATGAAAACTTGTGTTGTTTTATTGAAGGGGTTTTGTTTTGGTGGGGGGAGGGTGGGGGGAGGCTCCTCTTCAGTGAGCCATTGTTGTTCTTCAGCTGGTTCACTGGTTCTCATGGCATTTCTTTTATTTTTAGCTCACCTTGCAGTGAGCCAAGTTGCCTCTCATTCCACACTCATGAATGTTTGAGGGAGGTGTTGGAAGAGGGAAATAGCAGAAGGACAGGGGCTTTGCCTTCTATGTTCGCTGCAGTAGAAGCCTACAAAAGTTAAGAAAAAGGGAAAAGTGTTTTTCTGACCCCTCACTGGTATACATGTCACATGTCACATCCTGAAATACAGTTACCAGGTTCTTCTAATGACTGCAGCTTCTCCCAGTTCAGATGCTTTCTTTTTCTCACTCATCACACAGGGACTAGGATGGATGTGTTCCAATCCAGGAACACTGAATTCCCCTACAACTCCAAGGACACACTGATATACCTAAAAAAAAATATATATATTTGATAGGAGAAAATCTTTTCCGCAGTTTAACTGTCAAAGATGGCTAAACTGTCCCTAACCATAATTTTTAGAAGTAGAAGTAAAAACACAAGTATAGAAATTTCAGCCTGACCAGACTGTGTTTGATAAAGGGTAGAATGGAAACCTTGTGACAGTGTATAAGACCTATTTATAAGTCATTGACAATCCACCCTGTTCAAATTAGTCATAATTTGGAAGCGTTTATAGCTTTACAAAGGAGAATCTTAATCTTCTGCATAATGACTAATAAATCAAGTCTAACACCACTGGCTTTGAGTTGGATACAGCAGTTGAAATGCAGAATTTAAATGACTTAACTTGTACTCTCTATTGTAGCAGAAAGAATTCAGATGTGAAGATGTGAGGGGTTTTTTTTTTCCAATTTTTCTCATAAAACAATCACAGAATCACAGAATATGCCCAGTTGGAAGGGATCCTCAAGAATCATTGATTCCAACTCCTGGCTCTGCACAAGACCATCCTGTTCCTGAGAGTATCATCCAAATACTTCTTGAACTCTCTCAGGCTTGGTGTTGTGACCACTGTCCTGGGAAGCCTGTTCAGTGCCCAACCACCCTCTGGGGTAAGGACCTTTTCCTGATATCCAGCCTAATCCCCCCAGCTCAGCTTCAGGCCATTCCCTTGGGTCCTGTCCCTGGACACCACAGAGCAGAGATCAGTGCCTGGCCCTCCCCTTCCCCTCACAGGGAAGTTGTAACTGCAGTGAGGTCTCCCCTCAGTCTCCTCCAGGCTGAACACACCAAGTGCCCTCAGCCACTCCTCACACACTTCCACTCAAGGCCCTTCACCATCTTCGTTGCCCTCCTATGGACACTCTCTAACAGCTTTATGCCTTTCCTATACTGTGTTGCCCAAAACTGTCCACAATATCCAAGATGAGGCCGCCGCAGAGCAGAGCAAGACAATCCCCTCCCTCGCCCAGCTGGCGACGCTGTGCCTGATGTCCCCCAGGACATGGTTGCCCCTCCTGGCTGCCAGCTTTCTGTCAATCAGGATGTCCAGGTTATTCAGTTACAATTATTATCACAGCAATTGGAAGGTAAATTTTGTAAGGCATCCTTTATGCTGCCTCAGGCTGCAAATTAACGTGTCCATACTTTTGGTCTTTTTGGTCTTTCGCATGAAACTTTATCAACCATATCATCCTTTGAAGCATGAGAAGTGCACTGTCACACAGGATCTTGAAAAGGGTGAGAGCAAAAGAGATATTTCTATTGGGGAAGTCTATTTTATCTTAGCAGGGGGATAGGTAGATAGTATTTGCTGGTGTCTTCTATAGTCAAGCTTGTTGATAGGTATCAGAACATGAGCTCTAATATGTGCTGTATAAGAAATACTGAAAGCACTTTCAACCTTATCTTTCTTACACTTCATTCACTATTTGCCAAAAAAATATTTGTATGCGGTCTACCTAGCTTTTTATGTGTACAATTAATACAATTGAGAGGTGGTAGTAATGCATCACGGTTTTTAGCATGCTGGTAACGTTATCATAGACTTTCCAGTATTGTGTGACTTTGCTGTGCATCTCTTTCAGTTTGTGTTTTCAAGGAACCAACTTCATGCAGTCTGTTATTGTAGCTGGTGTTACTTTGTAGTGAAGTATAAGCTTATTCAATCCACAACCAACAAAAATACTCTTTTTAGTTTTTTTTTTGTCTTAATTTCTTTCTAAATATTTGTAATCACATGAAATGAATGACAATTTTTGAGAGAGAATCTTTAGGCTGGTTTTATTCTGGATAACCAGGGGGAACAGGTGCTAGAGCTGCTGCTTCTGTTTCCTAGTAAAAACTACACAGAATTGGATTTCAGGCATCATTCCTCAGATGGCAAAACAATCATTCCTATTTTCCTGATTTCTGTGGCCAGTCTTGGAGAAGGATTCCTGTGGGTTAGCTGGCTTGGTGAAGTGGCTACTCAGCTATTACTTATTTTTCAGAAAACATTAAAGTGGCTGTTCTTCAAATTAAGTAGTAATGAGGTTCTCCTCCCAACAGCAGGTGTGGAGCTATAATTGGCCATTAAAATGTCATGTTTTGGTTGGAGACTTTGAGAGGATAACAAAACTCATTTCTATCAGTACAAGTTCTCTTTTATTACGAGTAAGGGAGAACTCCAAATCAGGTCAGGCTGGTCACAGAGGTAGTGGCTTATTTTCCTCAGTGAAACCAATTAACTTTCTTGACTTCAGAGCTCATATATCAGTGTAAAATTCTCAGATGTGTAAAGGCACTGGGAACTTGATTAACACATAAATAAGTTAACTTAGCCCTAACAGAAAAAAACAAAAACAAAAGAAAAAAGCCAAAATTCTGGAGCTTTTTTCCATTGTTTCAGTATTTTGAAAAACAGACAAACAGATAATTTGGTTTTTTTAATTAAGAGTAATTTGATCTTAAAATGCATTTTTGGACTGCATATAATGTAAGGAGCGACCCTGAAAATCTAGTCCTTAATTAATTTCCCAATATCACTTAGGACACAGTTCCTGTAACCTTAGGTATAACGGCAGCATCATAAATCTATGGAATAAAAGTACTGAGTAAGCTGCTCTCTGTAAGGTATAGACAGGATACTGAACTATAAATACAGATGTCTTTGTTTATACAATTCAGAACAATATAGTAGTGACCTGTGTCAGTACTATACTGTTCTTCATCGCAGAGATCAGGTTTGATTCACATCTCTGAGCATTACTTTCAAAGCATTATTGCCTGTGTCTGAAGAGACACAAGAATCTGCAGTGAGTAGCTATCACAAAGTCAGTTCTATGTCTGGTTTGCTTTTAAAAATTACAATTTTGTTGGCATTGCTGCTACAGTGGCAGATTGTCCAGCGGTCCTGGCTGAGCCTGTAGATGGCTGGGTCCAGGTCCATGCATACCACAGCTCATTTCAGTAGAGGGGTTTCTCAAACTCTTCTGAAATTTGATGGCTGCACTGGTAATGGAGTGGGGCTTACTTCCTCCCCTTTCCTATCATAGAACCCAGACTAATGATACTGAACATCTGGGATAGATAGCAACTAAACCTGGTCAGTAGTTTAGGGAATTCTACCCTGGATCCAGAGTTCAGTTTTCAAAGGGGGAGGAGAAAGCTGGACAAACCCAAACTGAATTACAAAATGTGCTGAGGATGTTCATTGAGATTTAAGAGCCAGTTGCAGATCCCTGCTGTTTCTTGGGAACCAAACTGAGTGGGATATTCTGAGAGTGTCTTCCTCAGTGTTTCCCATGAGGACTGTTACGCTAGGGTAGTCCACAAGGACACAGGTCCTCCATTGGTGTGACAGATGTGGGACTTAGAGTGCATAACCAACACTGAGTGGTAGAAGAAGCTGATAGATGTTGTGTCTTGAAGACAGAGCAGAATGACAGTAATTAGCTACCTTTAAGAAAAGTATGGAAAAAGACTAGGGGATTTCCAATCAGTGACACGTGCTGTGGCACTGAACCTGTTGTATGGCAGAAGCATAGCATGAGGTGGTACTGTTCATCCAGCTGCTCTCATACTTCTTGGTTGTGCCAATAATGTAGAATGAACCTCTAGAAAATGAGACTGTAGAAATAAAACACTGTGAATGACATTCTTTGACCTAAGATATGCTGAGCAATGTCTTCAGTGCTCTAGTAATCCTTTGATGATACTAGTCAGAATGATAATTCTGTAAATAAAACTGCTTTCATACATCTTGCTGGGGGATTGTACTAGCATTCATTTGCCTGGAGAATATGCATATCTAATTAAATGTGCTCAGTGGATGAAGCAAAATTGCTATTCTCATTAATGTATTTTAAAGTTTGTCAATTTGGTTTGCATCGATGTTGTTCAGTGCTTTGTGTGTTTATGCACCTGCATATTTAGATAGGTTTTTGTCAGCCAAGCCAAGCCTTGAAGAAAATTAATGGACATTTCTTCCCAGCACAAGTAAGATTTGAGTATGATTTTTTTTATAATTTCTGTTCAAATATTACTTCTTCTTAATGGCAAACATAGTTTCAAGTCCCAGATAACTTGTTAAAATTGTGGGTAGTATTAGAGAAGGAAAACCAGAAAGATGTGTATGAAAGTGAAGTTTAGATGAAACAAAATAAAATTACTGCAGAAAAACTGAAAAGTGTTTAAGAATATTAGTGCGTTTAATTAAAAAAAAAGCCAACTATTTCTCTTTTATAGATCATGAAGACCTTTTTTGTTGCTATTTCTGAATTTTGTTGATAATGACTTCTATCAAAGCTTGCTTCTATGAGAGATTTGATTATATGAACTTAATAGAATATGAATGCAGGCAACTTGAGCTTTCTGGAAATTATTGGTTACAAGACAGAATAACTATTAATAATATAATGCAATGGAAAAGCCAACATTTTAATGGGCTACTTTTATGCTATAGCGAAAATTTTTACAGAATATTAGTCATGTGTCTAAAAGTTTATAAAAATATTATTTCAAAAGAAGGTGGATTCAAGAGGTATTTCAGTCCAGTCATATTTGTGGAGCAACCCTTAGATGGAAAACTTGCATCTGGTCTCTGAAACATTTTTAAAATGAGTGTTGTTATCCTTGAAATCTGACACATTCTGCTTCTTAATTAATTTATTTATTTAAATTAAGGTTCTGTGACTTTATATGAATGAATGCTTTTATTATGATCTCATAGCTGCTATTTTACTCTCTTGGAAAAGTTGAATTTTATGGATCTCTCACCTATCTTTTTTTGGGAGTTGCTCCCCTTTCTGTTAGAAAGAAAGCAGCTTGAATTGTATTTCACCTGGTTGTTTAATTTTATGTTATTTTATTTGTTTAGAAATTTCTTTGGAAAACTGCAAATATATTGTTGATATTTAACCATCAGTGCATTTTTCCCCCCTCATGCAGGCTGATTACAAGCTGTAGAACAACCTTTTTTTTCATAGAAAATTTCTAAATTCAACTAATTACATTGAATATCAGCACTAATTAGGCCTGGAAAAGGAAGCACTTTGGAACAGCGTAAAAAAGAAGCCATAATTATTTAGCATACTCTGATAGAACCCTGCAAAAGAAAGCTAAGAACCAGAGAGAGCCAGCTCTGGTAATACATATGCTAAACATGCACAATTTTAGCAAGTGTAGTCATGAATTGCTGGGAGAAAAGAAAAAAGGTTACAGACAGCAAAATCTGGTTTTCAGTGTATTTTTTTCCACTCCTTTAAAATATTTTCATTGTACAACCTATGAAATATGCGCATTCTGAATTTTACTGTAATGAGCAACAGAGGACATCTGTGAAATTTTCCTGCTTGGTTCCTCTTCATTTTCAGAGGTTCACCTTGTGTTTCTCTATAGGAGGACAACACAAGGTGGGCAGGGGAAGCCTGTGAGATTGTAAATTATGGATTTATGAAATGGTGTTAAATTGTGTGTGGAAACCTAGCTCCCCCTAATCTTGGTTAGTCCCACGTGTAACCCAAGGCTTTTGAAAAATCATCTCTACTCCTTGGAAAAGACTTTAAGAAAGAATTTATGAGAACATAGGAAAACGTCCTTGCAGAAATACAGACTGTATATCTTGACTTCTGTTCTCCCTGAGCCAAACACATGTTTTATTAGAGGGCAGTTCTTTAAAAATGGACTTTTGCATTGAGGCGGCAGCTGATGTCTGGGCCTGGAGCAAGGTACCTGTGTAGGTGGTGCAGGTAAGCTGCTCTGGAGGCATTTGATTCCTAGCTAATCTCCAGCTTTCTCCTTAGACTTCCTCCAGTTTCCTCCTGTATAGGAGCACTATTGATTTGAAGGGAACAGGAAGCATTCACAGGCTTTTCTAATGATCCTCGGATCTGAGCATCTTACGTTTACTAGTACAGTGGAACACCAGCAGGAGGTCACAATAAATCTGGGTCTTTTTCGCTGTTGAGCCTTTTTTTCTTTTCTTTTTTTGTTTTCTGTGTCTGGATTCCTGAAGGCACCCTGTTCGTGGTCAATAACTAAACGATCCCAGTTTTGGGGGTGAAAACTGAGACATTTTATTGAAAGTCGTGCTACAATATATAGAACTGAGAAACGCAGTATGTTAATGAGGAGGTAAGACATGTTAATGAGGGAGATTAACTGTGCTAAGTAGGGTTTAGGCAATCCAGTTCTGGTTTTCATCATAAGGTAACTTTTGCCTTCAAGGACTAATTAGGGAAAACAAACGTTATCTGCAGGCCTTGAAACATCTCCTTAGAGTTTTCCCAGATCTTGTAAAAGTGAGAAAAGAATTATAGGTAGCTGTAAATCGTCCGTCCTTGATCAAGTAATTTATGTCGCAGGCTCCTCTCTTATCGAAGGAATTTCCATCTGGTAACATTTGTTTATCTTCCCCAACAGTACCCAGAGCTTGAGAGAAGGTGAGAGCTTTCAGAATGGTGTGATCTCTAGGTGTTTGCTAAGGAACCCCTAAATCCCGCGCAGAAAAGTAGTTTTAGTGTAATTTCAAACACTGGTAAGAAACTACATGTTATCTAGAGACTTACCCTAATAGATTCTCTGAATTATAATCATTAAGTGGAAAGAAACCAGTCAGGAATTTCAATCTTTGTGAGTCCAGAAAAAGCATGCCTTTCAAAGATATATCAGTGACAATAAAAACTTTTATATTTTATGTTTATTTATATGTTTAATATTTTAGATGATTCATTCAATGTTAATTGAAAATTTCTATTTGAAAAGTTATCTAAACCCTTAAATTCTATTATATAAATTGGTTCATTACTATTACAATTATATGAAGGCAGTTTAACCCTAATTCTTACCTTATTTAGGCTGATAATCATATCAGTAAGGAAAACAGACCAAATAGGCACAGAAATTTAACTACTGAGATCCTTGAAGCTAAAGACTTAATTCTGAGAGATGTAAGAGATGTTGATGGGAAAGATAAACCTGCTCAATTATTTAGTTTTCAGAGATGCCCAAACCAAGATTTTATTCTAAGCACTGGTTTCTTTTTATATATGCAATTTGTTAGACTAGTTGCTTCCTGTGCAAAAACTTTTTTAATAAAATAACATACTCTAGTTAAAAAAAAATAAATAAAACCCCACCACTTTTAATTATCCATCAGGAATGTGTATTAGCTAGCCTGTTTTAATAATGCTGAACGCCTACAGTCCTAACAGCACAGATGGCTCAGTAGCCTCATAATTCCCAGTCTTTTTATTCCAAATAAAGATGTCATTTGTTTATTGATGATGCAGTACATAAGCGATACTGGTGCATTATATCTACATATTTGTTGTTGTAAATCAGTGCAGCAAATTAATCACCGCAATAGTTCTTTATTTTTACAAGTATTGTATGGCAGCTTTTAACATGGGGAGCCAAATTCGGTTGTCTTTCCATACAGGCATGAACTAAATTTATTCACTTAGTTTCACTAAGATGGTTTCAGATGTATTACAAACAAAGTTAGACAAAATAAGGCCACAGTAAATTCTATATCCGCTTCAAAAATGAAGTTTATAAAGCCTGAATTAATGGTATTGCTATATGTTTAGGAAAAGCAGCTATTTAGTAAGTGATTAGTTAAAAGGTTACTATTTTTGGCACTGTTAAATTGTATACATCTGCTTAAAATGCTGTACTTAGCTTTTGGAGCCCTTTGTTTATGAGCAGACTACAACATTTTTCAACACAGTCATCATTCACAATTACTCAAATTTCAGTGAATAATTATTAACAGATTGAGAATTTGCAAATATTTCTAGTTCTTAATTCATATTTTGAAATTGTGAGGACTAATTCCTCATCTCAAAGTAAGTTTTCAATTAGCCAGCAATAGTATGTATTTCCAATTATGTTTTCATCCCTACATTTTAAGCTGTGGAATTCATTTGGAGTTTTACACACACAGAGTATACAAAATTGAAGGTTTACCTTACTCCGTCAGGAACATTTGCAACAGTAAATCTTGAGTGCGCAAATATTAATAGTTCAAAGGTTTCATCAAATTGGAGTTTTGAAATGGAGTGAATATTGACTGTACTTGTTTTAGTATGACTGACACCTTGGCAATTAGGATTCAACTCTTTATTGATAAGTTACCTGGTGGCATCTCAGAATAATATTAAGCCACTTGCAGATCTTGGGCAATTTTCTGTTTGTTGATTGATTATCATCCAATCACTTGGAAGCCCCTGGCTTGCTTATATTTTTCTCCTGTTGCAAAGAAAACAAACTGTTGTGAACCCAGGACTAAGTTACTCATGGCTACTAGGGCAGGGTATCTTCCTGGTAAGCCACCTCAAGGAAAAACCCTTCCAGAGCAAAGCAAGGGCTTAGTCACAGCTTTTTGTCCCCTGCTTCTCTTACTTTGAGCTTGGCTGTCCTAGAGGAAAGTCCTCCCATGGACAGTGTCTGGTCTCACTAGCATCCCTCATGCAGGGATAAACTCAGCTAAGGTAGTCTAAACTGAGGTTTGGCACACATAGCTTGGAGAAGATCTATTTGTATGTAACAAATTGGATCAGACCATGAGCTCCACATTGTATCTGTCCATAGGTGTCCATATACATGGCTATGCATACATATGGGGGAAAAGGTTTGCTTTCTTGCACATCTCACTTATCAGGGAGTAAACCAGCATAGTTTAAGTAAGTATGTTTTTGATACCATTTTTTTCATATAGAATTTCAGAAAAAAGCCTTTGACAAAAGTATTATGTAATTTTTTCATTTAGTTATATGTCATATATGTGCACATATGCTTGACATACAGGAGTTATTTTTTACTCTTAGCCAGTGACTCTTGTGCCTTACCAGTTTATGCTTTTTGCAAAGAAAGCATGCCTCACTCATTATGAAAGCTTGTGTTTAATAGGGAAATTAGTGCAGTGATACTACAGTTATAGTTGTGTCTGTTTTAATATGATCCAGAAATGATACTTGTTGCCTTTGGTAACTATTAGTATATAAATTATATCAGAATTATATATTGCTTCTCTGATAGTGTAGTATTACAGGAAATTAAGTATGTAAAATAAATGAAAAAATGCTTCGTGGTGTTAAGAAATGTCACTACGGCTTAATTTTCATTTGAAATTTTTGTAAGGAGTTAAAGTATTTATTTAACTTCATTCTAACTGTATGAAGCAATTAACAGAATAGTCTGGGAAATTTCATTGCATTAATAAAGTATAACAATGGTACTCTACCCAAATGAGAGATAACATTTGAATCAATATATGGTTTTCTTGCTTGCTATAAAAGAACAAATTGTATTTCCAGCAATTCTTCTCCTTGATAGCAGTTCTATGGATGGATTCACCCTTTGACTAGGGCTATTTCCATCCATTTAATTAAAGAACAACCATAGCCATACAGAATCTTTTTAACAACTCTGTTAATAACTGTTCATGTAAATTAAGAATAAAATCTTTCCCAATTTTTTAAGTTACAAAAACAAAAAGACCAAGACAACAGCAAAAAAAGAACCCCAAAAATGCCAGCATAATGTATGTACATCTCTCCCATCAATGCAAAAGTATTTTTCACTTCTTCAGATGGGAACCAGTGGCAATGATGGTTGCAGCAGTAGGGGAGAAGACCTTACTAATTTGGGAGGAGGGGCATCATACCTAATCTAGAGTCTAGGTCTTCCTCAAGCATTTCAGTTAGCTTGACTTGAATGGAAATGTATTGTGAAGAGTATTTAGCATATTTTAATGACTTGCTTGTGAATCTCGGTGGTACAGTTGTTGCAATTTTTGAGGCACTCTGTATTCAGTTGGGATCTTTTCTGAGTAAGGGTAAGTTTTGGGAGAAGGGCAGCAGAGATGTCAGCATGCCAGCCCACTTTGTAGAGGGAGAAATTGGGTGGACTTGTTCTGGTGTACTTATGTGTCAGCTGTGGTTCATTGTATATGTGTTGACATCAAGCACCCATTTGGGTGGTGAGACTTCTTGTAACACTGTGCATGGTGGTTGAGGTTTTCAGACACAGAAGTGACAGAGGTGGCAGTGCTTACCTGGCTTCTCACTTACAGGAACAGCAGATTTTCAGTAAGGTGCAAAATACAGAGCAAGATACACTGTCTTAAAGGTGGTGGAGGGTGAATACATAAAATGTGTTAACACAATGTATACATAACACATTAAGTCATCTACCAACTTCAGCTAAATGGTCAGGCCTTTTCAAAGAATTTCTGCCGCAATTAAATTTGTAAAGTAACGCAGAAGTTCTGATTGGTACAGGTCTCCCATACCTTGTGTATACATCTTGCAGAGAAATGCAGAGTCAGTAGTTAATGGTTGAGGATAATAGTCTGCCAAAAAGAAGTCAGCAGTAGGAAAGACACACACAATCTATGGTCTTTGTTACATCTAACAGCTCTCAGAAATGTAGTTAATGCATTTTAATCACCAAGCCTAATTGCAGCTTGTAAAGTGAAGATGACAGCTAGTAATAGCATTGAAAAATATCCAGCTGCAATCAAATATACAGTATGGAAGTTAAAAAGAGCTGCTTACACATATAGGTTAAAGTTTATGTCCCTAGAATAAATAATGAATTAAGGAACAAGAACGAGATTTAATGCTCACTTTAGTTCCATTAGAATTGAAAATAATCTCCAGAAATACTTAGAAGTGAGGTGAGCACTGCTTGCTTGAACAGTTTAATAAATGTCATCAAACACCATCAGATGTATGTGCCATCTTTCAGAAATGTGTGGCTTCTATCACAGCCAAGCAGTCACAGAGCTCTGATGCATCTCAAGGTCAGGACTCACCACAGAAACTTCAGTACTTTAAACATGTCTATTCTTGTGTATATGTATGTTTGAATTGGTTCCTTGGGTAGTCTTAAGGTACATTTCACTCGATACAAATACTGTAAAATTTGAATGTGGGTGCATTTGAAAATTACTTCATGATGATTTTTTGTATTGTAATTTACTTCTGAATCACTTCATTGGTGCATTTGGTTTTATAGTCTTCTGAATGTGCATAGAGAGTCTCTTAATTAACAATCAGATTTCTAGCTAAATTTCAGTTTTGTAGAATTTAAATTAATTCATCTTAATTTTTCTTTTTCATCTTATTATAATCGTATGGGGTGAGGGCACAGAATTTTAATGCCTTGAAAGTTTTTGGCAGTATTAATTCATTCTCTAAAGTGGCATTTAATATTCATAATAATTAATTCTGTAAAGTAACATCTAATCTCAACTCTTAAAGTTGTAAAATGCTTATGTTTTTGACAATTTTTAGTAAAAATTAAAGCCAACTTTTGAGTGGTTTTCTCTGCTACTTTCACTGCAATCCTGGTAACTGTGTGTTACTTAGAAAGTATGGAAAGGTTTTCAAAGATGTGAAGTTCTATGGAAAGCAGAAATTAAAAAAAATAAATTATAGCTTGAGAAAGCTACTAAGCTTTACAAACTGATAATGGAGTGTAATTCCGTAATTTACTTATTTCTTAGCAATAGTATTATACTTGCTGTAGTTATTTCAATCTACGTTGCTTAGGCTGCCAAGACTGTAATCCTCACTAATGACAGTAATCCAGTAACATGCATCATTTCAAGCAATGACACTGATTTTTCCCCTTCTTCCAACCAGGAGGGTGGCTTGGCTGCCAAACAACTCTGAAATAGGAAAGTACTTATTTTTTCCTCTGTTTGTGCAGTATTATTTTATTTCTGTTTTTCAAAGTTGAAATATAAAGTAGGTTCCTCTATGATCTAACAGAGCCCTAAACTACAGGAGTGCTGTGAGGAATGTCTTGACAGTGCAGTACATTGACAAGTAGCTGTACATCTGTTCCATTTTAAAATTAAAACCAGCCAACACTTACATACTCATCCTAAATCAAGTGCATTTAAATAAATCAACAACTAAGGAAGACGAGTTAACTGTTTCTGTTTCTAGGACTGTAAACTTCTTCAATTTTTAAAATAAATAATTCCAGATGATAAGCTGTCATACAGGTTGATTGAATGTTACGTCATTAAAGGAATTCTCGTCTTTTGTGTGTTGTTTATATGGTACAAACCAAAGATGACAGTGAAAAATATTCAAAAAATAAAACAGATAGTTTGTGTTTCTCTGACTGAATAATATCCATCTAATTGTGTGTAAAAATTTAAAAAGCTTTATGAATGAAAATGGATGTCTCATACCTTATAGTTCTGTCCTACAGTGTTAATGCACTTCTGTAGAGACATTGTCATGTTTCCATTTACTGTCATAATTTTTTTTCCTATGTGTAAATCCTTACTTTGTCTTGAAGATAGTTTAAACCAATGAAAGTGTAGCCAGTTTTAAAATTTTGTCTTCCTATTTCTTCTCTGTCCAGCTTCTTCCCGTGTCTCAGTGAATAGTTCTTTCAATGTATTTGCTGTGAGCACTGAAAATTATTTTCTCATGACCACACCTGGCTTCCTGGGGAAATAGGAAATGTCAATCAAATTCTCTCTCAATTTAAGTTATTAGTCAGGCTCACTTTGCTTGGTCCAAAAGTTATCTGTGTTCCAGGTAGTTCCTTAGGACGTGTAAAAACTAGCAGGGGGCAAATATTCTATTAAATACATCATATTCTATTAAATACTGTCTGCATGCCTGATTATATGAACAAACACAGTTTAGAAGCTATCTTAAGCTTTCTTCATGTCTTTGAGTATAAGATTTGGCTATGGTTGGAGCAGAAGTAATTAAAAAGTCATGAGTTTTTTATGCACAGTGGTCTCCTTTGCTGTTAACCAATTTAATATGGAGAACTGTGTATTACCAAAGTCCTTTCTCCCTTCAAGACTGAACTGTGAGCTGAGGAAAAATGTCCAAGGCCTAAAATTGATTCCATTTTCTTATTACTGGGAAAATAAAATAGAAATGGGGGAAATTAAGAGAGTTCCATTTACATTAGTTGAAAAATGACAGTCATGTCAATTTGACCTTTGTAAGTTGTTTTGTATTAGTTATAATTGTTCTCCATGTTACTTTTATTAATCTAGCTGTCTTCTGCATGATTTTCTACTTCTGTTGTAAAAATGGCAGTATTTTTAATTTCCTAAACTAATATTTGGTTGCAAACTCTCTGGGTCCTGCTGTGATGTTAGGTGGAGCCTGAATGTCATAGAAACATTGTTTCTGATGGCTAATCAGATATCCAAGTGATTTAACCTCTGTATGTCATTGTCATCAAGCTGATGATGCTGATGAAGAATGCCTGACAATTAGTGATGTAAAAGTACCAAAATAACATAGACACTATTTATGTGGTTGCTAAGTTAGTTGTTAGGAGTCACAAATAGAGGAGTAGCCAAGTCATTCCTAACTTCTCAAAATTCTCAGAAATATACTTTGTTTTTGTTCTTATTTGGCCATAGAATATTTCTTTCATGAGTTGAGTAAATGGAGCAAACTACAGAAGCCATTTTAATTTTCTTAATTCTGGTGCTTACTGAATTAGCCTAAAAGTGCATCTAGCAATTCTGTGAAACAAGAATCCATTACATGGTAGATAATACCTTGCAGCTTCTGGATATCAGTAATTAGTCTTTACTGAAGCTAAGCACTGCCTCAGGGTACTTGTGTTCAGATCCATCTTAATACCTTTCCACCATTAATTTTTATAAATCCTCTTTTATCATTTTCTACATTTGTCTTAAGGATTTTGTATGCTCAGGAGTTCCATAGTGTAAGTGAGAACCATATAGTGAATGGGGAACCAGATTCAAATTTTGGAGTGTGAAAACATGAAAAATACCCCTAAAGACTGTGCAAAGGAGGTGCATTATAAACGAAAGCAGTGTGAAGACAATAGGAATTATACATTATTTGAGCAGGGAAGGAGTTATTTGTTTGCCATGTGCATGCATTGTATGGCATTCCTGTTCTCATCTCATTTTTCTGAACTTACTAGAGGTATGAAAATTCACTCACAGAAGACATATGTTTTCTTCTCTTAGTTTTTTAAGTGTTTTGTTTTTGTTGTTTTTTTCTTGTGCATGTTATAAATTGAAGAAATAGTTGTCTTGGAATGCGTCCATTAAATCCTAATCTATTTCCAAATTTGGTTTTATAGGCTTAGAATACCTAATTATCTGACTTCAGTAGCATTTGTGCATGCTCAGATCTTTAAAATGATAATACATATAATTTTTTATGCTTTTGTTATTACTTTATTAAAAACGCTGATATGTTTCAATACAAGAATATGCAAATAAAGTGGCGAAATTACTTCCCAGGGGTAATCAATGGGTATAAGACCTATCATAAGACCTCTTTCCTAAACTGAAACTTCTGTGATGCATATTTGGAATGTTGTGATGTAAACTGGGAAACTCCAGGATGCACAGTGAAAGAGCAGTTTCCTGGACCATTAGAGAGACATTTTACTGGGGTCTAATAGGAGTGGTTTGGGTTCCCTTGGGCCAGAGAGAGTGGAGGGCACTGTCTCTCTTGGTGATGTGTTTTTCCTTCCCTCCCTTCCTCTGTTGGCTTGTGAGTTTCCTACCCTGAATGTTTTCAACTGGTCTTCTGTACAGTCCCCCAAGATAAAGCCAAAACTGAAATTCCACAATCTATTCACTTCTGTTTCTCTTTTAGGATGAATGTTATCAAAATATCTATGCAGATAAATTAAGGTGCCTCTAAAAAGCATTAGTCTACAAAGAAAATTACTGTTCTTTACTGTTGCAAAAACATTGCAGTAGAATGACAGTATGTTTCTTCAATGTAGTTTATGAGCTTGTGAAATGTCACACTTGCCTTGAGTTGTCTAGACTTGGAAAAGAACAACAGTAAAAAGAATGACAAATAGATGTTTTTCTTCTTTTTCTGTACTGAATCTATATTAAGGAAACACAGCTCCTCTCAGCAGAGCTGATGAGTTGGCACTGAATTGAAATAAAAATCAATGTTTATAATAGGGAACTGTCCTAACATCAATACTAATATTTCTTAATATTCATTTAATGTTATAGATATGAAATCCTTCATTGCAAGCAGTTCTGAATGATGTATAAAAAGAAAAAGCCCTGATCAATGCACAGAATACATACAGGCAACAAATGTATTAGTTATCTAAAATGTTCATACAGTCAGAAAATCCTAGTTTCAGTTGGGAGGGCATGAGATCTGCAAGACTTAAATACAATTTGTTATTGTCCATTTTATTTTTACCAATTCTCCCTCCTCCACTCTCCCAAGATAAATTTAAGATGTTGTGCTTTGTCCCCTTGTGTGGATGAACAATGTGTCCACCCCCAAACTGAGTATTCAAACTTAATAAATGCTGATGCACTACTGCCAGGTAGATGGTTTTTGGATACTTACTACTTTTAGTTAGTTCCTTAGACAACTTTTGGATAATCCGAGAAGTATCTGCAGTATTGTAAACAATATATTTAACAGCACATAATGAAGTATTTTGTTCTAGCATTGTTATAGATATTAAAATATTCATAAGTGGGACCTATGCCTGACTGCTTAAGAAGAAATACATCCTATACTTCCTATGTGAATCACAGACTGTCTGCTTCTGAATGCAGCACTTAGTAGATAGATATTGAACCAAAAAACAATGATATTGTGTATCTTGATACACAAGAATGGCACCTCACCCTAAGTGCTTCTCTTGCCTTCAGCAGTGTAATTTCCACAGCTTATGTCTGTTCTCTATAATGATAGCTTTTCCCCCCCGTGTTTCTGGGGCAAACCATGGCTGGAACTCTTGGTGTCTCTGGGCACATTGCTGAGTTCTAACTAATACATTTTGTCTTAGAAATTTTAAGAAGTGCATTTTCTTTGTAATGGTTGTCACCATGGCTGGATGAAGACTAAAACTGATTTCTATTGTGCTCTCATTTTTCAGTATCTTAGAGGCAAAAGAGGCAAACAACCTCCCCCCTTCTTTCAATTTGAATGTCTTCTCTTTGTGTTAGGGACTGAACATGTCACTTCCCAACTAAAGCTGTTAAATGAAAAATAGAAGCCTCAGAAAGAAGCTTAAGCAAGAACAGTCTTTAGTAAACATTGTGGCTGTTTGCAAAGTGTTGGTTATGAGCTGTCTACAAATTCAATTACTTTCTTATTATTTTCAGGAACGCTTGATATTATAGGGGATGGGGGGGGCACATGTTTAACATGCCTTGTAATGCAGGTTTTCTGTAAAGTGTTGGATTTTAGATTTTTATCTGATTTGTCTTGGTTTTCATCTGTACAAAACAGGAGTTTCCCAAAATGTGGGGTAATACCAGGCAATCATGTTTTAATGTGTATTTCTGAAAAATTAAGATCCTTCAGTCAATCATACAGTTGAGCGTCTATGAACAGTGTAAAGTAGCTGTGAAATGGGAAGGGCTTTAAGGGAATTAAATTCTATTTTATTAGCTTCTCCCCCCTCCAGTTATCAGTATCAACAGGGCCTTAAGAAATGCTTTGTCTTACTCTGGCTATCCTTTTTTCATCTTGAGAGAGGAGGATGCTTGGGGATAGTGAGAGGAGCTGAAGAGACCTAACAATGTGCAATCTGTAATAGTTCTCTGTAAATTAAATACATTAGAACTTTGATTTAGATACATTCATCATTACTTTCTGCACTTCAGGTGAGGTGAAAACAAGAGTGGAAGATATGTTTACTGACCTTTAATTTATATGGATGTTCTTAGGGACATGTTTTCTTTCTTTCAAAGCTTTGTAGAAGCTGTATAGTAAGGTGAAGCCAAGCTGTGAGCCAGTAGATGCTATCAGCTTTACAATGACAGTGTCTTCACTGTAAGAACAGAGTGTGTATATTGTAAACAATTGCATATTAACACCTTGGTCTCATCAATTGCAAACTTCTCTGATACATTTTCTGATGTCTCGTTGGCAGCTTCTCCTAATTAACTCTGATACTAATTGGGTCACATGCAATAAAATAGACAGCAGTCAGTCAAGCAGACTAGAATAGCCTGTTCTCTAATTGCTTTTGACAGAGGAACAAAAAAGGAACTTGAAATATTACAGAGTAGTGCTAGCCACCACGGTGTACTTAGCATGGTTGTTTGTAATGAATATTTTAATGCAAACTGAAACAAATGTTGGTCCTTCACGTGTGGTTAACCCATCCTCCTCTGTGTTCTGCACTTGTGTGACATTAATTTGAAGAGTCTCTGGCCATGGAAAGCATTTGCCTGATTTATTTCATAGGAGAAAATCAGAAAATCTGGGGGAAAATAAATAAAAATCAAAGTGACTCAAAGCTTTGCAACTGTGCATCGCTAGGTGGCATTTGCTGAAAACAGAACAGCAATTTCATTTTTACATCAGAAGCTTGTGTGAAACACTAGGTACTACTGTCGTGTTTTAGACTCTGATTACCTGCTTTAAATCCTGATGCTTCTTTCAGCTTCATTTGTTACTAGTTGCAAGTCTATAATTCAGAAAGTTTGTGAGCTCCTGTTTCCCTTTCTGGTGTGTGCTGCTCTGACTGGCTCATCAATGTATGCTATTGTCCTTAGTTCTTTGTCCTCTGTTGTTCATATTGGAACAGAAATAGAAACCTGGATGGCTGAAATCTCCAGCTAAGGAAGGACATGGTCAGCCTAACAGTAAACATTTATCTTCTGTTTTCTGAACAAAACAAAAATAATTATGTAGTTTTCATAAAGGTTGTAAATATGAAATTTGTTGGTAACTTCATCTAGTTACATAACCTTGACTTTTTATTTCTAATAATAATTCTCCGTTATAATAATACTTCCCTGCAGTGCCTCTGTCACAGCTTACTCTGAGATGGCCTGCTGATCAACTAAACGCTGATCTCCCTTCCAAGGTTTAAAAATCACAAAGAAATGAAAAATCCCAAGAATTTATAGTCCCTGTGTCCTGACAAATAAAGTTTGGTGTTGGCCAAAGCTGCTTTATCACAGTTTTCCTCCTCACAGTGCATGTAACTGTCCTGGTGAAAACCATAGAGACTAGAGCCTTTTAAAATTTTTCCAGAAAAAGTTTCTTATTTTGGGGGAATTTTTTTTTCTTTTGTGACATTGCTGAAATACAGGAGCTGACAGTGGTGCTGTTTTCTGGTCTGTAACTTTTCCCACAGCAGTGGCAGGGACGTCTATAATGCTGGGGCTCTTTTGGAGCCAGCTGGGTACCAGCAGCCAAGGTGAGAGCACTCGCTTTCACTTCAAGTTAGTTTCAGCAATTCTTAGATCCTGGGGACAGACGAGTAACAATGCTTATTACAAGTTGTCACTAAAGGTGCTGTGTACACAAACCAGTTTTATTAGTCTTTAACTGATGAGGATTTTCTGGGTCCTGGCTGATTCCAGTCTGTCTTCAGATAACCATTCCCATTTTCTCTGTGAAGGAATGAAAATGGCTTAAAAGAAAGAACCTCTAAAACCACAATTACTTCAGTCAAGATGTATTTAATCTGTTTACCACATCTAGTCACTCCTTCAAAGGTATATGTTGCGGGGGGTGGTTTGTTTGTTTCTTGGGGTTTTTTTGTCTGTTATATTCTACCCTTTTGTCCAAGTCAGACCAACAACCAAAGAAGGGTCTGAGCAGCAAATATTGCCTCCTTATTCTGAGCACAATGTGATTTCTGCTTACTGACCTTACAAGTTGTTAGTTGTTTTTGGGACATGAAAGGACCAAATTATATCTCATCAGCTGTGGTAAAAGTTGCAGTTTTGAGCTGTGGAGTTACCATAGGTTTTTCGTCTAAAAATAATAATGGTAGTGGTAAATCTATGTGACAAAAAGTTTCTGTTGATGTTATGTAACATCACATGATGTATTAGCATCATTGAACTTGTGCTTCTCTAATCTGTAAACAAAAACAGAAAAAAAATTCTGTTCAAATTAATCCATCAAGAAATAGTAAGGTATTTTCCTCAAATATACTCATTTGACAAGGCACAGTTAGTATCAATCAGCTTGTAGTTTTCTTACGTATTTTGGTAATGTTGGCAACCTTCCTGATTTTTTTATTGAATTTAATACATGTTATAGCATTAAGAAAACTTATCCTGCAAATGGATTTTGTTGCTTATTTAAAAAAATAATTCTGTTTAATCATCGTCATTGATATTTTTCAAGGTACTTTAATGTACTGGCAATATGATTTCATTGGTGTCTGGCTGCCAAAAAGTTGATAATACAGTTAAATCATAGAATATTCTGCAAGTTCCAGAAAGCTGCAATGGTTTCAGTTTGTACAGCATTTCTAAGCACCATAGAGGTTTAAGTGAAGACAAGCATATTACCTCATTTTAACATGTAATATATGATCTACAGTATTCCGAAAATACCGTTATAACAATGGTATGATGTGAAATAGCATGACCTTCTATTGGTATGTTATCAAGCCTGCTTTACATTTGTTAGTATATGTATATGAGATTGAAAAAGAGATAAAAAGGGGACAGTGCTTGTACACAGGTGAATATCCAAATGAATGATCATATATTCCCATGTAAAGATAATAAGCCATAAGCTCAACTCCTTTTGAAGCACTAGATTCTCAGGTAGAGATAGGTTAGTTCTTTATTTTGATAATTGATTTACCTTTTGAAGAGAAAATTGATGTATTGAAGCACTGGGGCTTTTTAGGTTGCATTTTGGGAGTGATTTCTTTTTGGGAAAAACTCACTGGATCCAAAGTAATTGCTGATTAGAAAATAATAAAAAAGCAAAACCAAAACAAACAGAAAAACAACTGACAAATAAAACGGTTAAGGTTGTGTTTGCAAAGCTGTCAATAACTAGGAGACCAGGATATTTTTGGCAGAGTGTGGTTCAAAACTCTTCCAAGACCTTATCCTTGAAAGCCTAAGGCAGGGATGGATCACCAAGCCTTGAGGGAGGTGTCTGGACAGTCGGTGTCACCTTACTTGGGATGGGAAAGCACTGCTATTCTGTTTCCCTGCCCTTACCCTGCTGATGACAAGAGCCATGAAATCAGGACCCTCTTTGGAAGCATGCTTACCTTCCATACAAAATCAAATGGAAAAAGTCCTAGGAAGCTTTTCGAGGGGGAAAGGGGTGAGGGGATGGGCTGTGGTTATTGTCTGTTTGTCATTCTGCTCCTTCCTCCTGGGTCAAATCCATAGACATGGAGAAGTATGATCAGGTCCCAAAGTGTATTTTTGTGTGGTGGAGCAGAGGAGGTCTAGGCTGTCTGCTGGGAATACCATTACTGGTGTATGAATTGGGGCTGAATACTCCATGTTGTGTATATTTAAAATGTTCTGGAAGTGTGAACTGAAATTTTTCTCTTTTCTCTCTTTTCTCTCTATACTCTCTATTCTCTTTTCTCTCTCCCCTCCCCTCCCTCCCCTCCCCCCTTCTTTCTCTTCTCTTCTCTCTCTTTTCTCTCTTTTCTTTCTTTTCTTTTTTTCTTTCTTCTCTTTCTTCTCTTTCTTCTCTTTCTTCTCTTTCTTCTCTTTTCTCTTCCTTTTAAATTTAATTGGAATTGTGCTTCTCCTTTTGTCTTGGGAGTCACATCTGCTACAATTTATTTAGGGGAAAGGGTTGAGAAATGGGAAGGAGGGTGCATGGTTAACAAACATGCAGGAAATTAGACCTACATCTATGTCATCTATGTGTACATTTCACAGCTGCCCACTATTTTATATTTTTTTTTAGGAATCATATGTAGCTTGTTTGCATTATCCTGGTATTTTTGGATGCTAGTCAAATCTTTTTGACAAAGCTGCACATGCTTCAGTGGTTCTTTTGTTCAAACTCACTGCTTCCCTGCATATGATCCTCTGTCTACCAGATATTGTCCCCTTTTTCATTGTAGAAAGGAATTATTTATCTCTGACTTCTCCCATCCCACTCCTACTTTTCCATATGTCTTTTTTCTTTCCCTGCCCCAAGACAGGGTAAAGATGTTTACTTCCCCTTCTGTCTTCCACCCCACTCCTTCCTCATCTTTCTATTTGTTTGGTTGTTTATTGCTGTTGTTTTTTTTAAGCTTTCCCCCTGTTCCAGACTTGCACTCTGTCTTATTCTCTATCCTTTGTGCTGCTCCTTCAGCTTTTCTACACATGACTATCCACGTGGGCCCTGAAAAGCCCTCTCTAGCATTTCCCTAAATAGCTAACTAGTCAAAGTTAGGTCAGAAGAATGAGACCTTGTATAAACACTTGCAATGCCTTAAAGAATTAAAAAAAAAAAAAGTCAGGAAGTAGTTTCCCTTAAACGTTTATAATGAGAACAATTCCAACTAATATAATGAAATGAGGAAAGGAAAAGGTTTTCTCAATCAGGGGTTCAGTCTAGGCCAGGTAGTTCAGTAGGCCAATCTACCACACCAATCTGTTGATAGAAATCTTGTAAGTTGTGTCTTATAGCCATCCTCTCATTTGTCCCCTGAGCAACAAATAGAATACCTCTCTCTGAGTTCCTGTATTTGAAGGAGATGGGGGGGGAGCAAAGTTGAGATTAAGTCTTTTTGGTTAGTGCTACACCAGCCCATTTCCTGAATTCACCTTAAATCTTACAAAATCTAATAAAATTATGGTATACTATTTCTCAGAGGATTTAGTTTTCCTCTTTAAAAAACACCCATATTAATGAGGATATTCAGTGTCCCATTTCTGCTGAGCTTTTGAATAGCTTCATCAGTGTTTCAAAAAGCCTGAGATGGTCTGATTATAGTGATTTGACTCTGGTGCCACAGTAAAGTCTCAAGGGATAGCACAGGGAACAAGGAGTTTTAACAATATTCAGATTAAGTCAACACCCTGCTCATCAGTATATTTATAGAAGATGGACAAAGAATTGCATGTTCCATATTGCTTTACAAGAGCAATAGACTTAAATTCATTGGCTGTCTGTCAAAGCAGCCTATTGTATTTCCTGTCAGCTTGTGAATGTCTTGGATGACCTCAATGACTAAAAATCAAAGCTAGTCCACTTAAATATAATTCAGTCATTGTATTGCATTGATTTCTTTTTCCCCCCTCAGATAAGCAAGAATGGGAAGGGAACATTTCTCAGCAGTTGTAGTTACTGGCAGAGTATTGTAACAATGTGCTGGAAATCTCTAAGAATAGTGAGTCGATGGAGCCAGAGTATCAATAATGTGACTATCTGTGGCCTCTTTTGTTGTTAGTGTTCCCACCATTGCTGGTACTCACTCCCACTCAGTGAAGAAAATCCTGACCTTTTCTCCATCTGCATTGTTTGGCTGCTAGAAAATCAAATAAGAGTTTGGTGGTTTTATCCTCTAAAGTGCAGTTTCAATGAACCTACAGTTGCCATGAATGGGGGAATTGACACCTGCCTTAACACCATTGTTTCAAAGTTTTTAGCAGTATTTGAGAATTTTTTCTTCTTCTTCTTTCTTGCTCATAGTTCCTGGTAGACAAAACATAACTATTCAATTATGGTTTAACCCAGCCCAGAGCCACACTGGCTAACAGGATAACCCTTCTTTCCTGTTTGTGTTCCCCCTTGTGATGGAACTGCTTGCTGAAGGCTGCATAAAATCTTTTTTCACACAATTGAGCCTCCTATCACTGCATGTCTCTGCAGTGGTTCAAATACTCTACACATATTTTGTCACATCTTTTTTTGACACCTTAATGATGTTGATTTGTTTGTTGTTTGTTTAAAATTAAGGTTTATAATCTGAGGATATGGCTCATTTCCTGTACCCCTCATGTACCAGTGAACTTTTGTTGAATGTCTTCTAATTTGCAAAAATGTTCTGCACTTTCTCTAGAGGAGAATTTCCTAAGCCCCTTGCATCATAAACCACTACCCACATTTGTGGAAGGCAGAAAATGCAGTCTTGATGTTGCAATCTATAGGAAGGGAGATTGTGGAGTCTCCATCCTTGGAGATAATAAAAACCATACTCACCATCGTCCTGGGCAGCCTGCCCCAGATGACCCTCCTTGACTGGGAGGGTTGGACCAGAGGATGTCAGAGGTCCCTTATGGCCTCAGCCATCCTGTGAGTCTGTGAAAGAAACACTTACTCAGGTGTGTCAAGAGCAAGAGAGGGTGAAGATCCTCTAGAAAAACAGGGAAGGATTCCCCAAGGTGTGCAAATTTCTTTCTCCCTGCTACATATTTTCTGTGGGAGAGTGGCTTTTACCATGCAAATAGAATGATGTAGTGACATATATAGTGTATGTTTCTGAACCTTGGTTTATTTTACAATCTTCTTGGTATTTGTCAGCTCAAATTGTTTAAAAGTATTACTTTCTAATTACTTGTTAACACTGCTTTATGCTTTCAGAATAGTATCTAGGGTATACCAGATATTTTAAATATTATTTTTTTCCCGATGCCATTTTTGATTTAATATGTTTGGTGTTGTTTCAGGGGGTGGAAGGTGGTGTGCAAAAATAAGTGTAGTATAAGTGTAGTTTACTAAGAGTTGACAACATAATGTTAGAGAGTTCCCTGTGGGAAATAGAAGGGAATTACACTGGAGTGGTAGGTTGCAAACAGGAACTATTAAGTATCTAGTAAAGTTGTATGGTGACCACTTGCCATTAATAATATCTTCTTAGTTCTGTTGAATCATTCTTCAGTGTAGCATTTATCTCTATTACATTTGCCACCTGATTCAATCTCCAAACTGTCCTTTGTCAGATGATCAGCTTCATTAATACTGCACTTTCTTTCCTGGCCATAATTTCTTATGAGGTCTAACCTGAAATAATACTTCTAAAGTCAAATGTGCAGTTACCTAATCTGAGAGGTTTGCATGCACAGTTTTAAAGCTGGATGCTCATCCTACCAGCTGTCACAACTATAAATTGGATTTGTGAATATGTTCTGGTTAAAACAAGCTCTCTTCAGTCGTAGTAGAGGCTATTGGGCATGAAAATCAGGTATATCTTACTGGTCAGTATCTCTGTTTTCTGGAAGGCTTTCTATAGACCTCAGAGCATTCATTTTCTGAGTTGATAACCTATAGCAAGGAGCTTAAATCTATTCGACTCAATGTCAGTCATTTCATCATTCTGAGAAGAGCATTTCTGTTGTGGGAAGGGATCACATTATTACTGTGATAAAGGAATTCAGGATCCATGCAGTATTTCATATTTAGATTTACTCTGAACAGAGTCAGTACACTATTCTGCAATGCTTTCAACTTGAAAAAACAAGAAAGAAACATACTATATTACACTTGAACAGGTGAAGGAATTACCTGTCCAACCATTGGATTATTCTTATTGGCTCACAGTAAAAACATCTGCAAGGACATTCATTGGCTTGCTGCTGAAGGATCTCTTGCAAACACAGCATTATGAAAGTGGCAGATGAGTGTTCTTGGTACGTATCTGTAGCACCTAGATGAATGTCATTCATCTTCCACATCTAGCATTCAAACCATAAATCTGAGTTAGGAGAACATCCTTTTTGAAAAAAAAATCATGTTTACAATGGGGACATCATGTCACACGTAACCAAAAGATTGATTCTTATTTAAGTTAGGAGGCTGTCACTAACAAATTGCTGTGGTATAAACTTGTCAGAGCAAGTACCTAGAGATAAAAGTGCTTGCAATGATCTCTGTGTAAAAATAACAGCGATGGAATAGATTTGTGTTTGCAAAGGTAGCAGAACATTGCCTGAACTTTGAATAAGTTTCAAACACTCAGATTGTGTGTTTGACTCTCATTGTGCTCAGGAGAGCTTGCTTTTTATTAGCTCAGTGGACATGACTTAATTGGACTAGCAGTTAAATCACTTATATGTATCTTTGTGGAAAAAGAAACCCAAAGAACCCACTCTGTTATTAAATATGCTGTAACAGCTGCTTGAGGTGGAAAAGCAGAGGTTTGAACAGTTTGAAAGAGGCATTTTTGCCTCATTCCTTTTCCCTGCTAAATATCACATATTGTTCTTCCAACCCATTTTCAGGTTACATTTGGCAGGTTTAGCAGAGGTGATTAAACAGAAAAGTTACTTATGTGTAATATTGTATATGAAGTTGCTGAAGAAGTTTGTAATACAACATCAGATTGAATTTGTATCTTCCACCAACCAAATACATCTCTTTCTTCTCTTGTCTTCTGTGTAATGGACATGGCTAGAATGACACAGAACTCATATAATTAACAACTTACTGAGAGCCGACAAAGAGGGAGGCATTGCCTGTGAGGAATTTTTTTAAAAAAAATAATAGCTTTAACCTCATGTATTACCAAAAACGTACATCTCATTCACATGCTGTTGCTTTTAGATGAATTTTTTAACTATTCAAGTATCACTTTCCGCCAAAGGATGAAGCAGGCACCATTATTCAGGCTAGATAGCAGTAGAACTCTGGAGACTTTATCATAGCAAATACTTATATTAGTGGCAGAATGTATATAATACATGTCTTCTGTGACAAGTTAACAGTTGGACTATTGTGTTTTTAATCTTTTCACTTGTGGTCATCTGAACACAATTAGAATATGTTCCTTCATGTACACAGTAGTTCTTTGTACTGTAATAGTAACTTTGCAAACTCCAGTATTTTATTCATGAATATATTGCGTCTTTGAGCCTGGAAAACATTCTTGAGGAAAGGTATTTCAAAGTGCTATTGAGTTGAGGTTTTACAAAAAAAGCTATATTTGTATTGAAAAACTTTGCCTTGTCCTGGCTCCTTGGAGGGGTGAGTGGATGGATAACAAAGTACATTTTTAATGCCATGCACTTCTCATGTAGCTTGTCCATACCTACCTTTCAAATTCAGCTGAATCCATTAACATTATTAATTGCTGAACATTTCAGATGGGAATTTAATATCTCTTTTTATTTAAGAAGTGTAGAGAATTTTACTGCAGATCAAAAGGCTACATTGAGTGAACTTTTAGTATAAGAGTTCTGCACCCTTTTCCACATATGCCCTTTAGTTCTAGTTTGGTTTGATTTTGTTTTGTCAAAGAAAGAGGTCTGTCCTTCTTTGTATTTCAGGGATGATGCCTATTAGAAATTTTTGAGCAAATGCTTATGAAAATCTAGTTTCTCCTATGTAGTTCTTTCTCTTCAAACCTATATAAAATACCTCAGAATTTTACCTTTGTTTGTCCAGTTCCATTCAGCACCAAGACTGTATCTATAACTATATATATAGTACTTACATATATAAAATCTAGACCTAAGATAATCATCTCATCTCCCTCCATAATGGTTTCATATTAAAGAATTGAGAAAGGATTTCATGTATGGCTGAACATATATGGTTTTGTTTTTGGTTTTGCTCTTTTCTTTTTCCACTGGAGAAAAAATGTATAACAATTTGTGTCAGTTGCATAAGGCATAAGGTGTGGCAGGGGCTGCCAATGGAGAAATATTGTTGTAGTCCAGAAGGCTTCACTTCCTCAAGCAATTTGAGAAGGTGCATATAAACTAGTTATTTCAAGTACTTTTCTAAAAGTGCTGTAGAAGAGTTTCCTGATGCCAAAACCATTAGATGACATGTTTGGGGTGGCTTTTTTTATACCTGTATTAAATTAAAAATTAGAATGGGATATTTCAGGTCCTACTGCAACTACTCTTTCAGAAGAAAAGACACCACAGGATGGGTCAGATGAACTTCATGACAATGAAGGAGACCTGTAGACTTTCAAAACATGTTGATGTAAATGTCAAGGACAGAATACATACAAATAGGCATCCTGAAGGTGTTTGAAGTATCATTAGTAGCTTTACAACAAACCGGGACTGAAACATTTAGCAGTAATATTGTACTATTTTGTTGAATAATTCTAATGAAGTGCTCTACTTTTTTTTTTTTTTTCAGATGAACGGGAAGATGTTCAAAAGAAAACTTTCACAAAATGGGTAAATGCACAGTTTGCTAAGGTAATTTATTTATTTAATTATTTATTGATCAAAATATCTTTTGTATGTTTAAAAAAATTGAAAGCAAACCCCAAATATTCCTTCACTGAGGGTTAAAACTTTAAGGTATTGCTGAGGGCAGTTGACTTTTTCATTAGAAAAAAGTGTCCAAGTTGTATTCCCTTGATTGAAATGTGATAACCCATCCTTCTTTCTGAATGTTCTCTGCCTCAATTTACTTGCCTTTTCTCAAACTAGTGCTGCATATGTGTTACTGTTTGTTGGACTCCTTGGTTATGTCCCTAATATACAGAGCAGTTTCCTCTTTAGGCTTGTCTTTTCTTGTTTCTAATTGCAATTATAAGTTTAATAAAATTGGATGAATTAGAAAGGAGCAAGGTCAAAGATAAGAGGTGTGAACCAGTTAACAAATTATGAAAGTCAATTATAATATGTCTTGAAATAGTTATTTTTGAGAATGGTAAAGATCACAAATGTATTGGGAAAAAAAAGACAAAATAACTAATTTATTTAAAGAATGCCCTTCTGGCAGTATATAGTAATTTCATCTTTTAATACACAGGTAAAATTTAGCACATACTATTAATTCGATGAAACTTTTTTTTTTTCCCCAAAGCTGTAGAGGATAATTACTGAGCTGTATTTGCCAGTAATAAAATAAATCAATCCCATAATGTGTCATTTTATCTGGTAATAGAGAACAATGAAATAGTAGCTCTGATATATCTTTTAATTAGTCTAGCTTTTGATTGTGTCCTATCTGATTCTACCTGCTAAAAAGAGGAGTAAGATAGTCTGAATGCAACCACCATAATGTTGAAAAAGATGCTCAGCAGTGGTTTAGTCCAACAGGGAGTCCCACAGGGCTTTTCCATGGTCTAGAGCATTTTCTAGTAGCTATTCAAGTGATTTAGACAGCACACATTTGTGCTCAGCATCTTTACAGCAGCGACGTCAAGCAATTTGGAGGACTGGATTGGGATGAAATACAATCTTGAACAAATGGTTTCAAATTGATTGATGAATTACAAGACAACTGTGAAGTATTATATTTAGGACAGCAGTAAAACATATGCATACAGAAGGAAGGATAGCTGGGCTGGCAATAATAAAGCAAAAAAAAGCTCTGAGAAGTGTGCTGAATCACAAACAAAATGAGTCAGCAACATGGTACCATTGCAAAAAAAAAAAAGAAAAAGAGGAAACTTTATTGTGACTCTCATAATGGAAGTGCTTCTCAGAAGGCGAAAGATGTAATTATTTTCCTTTACTTGGCAACAGTGAGATTTTAGCTTGAGTAATTTACAATTTTGGTGTTCCATAAATGAAAAAATAGCCCCAGCACCAGTCACCTGGTACAACCTAATTTGAAATGTATTACCAGTTAGGCCTTGTTATGGTGATAGAAATAGTTATGGAAAAGGAGGAGTTACTGTTGCTCCTATTATCTAAAGAAAATGTCATGTTCCTAGAGCATTATTTCCTCAGAAATGATTGTTTTATGACATAGCAAAGCTTGCAATTACTAAGAAAACTTGGACTAAAGCTGCAGAACAACAAGAATGAGGAAGGGTTTAGACCCTTCATGACCCAGCAGCAGATGCTTTTAATGGTAGGTTTGACTCAGTCATCTGAATGATCTAGAGGCTTTTCCTCCAATTCTAGTTCAGTGAAATGTACTTCAATGGTGTTTTAGCTACTTTTTACTTGGAGTTTTGTAAGTAGTACTTTTAGTTGCATGTGAAAATGCATTGCCAAACATATTGGAGAAATACTAATGTCCCTCTATGTCATTTGGATTCTGAGGAAAACCTTCTAAACACTATGATTCAAGTTTTCCTTTACCTCAGGCATGACCTATGTTTTGGACAGTCTTCTTATTTCAACAACAAATCTACCAAAAGACTCTTGGTCTTTAAATCTTGGAGAAATTACTCTTGTCCAACAAAACTGTTACACATAACACCAGGATTCTTGATCTGATTGGAAATCACAGGTCTGGTGAGTTTAGTCATACCTGCTGGCTGGCTGCCTGTGTGCTGCCCTGCCTGCAGAGGAGTCACACACTATGCAGGCTTTATTTCCTCCTAGGGTTTTTAGGAGGCCCTGCTTTCACATGAATGATCATAGTTAAGAGCTCTGTGCTGTCCTGGGACAGTGTTTCTCCCTCTTCTTTTCCCTTTTCATGTGAAATCTACAATTTATCCCTCTTCTTCCACTGATTTGTTTGCAGTGGTTCAACTCCATCTCTGTTTCTGGCTCTGGAATCAATTTCACTTATTAGGCTACTCCTTGTTAGTGATTTCTCATCATTGGCAGCTTTGAAAAAGTGCTAAAAGAATTACTTTAATTGTAAAATTTGTTTTTATTCACTCATTTTTGGTTCTAGAGGTGCTATCTTGAGTGGATTAACCTATGAGGTTGGAATTAAGATAGAGCAATTTATTACATCACTAATTTCTCTAGTTTGTGAATACCCAAGTCCAGATCATTAACTGTCTGTAAAATATTTCGGGTTGAATGAAAGTGTGTTAGACAATTTTCATGCATCCACCACCCTTCATAGCTAAAAACCCCCATACTTATTCAGTCAAAATAAATGCTTAGTTCTGAATGTTCTAAATCTTCATTTGTGTTGGGTCTCTAGTGCATTGCCCCCTGAAGACTTGCGTTACTTTCTTAAAAATTTAGTGTTTAGAGCACCTGGGTCTCAGTGCATTTATTCTCAGTAAGCTTTCAAAACAGTCAGATTTGCAAGTTGTTTCACATGACTTGTGATGCAAATACAAATAGTGCTTTTAAAGTCAGAAACTGTAAATAATTGAAAAATAACTTTCTAAATTTTGTGTCACCAGCATAATTTAAGGACCCACATATAAATTTTCTCTGTGTGAGAAAAGAAAACTATTGTTTGAATAGCAGGCCTGGAAGGAAGCAGTAATCCTTCTCCTGGCCATGCACACAGTGACATTTCAGTTGGACTCTGTGTAGCTTCTTCAGACTCAGATGCCTTGAGTTCAGCAATGAACTCTGCTACTGAGTTACGAGCCACGGAGTCAAGTCCTTAACACGAAACCTATAGCAAACTTTCAACTACACCATCTTGAAAGTATTCTGTCTGTGATGTGCAGAACCCAGAGACCTTTGGAGTGCTACCACAAAGGCTGTGAAGTCTGCTGGGCAAAGCCAGCAGAACTGTCAGCAAGATCACAATTGCTGTGAGTGAGGCTGTGTCTCTCCAGACATTTTTTTTGTTTGACAGGTTGAGTGGGGTGCTGTAAATGGAAAAACTGAGGAAAATACATTTTGTAGGTCCCTCTTACAGCTTCTCAAAAGAGCAGGTTTCTCGCTGATTCTTACTTATGTTACTAGCCAGAAAATGGATTATGCAGAAAATCTGTGCTTTGAAGATTATGACATGACTCATTAGTACATGACTCATCTACAAGTAAATCGCCAATGTTTCAGTAGGAAAGGCCAAAAGTTGTCTTTCAATATCTGTGAAATAAAATATTTAGTAAATTTAAAGTATAGGAGAAATGGGAGAAGATAATCCAAGAGACCTTTGTGTTTTCTCTGTTCAAGTCATAGACATGGTGTATGACTTTTAGTGATACCTTCTCGGTTCACCATCTAAATGGCAGGCAGTAAGTTGAAACAGCAATTTTTAAAATGTGTTTAAAATTTTTAAATTATTAAAATGATATTTTAATATCATTTTATTCAAAAAGAGCTTTGTGTCCTCAGAAGAAGTTTATTTATAAAATAATGAAGTTCTGCAGAGTGCACATAGGAAGGTATTGTAACCTAGTTTTTAATAATAGAAATGTGAGCTCTCGCAAGAGATATATCTAGTCCTGGATATGATAATTTTTGCTCAGATATCAACTTTAAAAATTTGATATAACTGAAATCTTGACCTATGTGTTTTGAGAGAATGCAAATGTATCACAGTCCCTCAAGTGTAGCAGCTCTCTGCTGGAGCTTTGAAACAGACACCACAATTATGTTAACAGTGCCTGTACCCCATTGTAAACGAGTTTATATTGCTTCATTGGTTAAACAGTTTTGGTTGTTTGTTGCAAAATAGTCTTCAAAACAGAAAGTGCTACTGAAGATGGAAATATTCTTTACTTGCATATATGAAAGAGCTTGTATATGCCAATTAATTTTACAATGAAAACCTGAAATTCCAGCACAAAAAGGGAAAAAAAAAAGAGGAAAAAAAAATTAAAGGCAATACCACACCCTAAAAAGGAAAAAGTAAATTCCTTTGACTAAAGAAATACTGACACTTTGGTTTTTTCCCTCATTAGGGAAAGAGTGTCTCAAAGTACTGGCACTTCTAATGTCTGCAGTAGAAGTATCTGTTGTGAGTACAGAGCAGGCCATAAGCTCATCATTGTGAGTTTTGGCAGCTTGAGTTTTATGTTATAACCTTATGGATAGCTTGAGATCAAAGATTAACACGTAAGTCTTCATAAAAGAATGGTAATTTATAAAGAAGCTTTCAGAATTTTAATCTATGATATCAAAAACCAGATATTCATAAAGTAGCTTCAAAATTCAGAGTTTTAAATAGGTTGTCCATGTTTCTGCTACACAAAAATAGAAAATTCCACTAGTCGACGAAGACGTTATATACAACAGTACGGTTTTTCCTGTAAAAGCTTTAATTATTAATCTCCAATCAGGTAGAAGCAAGAGTCGGAAAACAGAGCATGGTAGAATTTTTGGGGGAAAAAAGTGGATGATTTTATGATTCTTCTACCTCATGCTTTGGCTTGCTTCCTGTTGTTATTGAAGAAGGCAAAATATAAAAATAAATATAAGGATACCAAATCCTTCATTACTTAGCTTTATAGAAAACCAAGATCATTTGGTTGTTATCCTTTTAATAGAGATTTTAAGTGGTGAACAATTGCACCTTTTATGGGCAGATGGAAATATTAGGAAGTAGTTGTTTGTGTGGTAAAAGGGGAATTAGCTTGCTTTTTTCTGTGACCATATGAAGAAACATAGTAATGACTCAGCCTTTGCCAAAGGAAGTAAGGTTGACAGCCTCATTTGAAATATTTGGGGCAGCAAAATTGTATAGAATTTTTGCTAATGAAATTGTTTTAAATAGCAGCTAAATTGTTCAGTCAACTGGTATATGCAAGGATAAAGGGAACATACAAAGGGCATTACTTACAGCTTCAGTCAAACTATGTGGTTAAAATGATTTAATTACTCAGGATTTGTTTGTGTCTTATATGATGGGAGATGTGGTGATGGTCTCAGTTCTTTCTATTCAGTTCATGGACAATCTGAGGTTATTCACGACTCCCACTCACTTTAGTAGTCTCTTACAAATGTAGCTTAAGTGACTTCTGCATGTCAGACAACAGGAATGACTGATACAAAGGAATAGTTTACTGGTCTTTTGAGGAAATATATCAAATAGTTGAGGTCTGGGGACCACTACCGTAAGTCTGCCATCTGATAGAGAACTTTGCAGTGCTGCATTTTCTCACACACTTTGGTCAGTTTTCGATTCTATTACTCACAATGAGTTCAAATTACAATATATATAAAAAGCCACTCAGGAAAATGTTGTTTCAAAATGTGCAGACTCTGGAAGGGGAGTAATCTGGTGAAGTTTTGTGGAGAAGACAATAGTCTCACTTGTCAAATTTCTTTAAGATTTCCCTTCTATGGAAATGTCTTAACCCCTGTGAATAATTTATGTCTCTCATATTTCTGGACAACAGTTAATAATCAAGAAGAGAAGCTGAATGGAGGGAGGGAGGTTGGCAGCAAATCACAAAAACACAGATTAAAGTGTTAAATATGAGCTTTCTCCAAACTGCTTTCTTGATAGCTAACCTATAAGTCAAATGAAGACAGTTGCTTAGATGAGTGGGTGACTGGTAGGAAAATTAGAATCAAATCCTATACTTAGAGGTTCTGATCAGTGTGCTCAAGCTTCACTGATGTCTGCTGGTGTGCTGTATTTTCTAAAATCAGAGCAGGAGTTGCATATACATGTCTATAAGACCAGATCTGTTTCATGTAATAAAAGCTATCAGTAGAGTGTGCTGCTGTAGTAGGATTTCACTTTTAGAATGGAGTTCTAGAGAGTACATCAGCAGTGGTTTGCAGGACAAAACTTTAATGTTATTATAGACAAGTTCAGAAAAGTTCATTGAGATAGCTATGGTGCTTTAACCATTTACATAAATATAGTGTCTGCACAAAAGCCTGTTGGAGAAACAAAGTAAGAAAAAGTTTGCTGAGCTCCATGTTGCCATTACATTATTGGAGTTGTGTTGAATTTAACCTGGATAAAAGTCATTCTCTATTCATCTAAGGAGCAATAATTGGAGATAAATGTCAAGGAGGATCAGGTATCACATGTAAGGACATTGAATCCAGGGCAAATGAAAGACTATTAGTAAAATTTTGAAATTGTGTCTGTGGTAAAATCCTTATCAAATCTTTAATAGCCTCATGATAAAAGTGAATATGGTAGGTGTTAGATCAATTCATTAATTAAACACTGAGAAGACCTTTGGAGCAAGCTCAGATTTATTTTTTTTTCTTTTCTGAGAAAAAAACTTTCAGAAAACCATACAGATTTAAAGTTTTATCTTTGATAAATCTGAAGAAAAAAATTATGGTTGGTATTATTTGTTGTTGGTAAGACACCACAATTGATATTTATCCATCCTAAACACCTAATTACTCTGTTTGGTGTCTCTGTTGCCAGCCTTTTTAAGTGCTACAGTGAAAGTGATGAGAAAGAACAGTTTCCTAATGTGGGAGCCAAATGACTTTTCTCTGCTACAGTGTGGCAAATAACCCGAACTCTCACTGAAGATTAATAGTTCTTAACTTTGCTTTTCAGCTTTGTGTGATCAACACTACCCTTGGGACACATACTGTTTTAAAATACCAGGCTTTCTTGTGCCAATAACCTCTTTATAATACATCTTGCAAGAGCACACCAAAGGCCCATCATGTCTCTTCTGTATCATTAAAGCCAAAGCTTCTGCAGCCAAATGATGTTTAAACCTGGTATAGAAAACACGTTTGCATTGTTGAGTGTTAAGAGAATTTTCTTTTTTTGGATATCTCCAGAATACATAAGGAACTATCAGCCAATACACATGCTCAGAATTGTTTGCATTGATATATAGTAAATTACCTATTAGGTCTCCATATTCTACACTTTTTTTATGGTGCAGTAAAACGGGATTCTTGCTGTGTGAATATTTATTATGTTTTAAATAAATTTCCTTTGGAATTAAAAATAACTTAAAAATTATTTTCACTGTACTTTTTAAGGTACAATCAATGTCAGTGTTGCTACTTATTTTACTCAAAATTTCAATCTATGACTCGTACTGTCTATTAATAGGGTTTTATAGATTTTTTTTTTATGACCAAAAAAAATTACCATGAACAGATCGTTACTGTGAACAGAAACAGGCACAGTTTAAGGGCACAAATATCCTCATGCATTGAATTTTGCACATAGTATCAAGTCTGTGTGCAAGCTTTCAAATTTACAAACTTGATGACTTTTAATATTTTGTTTATGAAGCAATTTTTCAGCTTAGGAGATAAGCAATTTATTATTTATAAATATTTGATTCTGCCCAATGTAAAGGCCTGAATGCTGGAATAGATATTTTATCCCATTTCACTTACTGTAAAAGCAAAGAACACCAGAAGCTCTGTGGTGTCACAATGCAGCACGACAAAACCAAATTAGTGTTTAAGAGGGCGATCTTCTCTGGTTTTGCTGTTATTGGTAACATCAGGAGTGTGAGTCTCATACCCACTGTGGCAGCCCTGCAGCTGGATATGCCTTGTAAACTGTCTGTACAGAAAAAACCTTTCACTGAAAACCTGGACAGGACAAAAATTGTTTTTCGTTCTGCCGCAAAGTCACAAAGACAGATATTTGCTGTTAGCTAAAAAAGCTAATGGTGCTGTCTTTATATTGATTTTGGTTGCATTTTAGATTTTTTTAAAGTTGATATTCAAACAATAAAGATTTATTCTGTGTGCATGAGGGGAAGGGATTTTCTAAGGTTTTTCCTCCAGAGGATTCTCCCTTTGCTAGGAGACTTTGCAACTTTGCCTGTTGTGGGCTTTTCTCCACCAAAATGTCTAAATGGCTGCAGTTTAACAAGACAGCTCTTGAAGAGAAGATTAATTTTGACTTTGATGAGAAGTGAAACTTTTCCTTTCACCTGTTTATGTGCACATCTTTTGGTGGAGTTGTGGCTGCTGGCTGTGTATCTCTGAAGACCTTCTGCTTGCAAGTGAGGCTGACCTCTGTCTGCTGCCTTGTCTGTATGAGCAGTGACATGTTTTCTCTGCTTTGTCTCACTGGGCATAAATTCAAAACTAATTACGGTTCAGGGTCAGCTTTTCCTTGGGGAAAAGGGGCTCTGGCTCCACCAGAAGTGGATACCCATCTCCAAGCCTGAGCCCATTCCCTGGCTAAGGTGCCCGTGGGTGCTCCAGGCCTGGCACCACAGCCATTGTGCCTGAGTGTGCAGGAGCCCTCAGAGGAAATCCCCACCAGCCAGAGAGGACTAGAGCTGTCCCTGCTGCACTGTGATCACTGCACTGGCACATTCTCAGTAGCTTTTGTTTGCATGTGCTAAGGTTATATTACTTTTCCAAATCAAATTTTAAGGCTTAAAATGTTTTCCATGAAAATGACTTCCCTTCTAACACATGTACAGGCATATTATCTTAAACAATGAGCATCTGCATGACAAAACACTTTCACCATTAGAAATGTCTGAGTGAATACAGACTACATTTTAAATGCTTCCAAGGTGATGCAGTATTACAGACTTTCATCTGAATTTCAGAGTGAATTAGTAAAATTAGAAGATTCAACTATATGCATTTTTATTTTATTAAAATAATTTGGGGTTTGCATGCTTGTTTATATAGCCTCTTGTAGAATAACAAGGGCTTCCCTCAGATGCATTAGATATACCAAGTAAGCAAAGTAATCGCTACTGCTGGCAATAGAGGGCACTGGACTTTCATTTTCTATGTTTTACACTGGGAAAACATAGTCAAGTTGTGTTCATTGAGCTCTTTCATCTTTTCTTTCTCACATTTGGCCTTGCACCTCTTAGACTTTGATTCAAACTCCTACTTTTTTGGTGCAATTTCAGTAATAAAAAGAAAAATCTAAATAAAATTGTTCACTTGAAGTTATTATGTGTATCTGTCTTGAGGGGAGAATAGGAACAAGCTAAATATAGCACTACAATATTGGTCTCAGTGGTGCATATGTCTAGCTTGGGAATTTGTAAACATTTACAAATTTGCATGATTGTTGCTGGCAGTAGACATCATCATTTCCGTGCTCAGAATTCATTATGATTACATCTAATCATCTTCAGAATCTCCAAAGCAGAACTCTTCATAAAGACAAACAGACTTTAGTGGATTTACATACTTTGAAAGTTCAAAAATAAAACCAGGAGGGAAAAATAACATTTTTGAGCTTTATCGGAATGCCCTTTTCTGGAAACATATTCCACATGCTCAGGCAAATCGTGTTGACCATTCTCCCTACCTAGAAAAGATTTGTCACATCTCTCAGGTGCAGTGCAGAGAGGAAAAGAGAAGGTGCAATCCTATACATTTAGGACTGGTCACCTATCTCTCAAGCTTTTCCCATCGCTTAAACAGATCCAGCACATCTCCTTGTGTCAGTGTCACGTCATGTTAGTCAGTGATGCTGAAAGTCAGGGAGAAACTTGGCCCCAGCCCAGCTGCACACCTGCACCCCTTGGGCAGGACCTCCAGTGGGTCACTGCCCTCCCATGCTGCTGTGTAACACCCTGAAGCCTCCCTCTGCCTGAGGGTCTGAGGGAATTTTGTGCCTCTCAGACATATACCCCTTTTTCTCTAGTGTCTCTCTGACATCAGGATGTTTGGCCATTCTTCTCATGTGTTTAACTGCATATAATTTTTTTTCAAAAAGCATAATTTAGAGGGTAAAACCACAAACCAACCCAAAACAAAGCAACCCTCCAACCCCCAAAGCATTCAGTTCTGGGCAGACAGATGCCTCTGTGTTACAGACTGCATTCTTGGTGGTTGATCTGTTAGTGTTAGTGATGATGACCTGACCCACCCCAGTTCTGTAAGCATTTATTTTTTTGTGTATTGCTTTCTTTGTTGTGCTTTGATATATCTGTATTGTGTACAAAGAATTGTTCCTTCAAAGGGTCTGCTCATGGACATCATTCTACACCTGGATCAAATGCAACTTCTATTGAGGTTAATTTCTTTAAACCTTGGGCCTGTATTTTAGGTCCTGCCTTGCCATGAAGACATTTTTTCTCTAATCTTATGTTTGGGAGTTCTGAAGCAGAAAACCCCTGTCATCCTGCACATGATAGCTGTAGTTTTTTCTCAACAGCAGTGGCAAAATTGACATAGACACACAATAGGGTGACTTAATAAAATCATGTTATTAAGTCTCTGCTTAGAGAATAAGTTTATTAAAAAAAAATCTGTCCTTTATCTGCTCATAAAGGCTGCCTGACTTGTAAATCTTTTTTCCTCTGTTTTTGTATCCCAGTACTATTAAATATTGATACTTATGTCAATGACTTTGCTAATACTTCTACTTTTTTCAACAGTCCACATGACAGGTGTTATTACACAGAATAGTCATTTTTCTTTTCTATCAGCTTTTCATAGCATGTTTGATTGATTTGCCAGTTTAAGCCCATCACATCTGCTTCCTGACATATTGGTGTGAGAGCATATATTGCTGACTTAAAAATAGGAAGTGTTTAGTGTGCTCAAAGACTTAGTATTGGTTCTATTGAAACTAAGATTTCAGAGGAAAGGATAAAAGAAGTAATTTCTTCTGTTCAGTCTGGTACAGATTTAAATACATATATATATTAAAATATATATAAAATAAATATATAATAAATAACTAAATGTTTACTCTGAATCCTAAGCTATAAAAATAAGATCCTTCCATTAAAAACAGCAAAAAAAACCCCCAAAAACAAGCCAACAAACAAACCCTGACATTACTCTTTGAGAATAGTATGTAACTCCATTTGAAATTCTGTTGAAAGTTTAAAGTATTGACCAAGACACAGGTAAGTACATATTAAAAAAAAACATATGAGACTGTTATCCTCTTCCCCCCTTCCCCCCTTCCCCAGTCTTTGGCCCTGAGGACAAATCAATCTATATGGCTTGGTCTGTGAATGAAACAGGCTATGTATGTTCTGTATATTCTATAGTGTTAAAACAAAGTACTGTGTGATGAACTGAAAAAAAATAATATTGTGGCAATTTTCAAATGGGTTGCGTTTTTTTTTCTTTTCTCTGTAGTCAATTATATACAAATTTGCATTATAATTCAAGGACTAGTTTTCTTTGGTAAAAAATATAAAACACACACAGCATTTGGTACAAGGAAATCAGATATGAGACATTACAATCATTTTATCACACTGGTAGAAACAGGATTCTGTTATATGGCTATATTCAACTACTGCATGAAAAATTAAAAGTCCATATTTAAAACCAGGGAATATTATCTTACCACCCTGATAGCAGTAATCTAAAGTAATAAAAAAGTTCAGACACAATGCACTCAGAAGTCTCAGTCGCTTTCGCTCAGAAGTTTTAAATGCTGTGTCTGCATAAGATACAAGCCCTAATTTTTCAGGCATAGTAAGGGAGCCATTCTTAAAGCAACTAGTGAGAGTGCACAGCAAGAAAAACCAAGACAAATTGAATCCGCATAATATTCAAGATCAGAAACAGGAGCTATGCTCAAAAGAAGATGAAATAGGAACTCAAGTGAATGCAACTATCAAGGTGTACTACAATCCCCTTTCGTGAGGTTATCAGATATGATGTTTACCATCTCATCTCATGCTTTTGAATACTGAAGCAGCATTCAAGCAGTTTCTTCTAATATTTTTGCCTATGGGAAGACCCAGTGCATGTTTCTTTTGATATTTTGTGATCTTTTAGTTTCTACTTAGGTCGGCAGGGAATTGAGTTGCTCTGTGCTCTCTGTACTGATTATTCAGTTACTCACTCAGGATAAATTAGTGTTTGTATTCTTACCTCTTTCTGTAAGAAATCATAGAATCCTTAAGTTGGGAAAAGACCCTCGAGATCATGAAGTCCAACCTTTGACAAAACACTTTTACCAAGCCAGACCAGGTTTTACATATGTAGCCTTTCACCTTGGAGGTTGTCTCCACCTGTGTTTTCCTCTCCAAATATGATCCACTCCATCTAGTCCTTATTTTGATGATCTGGTCTAGAGGTCCCATCGATCTCTCTATTAAATATCTCCTCTTTCATCTTGCCATGATTTTATCAAGTTGTCACCACCAGACCATATGTTTCTGAGGTAAACAATTCACCTCCAAGGCCAACAGCAGGTTTTTATTGCTGGTGGTTTGCCTCTTGCTATCAAGCTCTGGTTTGCATGATTGTCTGGGGCAAAGTGGAGGTGTAAGGGAGGGCCATGCATGCCCTCCACTGGAGCTGTCATGGAAATTTAGGCAACAGCTTATTTTTTTAGGTTTTTTTTCTGTTTTGCTTGTTGTGAGGGAACCTAGGAAGTGTCCTGCATTAATACTTTTCTTTATACAGTGTGATTCTGAGGATCTGTCTTAATTTCAGGGGCATTAGAAGATACCTCTTCTATAAGAAATAAAATTGCTGTAAGCAATGAATCCAAGGAAACTTAAATAGAAAACTGTAAGCCATGGATTTGTTTGTAGTATGAGATTTCAACCTTGTATCCAAAGGAGGGTGCCACGTGAAAGGTTAGGGAAATCGCTGGACCCTTAGAGAGGGTTTCTCGACCCACGATATTTATTTCTTGTCAGCACCCCCGGGAAAATCAAACCATCTATGTCTGATCAGTCTGTCAGTGTCCCATAAGGGGGAACTCTTCACTGAACAGATTCATGAGCTTGGGAGTAATTCAGTTTCTCTTTTTCAGAGGCTGTCACACAGCAACATAAGGGACGTCCCTCAGTGGGTCTTCCCACGGGTTACTCTGCAGCAGACAAACTGTCAGCACCTTATAAAGGACTCACTCTAACATTTTGTGGAATAACACTCTTTATTAATACAAATTGTTCACGGTTGTTCAAAAGGTTCACGGTTGTCAGTGATAGGGTCTGGCTGCAAAAACATGTTTAAAGCATGTTTAAAGTATTATCTAATAATACTACAAAACAAGCAAAAGCACAAACTCTAATACAAAACAATCTACCAACATATTATGGAGCAAAACACAATTGCTAGTCCTTAAAACCATTAGCCAACGTGCACAGAATAAGTTTCTCACCCGATAGGTCTCCCTGAATGGTGTGGTTTAGGGGGAACACAGGTTCAGCCCATCAGCCGATCTCAGTAGTTTTGCTGGAAATCTTTCTCTGACGTCTCCCCATTTCCCACTTACTTTTATATCATCTCTTTAGGTTTAGGTGGAGCTTGAATGAATCTAGTCATAAGTACTGGATTGGGTAATTGTCCCTTGCATTTATCTTCCTTGGTGGACAGATACAGCACAGTCTTTGAACTCCAAAGTGTCCCCATGTTCCCTGCCCTGCAAGCTGTTTGTGGAGTGTGGCCACAGCACCTTCACGTTCCTCCCCTTTCCAGTACATCCTTTCTACCAGGTGCTTATCAGTGTTTTGGGGAACTTTCACAGGGCATCATGACTATGTTCCATCTGGGAAGCAGCAGCTGGGTCTCCTCTATAATATTCTCCTTTAACTCCACATAGGGTGCTAATTATGATAATATTTCGAACCACTTTGTCTGTTTCTCTATCTGGCAGAAATGGTGCAAATTACTAGAGGTGAGGATGCATCTGATACAATGGAGAAGAGTCAATATAGCTTTTCAAAGAAGCCACACCTCATAATTGCATTACTTCTTCAAAAGAGTCTGTATGAATACATAGGTATGACTGAAACACAAAAAAGTGTGTATCTGCAAATATCTTTTTTCTTTCAAAAAGATAAAATGAGGAAGACCTCATGTTTCAGAAAGCTGCTATAAGACATGAAACAAAGGACAGAAATGAGGTCATTTTGCACAACAGAGGGAGGTTGGCAGTGGGATTTGTGTGCAAATTTCTGTTGAGCTGATGATTATCTGATGAAGGGATGTGGCAAAACTACTGATGGTTCAGAGTCATTCAGATCAGATAAAAACAACCAAAAGCTTGAAGAGAGATTTGATTATACTGAATGGCAAGGTGATAAATTACAAATGATATTTTTTATTTGTTTACATAAAGGATATGAAATTAATAGATAAAGTTTGGCTTACTCCTTTACAAATACTATGTACTCTAAGTGAGACTTTACCCCTCAGAGCTGTCTACAGTGACTCACATATATTTCTCCATATTCACTTAGTTTTTATTTTTTTTTTCATTGAAAAAGTTCAGATCACATCAGCAAGGAAATTAAATCCCTCTTGAATTTTCTGAACGTTAAGTAGCAGAACATTTCTTGGGAAATTTCTAACCATGATTTCACATAGTTAAGAGCATTATTCTGAAGCACTATGTGATTTTATACTTCTGCTATCCTTATACTGTGTTCATAAAGAGTGCAGGTGACCGTGAGAGTTGGATGAATCTAGAAGAGTCCTTGGTTTGCTCAGAGTAGCAAATATTATTTTACTCTCTTATAATAATTTCATGGTAATTATGCATTAAAATATTCAAGATTTTTTTTCCCAGGAAATGCAAATCACTTCCTATATTGAGATATTAATGACACCATATTTAGAATAACATAAAAATGGCCCTTGTAGGCACAGGAATAGTAACCCAAAAGTTTGAGGCTGTGTCGAGACTCCTTCTGTGAGAGAGGCATGAACAGCCCACTTTGGGTGCATGAGGGAATTCAGTGTGTTGGAAGGCAAGAATGAATGCAGAGCCCAGAGAACAGATACTCTTATCTCTACATGATATCGAGCTCCAAAGAGGCTGGTCCAGCAACTGATCTGTGGTGATTCACCTCCTTCAACTGGCTCAGCCCCAAAGCAGCTGGCACATCACCTCTTCAGCTGTGCAGTGTCCCTAATCTTTGCTATCCAAGCCAAATATATAGGAAACCCATTGTCTCCTTCAGAGAAGCAAGAGGTGCTGCTTTTATAATTCTGATCCTGTAAAAATGTTTTTTTCAAAAAAATCTAGCTATGGAAATGTGACAAGTGATATTTCTCAGGTTTGGGGTAGAGAAAACAAAACCTGTAACTCCACTCTGTCCTTGAACCTGACTTAAGTAACCAATTCAGATATCATTTTTCTGTATTTCCTTTTCTAAGTACTGTAGAAATTAAGGGTGGAATCCAAAATGACCTCTCCTTGTATATCGGAGAATAATGGAAATGCACACAATATTGTCACTCGAAAAAGTCAGTGCCAGAATGCTTATTAAATTGGTTTGTAGACCTATTGTATAAACTTTGACTAAATATACCAAATTGCTTGCTCACACCGAGGAAAAAAAATTTAAAAAAGAGAAAGAAAAGGAGATATCATAGGGAGAGAAGTTAAACCATCAAAGCAGAAAGTACTTTCTTATCAAAATGCCCCAAACTGTCTTCCCTGAGAATCTGGGTTGATTCTTGTGTCTTTTTGGAATTAATTTTCACATTTCCACTCAAAATTCCTATGTTGAATGTGATAGAAAAAAAAAGTTGTTTGAATATGAGACACTGTGGCTGTTTGTTATTGCAGTAAATGCTTTTTATTAACTCCTCATAAAATAATGGAAATACTCTTGGTAACCTCCAGATTTCAGAGCCCTAAGCTATATTTGGTGACCTTCTACACCACACTAAGCTATTCAGTTAGACTTCCCCATTAGCCAAAGGCAGGAAACTAGTGTTAAACAAGCTTTATTTTTTTCCATTTTGTTTTCCTAGTTGATTGAAGGTGTATTCAGTTTGTGGGTTGACAAGAAAGGTATGTAAAGAAGGTTGAACAGGTAACAAGAATCTTTTAAATCTTATGTTTCCCAGTTCTACAAGACTACAAGCAAAATTACTTAATAGAAAAAATGTATTCTCTTTGTCATTCTTTTGCCTCTAAAGAAAAAACACATATTTAATAGCTTTCTACCCCCTTTCCTTTAGCTGCAATATCCTCTTCAAATTATCTAAGTCACTTAGGCCCATTTACCATTTAGCTGTTTTTAGTTGCTAGTTGTCTTGTATGTCTGGGGAATTATCCTGTTTGTAATTACACTTCCTGTTGCCTTTTTTTTGTGCATATTTGAGGTGCACAAGCACAAAGTTATGTAGGTCAGTGAAAGATCCATAGGTACAGTAATCTGTAATTTTTCTTGGTTTGGTTCAGTTTGTTGGTTTTGGCTTTTTTGTTTGGTTTCATTTGGTTTTTAGTTTTTGTTTGTTTTTCTGGAATGAACATATTAGAGGACAGTATCTGCTAAGGAGAAGGAAGCCTGTCTTGGTTTGCTATACAGATCTCCCTTGGTATACAGTTAGACAAATTAGGATGAATCTGTGTGCATGTATTTTCCTTTTTTAGCAATACACCTACTTCCTTCCCCAGCTGCAAAGGCAGCCTGCAGAGGCAACTCTGCTATCTCTGAGTGCACTTTGATCAATTGATCTGAGAACTCTGAGCTGGGATCAGTTATAGTAGAAATCAAAACTACTTCACGTGCAAGATGGTTGTAAGGCAGGCAGTGTATGGCACAACACAGCTGTGCCCACGTGCTCTCCTGGGTCATGGCATGACTTTGGCTCATTGTAATGCGTATTATAATTGCATAAACAGAGCCAAACACAACAGGCACCTAACTTTGGTTATGATTCTTGGATATAGCTCTCATGCCAATAGGGTGATAGGCATACCAACCAGCCCTGGATGTGAAACATTGCCTAATTAAGGCAGAAGTTAACAAGATGGTCTTCTTAAGGGTCCTATTTAGAGGAGCAGTGGAGGTAGATGAACATAATACTTTAGACGAAATTGGTTCATCTGAAAGCTTATGATAACTCTGGTAATATAAGGAAATTAAAGTAGGAATCCTCTTCTGCTACTAACTGCCATTGAAGAATGCATTATTATGTAATTATCTTAATGTTTGTTTTACTAATGAATACACTCGTGGCAGAATATGATCTTGTGCATTCATGAATTTGCCTTTAATTATAAACAGAAGGAATGTATAAGTAATGTAATTTAACATTATTTGCTCTATATAAATGTTCCATAAATGGTAATACTTTCATTGGTATCACATGCTTCATCTAAATGAAAAACTGTCATACATTGTTACATATCTTATCTACTAAATGATAATGGGACAATTTGTGAAAGTAATTGTAATTCTAACAATACGCACATATGCAATTTTATGCTATTTTAAAAGCTTATACTATAATCTGAAATCACATTGGGAGACTATCAGAAGAAAAACGATGTATTGCATATTTAGTTTGCTCTACAACTGGAATATTGGGTGGTATATATGAACTATATAAAAAGCTCTCCAAATAATAAGAAAACTGTGGAAAATAGTCTGTGTGTTTACTATTGTTGAGGAGGGACATGGGATTGTAAGGTGAAATTAGTTGTCTTATGTTCAGAGGATGTCAGTGAAGTCAGGTACCTGTTCCTGCCAATTACAGAAGCAGTCAGTATTCCTGTTGCAACAAAGTACTAATTAGAACAAAACATAACATAGGATCAGAATAAAAGAATGAAGTAGTGATAAGTGATGTGAAACATTTCAAGAAGAACTGAGGAACAGTCTAGTCTTGTGCAAAATTACATGCTCCCTAATTATTTGAAAGCTCTGTGTACATTTTTTAGTGGATCCTTTTCCCTGCTGCACCAAATGTAATATGTATGCAGGCCTTTGCTTCCAAGGCCCTTTTCAGCTTCTCTCTGCCCTATCTGGCCTCTAAATAATGAGAGTGAACGCCTGCCTTTAATCAACACATCCTGTAAGATTTTACTAGACACTTGATAAATTTTTGTTCACTATCTGTTTTACCTCTTATATCAGAAAATCTCCACTTATCTACTAGACTGTTATTTCTTATTTTTTTTCTTAAAGATATCTTCCGGTGTTTAGGAATTTGGTATTTGTTCATTTTTCTTTTAGCATAATTCTTTTCAGGTATGCATGCCAAAGTTTTTGAGTATATTATTGCTCATCTTATTCTCACCTTTTGTTCTCTTGCATCTTTGTACACTGTTCTGTCTTTATTAGAACTTGGGTAGTGAGCTCAATAGGTCAGCAACTCTCTGGTGAGTTGTTTTGTGTTTATCCAGTGCCTAGCCCATTGGACTTCTTGTTCAAGATTGATCCTCAAATACTACAGAAATACAAACTATAATTTTGAATTGGATATGAGTTGTTCATATCCCTATAACTGTTGTGAGTTACATGACTTGTAGTAGAAGTTATAAATATTGACCTTGGTATCCTGCTTGACTTTGCCTCAGGTATCATTCTCCTCACTAAGCTATGAAACTATGGACTAGGTGAAACTAGGACAAGAACAGCTGAGTGGCAGAGTTGGGCTGGAAAGGATGTATTGAAGGAGGCTTGCATGCTTTTTTCCATTATTTTCATCAGCATTTTGAACAGTGGATATAGAGAATACCAATATTAAATGACACCAAACTTATGGGGATTTTGGCAATTAGCAATGGTATCAGTATTAAACCTCAACAGAGGGGATTATACTTACCATTTATTTATATATATTTATAGGTATCAGTCACTGTAAATAAAATCAGGCTGCAAATACACAGCTGGGCACTTACCTCCCATTTTTTAATTTGTGGCAATAATTTCCAACTTGTTATGCCTTCTGGCCTTGAAGTTGGTGTGAAAAATAGTCTGTAAGGCCATTTTTGTTCCAGCATCCTGCCTGCCTTGCTGTATATACTCTGTGAAATGATTTCTACATTTTCCTGTACTTGCCCAGTTAAAGGGTGATGTCAAAAGACCCAGAAATAATTTACCAAACTTTCCTGGGACATGCACGCAGATGTAACATGGTAATAGTATTTTGCAGCAGAGACTACTTTCATTAATCTACTGCAGAAACTTAAGTCTTTGGTATTTACTCTTTATCTGTTCTGACAGAGAAGTGTCAAAAATAGGTATCAGTATCTCTGTTCAAAATTCTGATTATGTTCTAGACTGTATTTTTCTTGTCAGTGGTGAAAGGTATGGGTGGGACCTGGGGCTTCCAGTCCTTCCGTCAGACTTTCTGTTTATGTGTTAAGTAGTAAATTTACAGTTATTTTTCAAAAATTCCTGGTTCTCTGGAACTATTTATTGATTAATGTTGTCTTCATTCTCTTGCCCCTGAACTGAGGTTGTCCAGTAGTTTCTGTGTTTCTAGGGACCATCCTGATGTTTACATTACAAAAGAAGAAAAATAAAATTGCAGGAGGCTAGAAAGGAAGGAGAGATGTTGCATTCCAGTGTGCTTCCAACCCTTCCTCCAATTTCCTATGTCTCAAGAACTGGGGAAGGGTGTGCCTGGTGTAAATGGAAGTGTAATGTTGGTTTCTAACTGAGAGCAAAGAGACTAGAAAAGAGGCTGTGAAGAAACTGTAGATGTGTAATTACTGGAAGTAAAAATCACATTCTTCCCGGATGTAATGGTTTATCTGTGTCAGAGTTTTGACTGTGTCACTCATAAACCTGATGACATTTGTTATGAATGGATGAAATGTGTGGATATTGCATATTACATGATATTACATTTTACATTTATTTTACTATATTGATTTACAGTGACAAGTGCAACTATTTTGCCTTTAGTGCAGCCATGTGTCTTACAGGCCCTCTGAGCTGTGAAAGTGTGTTCCCATGGTGCTCGTATCCTTCAGTAACCCAGCTGGTGGCAAACAGCCACTGCTTTTCCCCTGGGGATACAGCTCCCACTGTGTCATCCAGCAGGACTTCTGTGAAACCTCTGACAGACACATGTCCCTTTGCTCTAGTTCCGTGGGGATGGGCAGCTGCCCAGTTTGTCAGAGACCAGTATTTTTGCTAATGGATTTCTTTTTCAGCAATTTTGCTGGAGCTTAGCGTCCTGCCTAAGTTCAGTTCCCCTGCCATGCTATGCCATGAGATTTCAGGATGACTTGTGGGAGTGAAAGTGGGGAGGGGATACTTAGGAGGGGTGTCCATGAAGGGATTATCTTTGGGATGGGATGTTTCTATACAGAAGACAGTGAGAAGAGGTCACACTGTGTTTTGTTCAGGCATGTTTTGTCAGATGCAGAGAGGCTTTGCAAAGCAGAATGTGTATGGCTTTTAACACATAAAAAAGTCACATATTGGCCAGCACACAGGATTTATTCAGCTAAGAGGAAGCACCTCTGGCAAGACCCCAAAGGGTCTGTTCTAGCCTGACAGACACCAGTAGAAGGGTCAGAGTCTTCCCCAGTGGCTCCCAGGGATGGCTCCTCAATGTGGCTGAGATGCTGTCTTCCCTCAACCCCCTTGGCATGGGGGACAGTGACAGCGGGACCTGACCAGTCCTGACCCTCCCTGGCCATTGTCAGCCTGCCCCCAGCATGTTCTCCTGTAGGAATTTGTACCTTTCTCTGACAGTGTTTTCCCTTCTGAGTTCTTCAGCTACTAAACCCTGTCTGAAGGTAGATTTGAAGAATGTGGTGTACATAAAAGACCTTTTTTCTTGGCTATTACAGTTGAAATATCTTACAAATATGCTGCATGAAATGTTGAGGTCAGATTTTGTTCCTGATTTTGATGATAGAATACTTGCTTGTGCCTCACAACCCTGTTTTGGCCCAGAGAGAGACCCTGAATTCCATTCTTTTGGTTTCTTGCCTTCCTATTTTAATTCAGAATTCCAGCCAGATTTTGAAAGGTGTGGATTTCAGCAATGTTTACATCTGTTTATCATTTTTGTCTGTTTATTATCTAGAGCTTGCTGCTATTCAGAAAGTTGGTACTCCAGTATTTTAATTTTTCATGATCGTTTGGGGCATTTTTCTGTTTGAGAAATGTTAGTGTACTGGCATGAAAGAAATTATTTTTAATTCCATGAGAATCAAAATCACCATGAAACATATCCTGCCATCTTCTCTCTTGTTGTGGAAGATGCTGGAAAGTATGGGTCTTTGTGATGGAAATGTGTCAGACAGTGTGAGGAAAAAAGCATTTTCTAAACCAATATTGTTATGGGTTATTTTCATACAACATTGCAATGTATAGTTATAAAGGAGGTACCAGCAAAATTTCCCAAATGTTCATTTTTGTTTTATGGTAATGTTCTTTCATACTGCAGAAATTCCAAGGTGAATGAGTAGGCAAATGCTGCTTTACGAGATTGATTTTCATTCTGGCTTTGCAGTATCTGGTGTTAGTGTATTGTTTTCATACTGGCTTAGATAACTTTCCCATTGTAATATTTGCATTAAAAATGCTTCCCATTCATTTTTTCTCTAACCATAATTAATATAATATTTAAATTGTGAGTAACACTTTTTGTTTACACTTAGTCCTTTAAATGTTATTTTTGAATTGATTTAATCATTGTTTTAAATTGAACAAGGCCTTAGAGCCACTCTGTAGGACTGTATCATTAACCTATAATTGTATATTGCATTAAGTACTTTGTTTTCATTACTTTGGAAAAAGAAATAATGACCTTGCAATTGACTCCTCTATTTAACATTTTCATCTGAGGTTTAACATCATTAGAAGTAACTGCTTGCACTGACCACAGAAAGACTCATAGAAGCAATGTACTGCAGTCAACCTAATTCGGTTTCAGGCTAACAAAGTTAATATTAATTGGTGATTTACCAAGTCGAGGGCCTCAGTTAAATAAAAGTCAAGACTGTGAAACTCTTTTCCTTTCTGTAGATTGCCAGCCCTGAATTTTAAAAGGTATTGTGCAGAATTTAGATTTTCACATCAGGATACTTTACAATTGAATAGCCCGTAGGTCTGTGCTGCCTGAAATATTAACCTAAACTGTTTAAGGTGAGCATTGAGTATGGAAAGTTCTTGTTAGTGAAAAGTTCTTGTTATCATGCAGAAGGCATTTGAGAAATACTCTAAAAAAATCCTTTTTGCCCCCTTATTTGCCTAGAGCGTATTTCTCTTCAAAGCCTGTCAGTACTAAATAATCATCAGGCCCTACAGTCTTTACTCATGTTGATAGGCAGCTCAAACAGCCGGGTGTGCCTCCCATTCATCTGTTCCAATATCAGCAGACACAAGGAAGGCAGAGCAGACTGTCCAGCCTGGCTGTCATTTCAAGAAGACTGGGACACATAAAAGCAATAAGTAATAATGACTTAGCTGGGGGACTGAGAATTGTGTGCCACATGAAAAATGTGCTCCACTTAAAACCACAACACTTGGCAGGTAGGTTTTGCTAAGGCACAGGACAAAAGCAAATATGATGCTTTCTGATTCCCCACTGTAGAAAACTGTGCTCTTCTGCAGAAACTCTTTTGATTTTGTTTTTCCACAGGTTCTTAAACATGGAAGGAAGAAAGTTTTAGTAGTGTTATACAAATGGCAAATGTCAGAGGGCTTTTTTCTTTGGTTGGTTTTTTTTCCTTCTTCTGAAAAGTAAAGGAGGATCTATTTGCCCTAATATCAGCTTCCAGAACTACTAAGATGGTTCTTTTTAAATCATATGGCCTAACCAAAAAACAAAAAAAAGAAAAATGAAAATTGGGAAGATGAAGGGGCAAAGGAGCAAAGGTGACCTTGATATACCTTCAAGGTAGATTCAGCTTGAAAAACTATTCTACAAATATATCGTCCAGGGAGAACAACACCTGAACCATCTACAGACTTTCTTATTTACTCTTGTACAATATATATGTGCTTTTAATCAAAATCGTCAGGAGATTAGGTAGGAGTAACTCCCAGCAATGGTTGTGTGTGAGAGATAAAATCACTGACTCCTACAGTGAAAGCCTTTGTAAACACTTGGTTGTGTTAGTGAGGAATAACTTTGAGATCTTGACTTGGAGAAATCTTGCCATGTTGTTTTCCTTGGAGGGGCTTCATGGCACAGCTTGCTTCCCCAGGTCTGGTCTAGCTGTTCTGTCATCTTGAGAAACTCCACCAAGGGCAGGCTATCAGCTGGGCTCAAGTAGGCTCAGGAGGGTAAAACATGTACTGGTGTCTGCCTTCTCAGCTGGTTTAAAAGAGAAAGTAAATGAAAATTCCTTTATATCCTTTCAATAATTTGAAATAGGCTTGTGCAGTGAGCTAGAGCAAATTTGGGTCATCAATATTCTAGGTACAGAGAGAATACTTTCATTTTGCACATCTTTAAAAACAGCATGTTGTCTTGCTCCCTGTTGTTCATATTTTTAACTGTTAATTAAATCCACTGACATTGCAGCTGTTTAGATTATTAATAGTATCCCTTATATTTGAAAATAATTAGATTGCTAATATTTTTATGATCTCACTAAATACTTTTCACAATGGACTAAAATATGCTCTGTTTAAAAGGCAAGATGGCATATTCAAGTCATGAATGTTTATTTTAAAACATGTCCTTTATAGTTAAAGCTTTGGTTTGAATTTTCATATAATGTAAGAAACAAAGGATTTTAGAATCAGGGATTTTGTTGTTGTTGTTGCTGTTGTTGTTGTTGTTCCATGCAGTTCCACGATGACCCATTCAGAGAGATCCCCAAGTGTCATTAACAGCCCGAGGGCAGGGGCTGTGAAACTTTGCTTGGCTCGGTGATTGCACACAAATGTATCACCATGTAATTGAATGGAGGACATGTTGAGGAAACATTGGCCAGCATGAACATAAGAAGACAAACATACACTTAGAGAACATTTAGGAATTTCTGTCTTGATCTGACAGATGATGAAACTGCTATTTTGAAAAGACTTAAAAATACTTGTAATGGTGCTTGAAATTGCATAGTTTCTTTGAAGGGAACAGTTGTTTAATGTGTTTCTTCTGATAATTTTTTTTTTTTTTGTAAGTAGCTTTCTTCTCCAGTGCTGTCATTTCCTAATAAGCTTCTTCTGTGATGCCACAGCCTAATATTTAAGTTGTTCCATTTCAATAGCAAAGAAAGCTGGTATTGTTATAAGCATTGTGCATTAAGCAAATGGATGAGACTGACATAGCTACTGTGTGTACACAATTTTCTTTCCTGTCTCATCATGTCTTTGCTGATAACAAATGTAGAAAAGCTGCTAGTAGTCTGCTAATGTAGCACAGAATGCTTATAAAAAGATCTTAAAAAGAGCTTAGAAATTTAATATACTTATTCAAGCTTGAAAAATGGAATTTTGCAGTTCTTGTATTCTAGTATTTCAAAAAGACCAAGTTTTGGAATCTGTTAATACCAATGTTATATGTCTATTTTTGGGACGGGTAATAGATATATGTCATGTAATTACAGAGATGAGAATACTTATACCTGTTTCATTTCTCAAAGGCTGACTCTTGTGACTCTCACATTACTTGAAACAAGGTTGTATCAGCCTGGCCAGCAAGATACCTTTAAAGCAAAACATGATCAGGATGCTGAGACTACTTTTTAAGGAGAGTTCTCAGTCTTCCCCCAGTAAGCTATTACATTGAAGCAAACATGTGCAGTACTCTCTGTTATTAGGATATTGTGTTTCTTATCTCTGAGTCTTTTATACAGTACTTTTGGAGGAACTGACCTGAGTGCAAGTCCCTGTGCAGACTCTCAGCTCTAAAATGACTCGAGGAATGGTTTGTGGCACCAGCTGAAAGTCTGTAGACTGTGCTGGTAAACAAGACAATGGTGCTTTATCATTATACTATTTTTTTTGTTTTGCACACCACCTCACCTCTGCAACTAAATAAATGCTCTTAAGATTAAACTGAGAGAAGCTAGGCTGAGTCTAATAATGTGATAAAGCTTTCAGCTTGTGACAAAAAACCTGTTATGTTATTCTAAGGTGCTCGTTTCTTTGATTAAATTTATGTAAATAGCAATTAGTTTGGGTTAGTATGTGTTCAAATGCAGATGCTTTACTTGCAAATAATACTGGATCTTAAGGGAGAGATCATAATGCAGGAAAAAAATCAGGCTGACCATAATGACTATAGAGAGTCTTATGTAATTAATAGGATATATTTTCCATATATGAAACCACTAGCTTTATACAACTGAGCATCATCTGATGTGAAGCCCACAAACTCTACAGAACGAGCTATAGAGTAATTTCTTGAATAGTTATTGAAACATATGTAAAAAAGCTGCAGTGAGCAAGGTCCTAATGACTTTATAAACATGAGGCTTTGATAAAACTTTACTGAATCTGGAACTGCATTAATATGTAGATTTAGAGAACTGCCTCATTTTTAATCTGAAACTTTAGGGAATGCTGTATTTCACTTACTTTATATGAGAAGTTATTGTGTTTCTATATAATGCTAAGGTGTTACATAAAAGTACTAGTTATAAAAAGTACACTTCTCAGTCGTATGCTGTAAAGGAAAAAAACAAAAACAAAAACTTGTGTAAGTTACAATACCTCCATAATTATATGAATTACCTTTGTGCCAAAAAGAATCAACTAATATTAATATAACAGGTCTGTATTTAGCCTGTTTATATGAAAATATTTTCTTTTTGTTTTTATACATTCATTCTTAAAGGCCTGAAAAGGGCAAAAATCTTGATTCTGGAGACCCAAAGAAGTCTTCTCTAAATAAACATACTTTAATATCTTAGCAGTTTAATAGAGAAGTAGGATCAACATTCCTGTAACTTAATATCCTTGCGCCTGTGAATTTTTGTGCTATCAAGTTGTAGTTCACTGCAGAGAGTAACAGAAGTTGTGGTGCTGAAAATCCAGTTTACTGTTCTTTGCTTAGGAAGGTCAAACAGCCACACTACAAAAAACAAAACCAACAAACAAAAAATAACTCATCTTTCTCCATATCAGTACTATGGTATCATTTTATCACTTGTATTGGTTCATAATAAAAAGAGAGAAATTTGTTTCCTTAGATGGAGCATTTGCACAAGCTGTGTCATGGGATTAAAACATTTTCAGTTTCTGACTTTTATTATTGTCTGCTTTATTCTTGGGGTAGTTATCATATATATGTATTTCTAAATTGCATCTGAAAAGCTTTATTAAGAGTTCTGTTAAAGCAGAAGAACGAAGCACTTAGAAGTTGTGAAATTTAAGAATTAAAGCTGACTGTATAATGTTAATTTTGCTCTCCCTATGTTTATGCACAGTGGCACAGTCTTTACTTAGAGAGTCACATACTGGGTTTTTTTCCCCGTAGGAGTTACACTTCATTCAGTGCACAGGAGGGATAATGCTTACTTGATGACTGCTGCCATCATTTTCACTGTTCTCTGTGTGGACATAGGCTTTTATTTACTGAATTCTAATTGAAGCATGCTCTGATGACAAAATTATTAATTTCCTTTAAGATTTTCTATAGGTCTTATCACTTTAGGTCTGAGTAGTTCACAAATATTATTAGTTGTCGTCCTTACAGTAGTGGTTTTTATTGTGGAGACTATTTCAGGTGAGAAACTGAAGTACTAAAAAACAAACACCAAATGTGTTTGCTGATTTGGGGTTCTGTGGTTGTCATGCACAGTGCCTGACAGTTCAGAGGATTTTTTATTACATAGCACTTTATCTGTTCCAGACAGAGATCCTCTTTGATTCTAACAGAAGCAATGAGTTTTCAACACTTCCTCAAATTCAGTACCCAAAAGATCAAGAGCACATAATAGTCACCCTTAGGGGACTGGTTTAAATGATATAATGTGCAGGAACAGAAGAGATAGAAGCCAAACCCTCAGGGCAGCACTATCTGTAGAATTATTGTTTCATTTCACATTTGCCACATGGCTTCCGCTCTCAGCAACAGTTCAGACAAGGGCACTGTGGAAAACAGCTTTACTATGTAAGCTGGGTTTGTGTCCAGCCGGGTGCCAAGAGATCCATTCTGCCCACTGATTGGGGAAATGACATGAGATAAAAAATAAATTCAGTTTAGGCTTGTATCATGATGCATGACTGCCCTGACAGCTTACAATAGTAAACATTCTCTGAGTGCAGAGTGGAGACAAATCATACTGGAAAAAGAAGAGTGTGACAAGTCTTACTAAAGTCTCCTTACTTTAAAGTGGGAAGAAGTGGGACGCTATGTATGAGGGAAGACAGGCTCGCAGTAGTTAAACAGAAGAGTTACATGAGATGGTGAAAGTATTGGAGTGATCTCTGATCGTACCCGTCGGACAGTTCAGTCCCATCTTCAAAGACCTCCTCTTGGTGGTTGGTCTACTGACTCCTTTCTGTTCTCTCTTAAATAACAGCCAGTTCTTCTCTCTCATTCCAGTTTCCTGTTTCACCGTGTTCCTCAACCACATCTCATTTTCCCTCTTTTTCTACTCGGACAGATGAGAGAGACAGCTCCCTTCTCAGTTCAGCCTGGATGCTGGAAGATAGGTGGGAAGCTCACTTTCTGCCCCCGGCTTTCTGCCTGGTTCTACTCTGCCTCAGAGCTGCCAGGGGGGACACAAAAATGCCAGGGGAAGCCTTGCTAAGTTTCTGGAGTCTTGGGCCAATAAGCATTTAGTTTCTTTATGTTGCTAGAAGGTAGGTTGTTAATGAGTTTTTGAGAAGTTTAGCTGTTTGTCTTGTCTGCGTGTATTATTATAATTTTGAAACTGTGTTTGGGAAACTTGGACAGATTTCCTTGGCTATGTGAAAAGCCATATTCATTATACAAAACTGTGCAACTCCCTCTTGCCTAATCTCCCTGCTCCAGATCAGTGAAACAACAGAGCTGTTCACCAGCCATTTTTTAACATGTGCCAGATATTTCTGAAGACCAGCAAAGCTGTTTGGCAGAATAATCACCCTTTCATTTTTGCCTTGTTCAAAGGAAGTTCTTTCCTGTAAAACAAACCAAACAACAAAACCCCACAACATTCCCTACCTGGGATGTCAAAGATAGGAAATAAAAATGATTAGCTGAAGTTATAGGCAGTTAAAAATGGGTTAATAAGACATGAAATATCACATAATCTTAAAAAATAACCATTCTTCCCTGTAATATTACTGAAGTTTTTATCTGAGATTACGTTAACCATAAATGCAGTAATAACACATGGGATTCTGAGGCATGTACAAGGTATGGAAGATTTTGTATTATTAAAATACTTTGCCCCTTGGGAAAAAAAAAAGCCCCTGGGAGTGCAGTAGTGTTTGCATGCAGCTCCATAGCAGTGTTTCTTCTTGTTATACTTCGTTCTTTAAATAAGTGCACCATGTCAGGGTACCTCGAGTTGGCAGAGACTGAAGTGGAAAGGCGAAGTGTGTCCTTACATGCCAAATCCAAGGAGTGCAGAAAATACAGACAGAAAGTTTGCCATACTGTTGTGTCTATTTGGTCTATCTGTATCTATATAGGTATATCTATATAGGTCTATCTATATCTAGCTATATACTTTGAGTGTTGCAGTGGACATAATAGAGTGCAAATGATTAGGGTTAGGTTTGGGTTTTGGTCTGGGTCTTGGTGTGGGTTTTTTTCGGTAAAGCATTCTAAATGAAATTATAGAATACCCTTTGGGTCTGCTTCTGTATTCTATTGTACACTGTGGCTAAGGTGACACAGGTAAGGGAACTACTATAACAGAATGGGAAAGTAAATCTGCTTTTTTGTATTTTTTCTGGTTATATTGAAACTTAAGAATTGACGCAGGTTGTTTTTCCTTAGTTTTCTTCTTTTGCTTTTAGTACCTGTTAAGCATGTCTTGCATATTAAAAATGTATTTAAATATATCCTGAAATGCTTTAGAATTTCAAAGTTTAGTTTTATATATATATCAACCAAAACACATCAGATTTACGTTTTCCAGGGATTCTACAAAGTCGCATTTTTGCTTTGAATTGATCTAGTTTGTAGGTGTTGACTACCTTGGAATTAGAAGGAAATCTAGAAACTTACTGCAGACACCCTAAGAGATCAGCTGAGCTGATGTCTAAGTTTCAGTTTTATGAAATTTTCATGTTGTGAAATTTGAACTTCAGCTCGGCTAGCTCAGCTTTTCACAGCAGCCCCAAGGGTCAGCTTGATTTGAATCCTTATCCCATACCTAAGGAATCCATTCTCCAGTTATTGAAACTTATCTGTGGAGTGCTAGTATGTTCTCTACTTAGGAAGCAAAGGAAAGAAGGTGGAAGAATTAATAGAGTCATAGCAGCTAGATTTTCTCTTGCAGCTGGCCAAAGCACAATCTAACTAATGATCTGAGGAAATCACTTTTCCCTTTTTTTTCGTTTTTCATATAGTTCATTGGCAAGCTTCCTGTAGTAGCTGCTTTGACAGATCTAATATTGCCTCTGTCTTTATTGCATGGTCTAGCTGCTGCCAAATTCCCTGGCCTTTCTTGTTCCTGTGGGCATCCTGGTGCTTTACTGAAATCTGAGGTAGTAAAATTCATTGAAATGGACACATCTGAACTTACATATGAATTGCCAAACATTCACTATGCACTGAACAATAAAATTCTCATATTCTTTTCAATTTATTACTTTTAAATAATAACCTTCTCTTTATTACTTATGGTTGGCAGGGAGTGATCTCTACATGTCCTTTGCATGGCACGCTTTCCCATATATGAGCACTGGACTTTAAATAGGATGCAGGAAGTTACAAAACTTTTGCTGTTGTTCCCTATTTAATTACAACTTGTGCTGAGAATCTTATTAAAAAGTAGCAGGTTCCCAACTGAAAACTAGACCTGTTGTACCCCTCTGGTACAGGCATAAGAGAGAGAAAGAAGTCTGAGGACTTTGTATGAAAAATGGGAATGCTGCTGGTTTTTGCATGGGTTTCAAAACCAATGTAGGGGAAAGTAAAGAGCTCATCTAATTTGGTGGCAACTCAATACTGCTAACTACTTGTAACCATCATTAAAAAGCTTGCCCATGCAGTCATCTGGCTGGTTTTCCTCACTTAACCAGCAAACAGATTGTTTACGAGGACAGAAAATCGTAAGAGGAATGGAAAACTGGCCAAAGGAAAAGAAAAGAAAAGAAAAGAAAAGAAAAGAAAAGAAAAGAAAAGAAAAGAAAAGAAAAGAAAAGAAAAAGCAGGAAAGTTGCGTTTCTGTAGTGCAGTGTTGAAAATTTGGACAAAAGGACTCCATACTCATAAAACCTACACCGCTTATGGAATTGATAGTTATGGAAATCTAAGAATAGGATGTTCTTCCATATAGTTTAAGGAAATGTTATTACTTCTTTAACACCAAATAATAGAGAAGAGCTTTGCAAAAACTCTGGTGGCAAACACATTTCTTTTCAGGAACAAAAGACTTTTTTTTTTTTNNNNTTTTTTTTTTTTTTTTTTTGGTAGCTGTGTGCTTATGATAACAGTTCTCTACTGCTGCAAATTTTGTCAGTGTGGGCTTTTCTGTGCTTATGGTGAGTCCAAATATGATCTTAAAAAAAGAGCTGTTTGTCTCCCTCACTGAATAAAAAATGGGAGATAGACCAGAAAGTGCAGTAACAAAGAGAATGGAAGGATTGAGATGCCAGTTGAAATAATGTAGAGGTAGACTGGGAATGGGGTTTAGGGAGGAAATGCAAACTCATTGCTTTGGAAGTGAGAGGACTGAGCTGATTGCTGAGAAGATTGTGGCACAAAGAAGAGGAAGTAATCTCTTCCTATCATAATGGAGAGACCAGGAAGATGGCTGGAGGGCAAAGGAGTCGGTAGAGGTATATTGCATGAGGAACTGATATGCAGAGCGGACATTAACACTGTAACTCAGTGTCACACATGCCAGGGTAGCACCTACTGAAGTCAGATGGGAAGTCTGCAAAGATAAGTTTTACAATCAGAGAGTTAATGAAGATGGAGAAATGTTCTGGAGTAGTCAGCTGGATTGAACAGGGATCTAGAGAATGCACTGGAGCGTTCTTCCCTGGTCAACAGAATGAGTACCTAAGATTCATGTCCTCTGCTCGTGCATCTTCTCCTAGAGCTGCCTCTTTTTCTGGGGCTCCCTCCACTTCTTTTCCAGTGCTGAAGTCAGCTTTTTAGTAATATGTTCTTTTGTTGTCAGTGGCTTGATTCAGGGCTCATTAATACCAGCTGGAGTGTGAATTGTTTCTCAGAAAATTTACATTTCTCTCAAGACTGGTTTTCAATATTGAGGTTCAAAATTGCTGTGTAGTTCATACAAGTTTTACTGTTTCTCCTTGCTAAAATATTTAGGTTTCTTAAACATCCTTGAAAATGTTTTGTCCTTTGTAGTAGCTTTTTCTCTCCCTTCACCCTGCCCACACACTTACCACATATAATTTCCATCTCCCTCCCAGGTGAAAACTGTTGTCATCCCTTTATGTACCTTGTTTAAGGCCAAACACATTCAGGTGAAAGGGAGTTACCAGCAATGACAGTCATATTTTTTTGCACTGTCAGGTTACATTCTGCTTATGATGAAATACGAGTAAGTGGGCCAATATAGCAGTTTCAGAGTAATTCACTAACAGCCCTACAGGAATGGAATAAACTTCTCCTGGTGGGAATTTCAGATGTCCATTGTAGTCTACTGAAACAAAAAGACTACTCTAAAGAAATGTGAAAACATATATAGAACACAATTTTTAAAAAAGTTATAGCTATTCAGGACATGATTGCTCTTGAAAAATATCTTTTATTATATCTGAAATAAAATTTTAAAGAATAGTACAATACAAATTAAATTATTCAATTGTACTTAGAAGTTGCATTTCATTCACAGCATTGTGATGGTTTGAGATACCATCGTTTGAACTCAGTTTTTATTTTGCTCTTTTAAGTTTGTTTAATGAAAAACTGAGTCAATTTTTTAAGAAGTTGATATCAAGAGAAATACCTGCTTTCCAGCTTGTTGTCTAATTAATTAATTAATTATATGTTCAATAGTTTATGCTCTGCTCAGTTGGCACACTGTTCAAAGCTTTTAAAAAATATTATGGCAGATAATGTTTGTGTAAGTTGTGTTAAATACCCATCAGTAAGGTACCTTGTTTTCACTTCTGTGAAGTGTCTTTATGTGTCTTTATAAAATCTATATATTTTCTCTGTTTGGTTAGTACTTGTAAAGTGGTTAGCAGGCCTGCTGAGTACAGTAAGATTTGTGGCCTTTCTGACATTATCTCAGACATGACTAAGTGATTGTGACCAGGTCTTTTGGGGGACGGAGGACTAAAAAAGTGACAGAAATACTGACTCATACTTCTAAGAAAAAATATAATGCTCGGGATACTCACTGTTATTCTGAATTGCGAGAACTTGTAACAAATCAGAGAGTGTAAGGCTATAATACATTTTTAGAGAGTGTACTGTAGTCCTGAGATTGCAGACTTGCTTTCTTCTGCAGAGCACTCTGCAACCTTGGCATGTACTGGAAATTTTCTGAACACAACCCATTAGTTAAGCTGTTTACAGGGAACATTATATATTATTAACCTTGAATGTTATCATATCAATCTATGTTAGTTTTTCATCTTAAACAAAAATCAAACAAATAAATCCAGGGTGTGTTCCCCCCCTCCCCCCCCCAATCTTTTAGCAGTAGACTGTTGGGTTTTTTTTTTTTTTTAAATAAAGCAATTATTTTCTGGGCTTTACAGTATTTAACAGTGCAATAAACCTATGAGATGCACAGGGGTTTTTTTGCTTGTGGAAATTAAAAATTATTTCTAGAGTAGAAGGTTAAGATACTAATTATTGCCATTTTTTAGCTGCCTAATTTCATGCATTTAAAATCTTACATTTTAAAACATTTCATATATAAAGCTATCTATGGGGTAGTTATGCAAAGTAATTATAGTTTCATGTTAAGTGTTTGTAAATCACATATATGAAATAACTCATCTGCAAATTGAAGACTCAGGTGAAGTTTCAATGAAGAAAGGGTGGTCAGCTTGTGAAACTGGAGATGTTAAATCCCTGCCAAAGCATTGCCATGGAGCAGAGTGTGCAGCTGATACATTGTCTGAATATCAAGTTTAGGAAGAGGTCAGTTGGATGGATGTCACTGAATGACCAGGCAGTTACCTGGAAACCAGATCATACCTGACCTGGCAGAGTCACAGGGGTCTGGAAAAACACCTATCATATTCTGCTCATGTGATTAGTTCTTCTTCTCTTATGGAATCTTGTTTACTAGCTCTGGGTCTTGTGAGTATATTGAGTATACATACGGGAGTATATATATGATGTGCTGATCAAAGAGCTAGGAAAGTTGATAACAATATTATTAAGGTTATCTATCTGGAAATGTAGTACCTTACATCTGAAAACCCCTCTGGCATCACACATTTGAAAAGTTTAAAACTGAGCCACTGCTGTTCTTGATATTGCTGTCAAGAACAACAGAGAGTAGATATGTGTTCAGGGATCATACTCCCCCAGTACACTTTTGGTAGAATAGCATATGAGATTTAAATGCTCAAAGAGGCACCAACATCACCCCCGGAAAAGAAATAAAATCCCGATACAAAACACAAACCCTCATACACTTGTCTGTTGTCAGAGTGACTGTGGGATTACACGTGTTGCTGCTTTGACCTAGAGTGAGTCCTGAGACTGACTTGATACATTCCTCAAAATGTAATAACAATAAATGTGACAGATTTATTATTATTTATTATACAGCATTTTTTCCACTAACTCTCTTCTTACTATAGAAAAGTAGATGCATATGTCACTTTTAAATGCTGAAATGTAAGGGCTTCAAAGAAAACTATTTATCTGTGTGTCAAAGCAGTAATCACTGCTTTTAAAAGTAGGAAGGGCCAAAAGACAATATTTTTATAAGAGTCTCACAAGTGTAAGAGCAATTTCTTACTCGTCTACAAACAGGGCATGTGTCTGAGATATGTTTCCATCGAAAAATCTCCTGGCAGCAGCAGCAGTGAGATGTTCAGTTCATGTGCATCATTAAAGGAATGATTTGTTAGTAGTTTGAAATTACTACTGTTTTCTCAGTGGGAGCTGTGCCCATGTAGAGAAGTTCCTCTGCTTAGTGGCAGAGCTCCAGGAGGAGGGGAGTAGGTTGAGGAGTATGAAGGAATTGAAGAGCCAGACTACTAGAACTGCATCCTGCTTTCCCTGAGACAGGCCCAACAAGAAGGCAGGACACATGATGCAGAGGATTCCCTACCCCCTCTCCATGGGGCTGAATGTGGTGACAGAAAGGATAGGGGCAATAGGTACAAATTCCTGCCTGGCACAGCAGATGTGTCTCCTCTGTGGCTGCCCCACCTTCTCAGGTGCCCTGGTGTAATCAGTACGAGGCTGTGCAAATGGAAGTGAATGATGACAAGGACAATCGAGTTCAACTAGCTTGGAGGAGTCACCGAGCTTAAGTCCACGTCTTGCGTCAAACCTGCTTCCATAAAGAAAAAAATGAGGGATCATTGCCACAGCAGGCTCACTTCTGAGGGGAAGAGAATGTCCGAAATGCAGACGCTGCCCACTTCGTAGGGAAGTCAGTTGCCTTCCTAGGCCCAGGTTAAAAATGTGAAGAGAAAGCTCTGTACCTTGGAACGGCCCTTGGATTACTATTCACTGTTCATTTTTCAGGTAGGCAGTGAGGAAGCTGCAACAAAAAGTCCAAGGCCATTCAAGAGAGACTTCAGGGCTTTGAGATGACTAGGTAAGGGATCAGAAGCAGAAGAAGTGTTCTCCACTACCCTTGCAAGTGCAGGGAATGATGAGGGAAGAAACCCTCATCAATACCTGGCTTCAAGCCTGGTGCCACCAACAGAATTTTGGCTTTTTTTGATCATGTATCAGTTTACAGGACACTGAGCCTGCTAGTGACAGATGGGCCACACCTGTCCCAAAGGGAGAAAAGGATCTTTGTGCAGGAGTTTGCAGGACTCAGTGAAAGAGCTTTAAAGTGGATTTGAAGCGGAAAAGGGATAAACCAGGCTTGCTACAGAAAAGCTTGGGAGCAGCACACCAGTGTCTGAGAGTGTACAAGTGAGGTGCTTTGTTCTGCCATCTCAGTGGAGGGAGGGGATGGGGAATCATCCAACAGCAGAGACACAAGAGTTAAGGGAGGTGTCAGAAACTATGGAAAAGCCCAAAAGTGATCACATAGGAATTAAGACTTCTCTCCCCACAAAAGAGGGATGTTTATCAGAGTCTGCTACACTAAGAGAGAAATTGAATTGATTCAAATAATTTAAATTCAATCTACCTGTAACACCTGAGGTCATGTCACCACGGTTTATCAGGATACAAGGAGAACAAAGCAGTGTGGTTATCTCTGTAATGAGAGCTAGAACAAGGTAAAAGGTAAATCAAGAACGAGGGTGCTCTCACCATATATTGTGGTCTGGTGAATTGGAGTAGGAAGCATTATCTTTGTAGTACTGTGCTCTTTATTATACTTAGGAGTCTTGTCTTTGTAAGAGACATCAATAGCACTCATTAAAATGCTGCTGAGCATTTTTGTGAGCAGGAGATCACATATTGGAAAAGAAACCATTCATATCCCTATTGAGAGGTTTCTGCGAATATTATGGAATAAAAGCAAAATACTTACTGTTAGTCCAGTAATATTTGGAAAAAGCCGTAAAAGTTACATGATTCTGGAGCCAAATAAACTTGCATGTGCCAAACAGGCTGCACACTAAGATTAACTCTCTTTATAGAAAAACTGACAAAACCCACTCAACTATTTCAGTTTTCAGTGAACTTTTGCAACTGAAGTGTAGTTGGTGTCATGTTTATAGGCTTTTTGTAAATCGTGCCTGAAGAGAATAAAAACAAAATGAGACAATATTATGACTGTTTAAAACACACAAGAATATCCTGAACATCCAGTCTTTATGTTGTGACAGTTAACAATTTTCTCTACAGCTGAAAGAAATACTTTCTATTGTAACTGATAGAGCCCTTTTCCATGTTGACTAGTGCAGCTGAATTCCAAAACTGAGTTACTTAACAGTAAAACCATTCCATTTTAATAATATTAAGAATTTAACCACTATATTAGACATTCATGCAGGCTTGAAAATACCTTTACAATGTTTGAATAAATTTTTATTATGTAAATTTGCTGCAGTACGTATAATTTTAGAGTATTTTTTAAAATCCACATTTAAAGTTTTCAATGAAATTTTTCTTACATTTTTATTATATCTGCAGTACACTGAGTAAACCTTGTTAAAATAGAAGTGGCTGTATGTTTGAGCTTTCAGTTTGGGTTTCCTCTGTTTTTATGATGTCAGTGATTTCCATTTCACAGGACTTTGCTTCCTCTCTCCATGTGTGAAAATTTTAAATCACCCATTTTGACAGAAATGTTCTATCTGTAAGTAGAAATAAAAACATGCCCCAGGCAAGGACACATGACCCACAGATCTTTATTTAGCTTGGATAGATGATTTTCATCAGACATACATTGCTGAAAAGAGCTTGATAATAGAAAGTGATAAACTTAATGCTAAGAAATCCATATTGAATGGGAAATACTACTAAAAATTAATTTCTACCATCAATCTCTTTAATCATACAGTATATGATTCTTCTTTCCTATTTCCAGAAATTGCTAAACATTCATGTTATATTCTGGTAGAAATCGTATTAACTCTATTACTTGTTCTTCTAATTTAGTTCTGAATTGTTTGGTATGTTTTATTTCCTGTGTGCTCTTTTCCAAGCCTAGAATCAGAATAATTTAGGGTGGAAAGTTCCTCTGGTGGTCAGCCTATCCAAAATCCTGCTCACAGCAGGACCTACCTCGAAGTTGGATGTAACTTCAAAGTTGGATCATGCTGCTCAGAGTCATATCCATCCAATTGTTGAATATACAAAGGATTTTTAGTAGAATTTTTTCTTTATTTTACAATGTTAGTTTTTGCTTCAATGCACACTTTTCATTGTTTATTGATTTTTGGTGTCTTTTTTTTTATTTTCAAAACTCTCTTTGTAGAGTTTTTTGATGACTAATTTCTTAGGACAACCGGGTCTACATGGAAGTGTAATTTTTAAAAATTTGTTCTTTCTAGTGAAGCCTCCTGAGAAGTTTTGATTATATTTAATTTGGTGACTGCAAGTGAAACAAAAAATGCAGAAGTAATGAGTTCCAGTTACTGCAATTGTGGTAATTTTTAATATAAAAGCTAAAAGTGAGAATTATCTCTTTGCCTCAAAATGTTGGACAGTGTATTTTTGCAGCCAGCTGAAATAGCAGCAATAGGTCTTAAGTAGTTAGAAAATTCATAGAAAATGCATTTAATGATATAGAATTTGTTTCATTCCATGAACATCTAATAAGATGTTGAGACCTAACAGAAGTCATTAATCTGCTGACTATCAGCTGAGTTTAAAAGCAGAAAATATGCTAATTTAGTATCAAAATCAGAAATTTAAAAAAAATAATTTTGCCTTTCTATTTCTAAACTGTATCAGTGGAGCAGCAGGTAGTTTCATGACAGATACAGGTCTTAATTTAGCTCACTTATCACCACGCTTTATTTATTTATTTATTTAATAAGGTAGATAAAAGATTTCAACATTTTATATTTGTTTCACAATAAATATCACTGACCTCTCAGAACATGATCTATTTTTGTCTAATTATCTTTCAAAATTTGTATTTCCAATTGCTGTGATATATGTTGTCTCCTACACTTAGTTTTAGCAGTTAGAAAAACTACCAGATAAATACTTACTACTTAGCAAGGACAAAGTATGTAAAACTGCATATCTGTGTCTGCACTATGTCATGACTGGCTTGCCATAATACCTGAGTTTCGGAGACTCCAGCATATTTTGCCTCTAAAATGTCTTTCATTCAAAGTACAGATAGTTCATGCCCTTTCACTTTCACTGAGATGTCTGAATGTGTATTTCCATTAAGGAACCCTACTATATAGAATAAATTCTAATGATTTTTTTCTTGACATCTTCGCAGCCTTGAATAGACGTATTCTATGCATGTGATACTTACTTCTATTGTATTTTTGTTGTTATTCATTTAAAAGTCTGGACAAGATTGTCCAAAACATTGAATGGTTTCAAAAATCTTTTTAGGAATTCTTCCTAGCCAGTTGGGTTTTTTAAAATTTTTTCATCTGCCTTTTTTACCTCTGTGTTGAAGTCCCAATAAGATTATTAAGGTCTGCCTGTTGGCACATGAATCCATACTAAAGTAACAAAAATGAGAATGGTGGATATAGTTTATTTTGATGTTTAGCAAGGTGTTTGGCATAGATTCCTCAGTCAAAACAGACAGACTTGTGATTTAATGGCTGGAAAATTAGTAAGATGTGGGAGCCATCACAGGCAAGAAGTGGAGCACGAGCTGCAAGTATACTGGTGCAGCAAGGAAACCTAGGCACCTACGGGCTCTGTTAATGCACTGTACTTGGGAACTTTAGGGAATGATACTCCCTCTCTCTTATACATGACACCACATCTAGTGTTATGCCTGCTTTTGGGCTCCATAGACAGCAAGGTATGGACAAACTGAAGCAAAGCTACAGCAAAGATGATTTAGAATCTGAAGCATAAGACTCAAGGAGGGGCTCCGAAATGTGGTTCATCCTTCAGGAGAGAAGGTGAAGAACTTATTGCTCTCTATAACTACCTAATTTGAAGGTGAAGAGATGATACAGCCAGACTCTTCTCAGAAGTGTGCAGAAACAGCAAACATCAACAAGGACAAATAAACTGTTAGAGAGTGTCCAGAGACACAACAAAGATGGTGAAGGGCCCTGAGGAGAAACCCCAAGCTGAGGGCACTTCGTGTGTTCAGCCTGGAGAAGAGGAGACTGAGGGGAGACCTCATTGCAGTTACAACTTCCTTGTGAGGAGAAGAGGAGGGGCAGGCACTGATCTCTGCTCTGTGGTGACAGTGACAGGACCCAAGGGAATGGCCTGAAATTGTGTCAGGGGAGGTTTAGGTTGGATATGAGCAAAAGGTTCTTCACCCAGAGGGTGATTGGGCAGTGAACAGGATCCCCAGGGCAGTGGTCACAACACCAAGCCTGACAGAGGTCAAGAAATATTTCAACAATGCTCTCAGGCACATGGTGACTCTTGGGGATGGTCCTGTGCAGGGTTAAGGGTTGGACTCAATGATCCTTCTGGGTTCTTTCCAACTGAGCACATTCGGTGATTCTCTGATTCCATGAAAAGTTAAAACATGGGAAATTCTGTCTAGACATAAATATAAAATTTCATCTCAATAAAGGTGATTAAATACTGAAACAGGTGATATGAGGAAGAAACTTTTCTATTATGAGGGTGTTGCAACACTGGACCATGCTGCCCAGAGAGATGCGGCAGAGATGGCTGCACCATCCCTGGCAACATTCAGTGTGGGGCTGGACCAGGCTCTGAGCAACCTGGTCTAGTGAAAGATGTTCCTGCCATTGCAGGGGTTGGGAATAGATGACCTTTAAAGGTCCAACCCAAGCCCTTCTATGATTCTGTGATCACTAATCAGTATTGAGTTTATATAGTGTTTTGGATTGTAACTCCTGAGTCTTATCCCTGGACAGTAATGATCAGATCAGAATCAAGTATTTTTACAATTAAAAGTAGGACTTTCATTCTTGGTGCATCCTGGCAAAGAACAAAATAATGCAATGATATGAGTGAAGGCCAAGATCTCAGTTACAGGAAGACATGTGGAGCAATTTGAAAACCAAGTTGGTGAAAACTGACTAAAGCCAAATGAAGCTGCATCTGTTTATTTAGAAAGATTACTCTTAGCAGTTTTGATACTTTGATTTTCCCTGTGTTTCTTAGTGTTAATTCTCAGGTTGAAAATGTTGTTTTCCTTATAAGTACTTATTAATTTTTAATTTAGTGTGTGTAGTCCTCTGACAGAAACAGGGCAAAATGTCCACATAATTTTCAAGTTATTTTTACTACTTTCCATTTATCAGTTGTGAATTTTACTCTGAGATTTACATTTATGGGTACAGAAGCACTATTCTTCGTGTTTGTCAGCTGTGATTGAAAAATATTTTGAATAAATTATGATACGGGCAATAATGCAGTGTTGCAGTATATAACTTTCTGAGCAAGGAAATAAATCATATTTTTAAAGTGAGTGCTAAATAACTATACAAAGATTCATAGTTCTGATCAGATGTGTGAAATATATTCAAACAGAAATAATCATGTTATTTTTTTAAAAGCTTTTAAATTGAAAAGGAATTTGAAGTTAAAACACTAAGGCATTTTTTACAACATGAAAATAAAAAGTATAGTGTTTTACGAGCCAGTCACATATGAATATAACGTACTTTGGATCACTCCCTTCTGAAGTAATTGAATAATGCTACACACAAGTGGGAAAATATATTTTGTTATTGTAGATTGTGTCGTCAAAAGCTCCCACAGAACAGCTATTATTCTTTTAAGCAAGTTGAAACTAGAGTCTTTAAGCTAAAATATGTTTCTATCAGTAAAAATTAATTTCTATATTACAGAGATGCATTTCAGACCACTTCAAAATTCACTAGAGGCAAAATTATGAGCTTGTAAGTTTTGTTAGCATTGAAAACTTCTTTAAGCTAGTGTGTTCTGGGGGAAAAAGCCCCAACTTCTTTATATGGTAAACTCTAAATTCAACTTCCATCATGTTCCAGTAAGACAGATAATTATGTGTATTTTATGCTTATTTTTAAGTTTCAAATCTCAAACACAATTCTTGAGATATAATGTAGTAAAAGAAATTGTAAGATTTGAAACCTAAAGAAATTTTCAAAGTTTCTCCTCTGCAGGCAGATTAAAGTGCAAAACTCCTCCCTTTTTTAAACCTCAGTTAAAATATTTTCTGGAAAGGGATATTTTTGTATATTTTTTTGCCTTATAGAGAAAGGAAATTCCTTCTCTTGTAGGACAGGTATGTGAGAATTTTACTGTGCCTAAATATTGAGATTTAACGAAGACTTTGAATCAAATATAAATGAGAAAGATAGATTTAGTTCTTTTCTCAAGTTTTGATCCTTAGCATTTCATCATTTCTGATTAAAAGTAGTAAAAGAGTATCCTAACTAGTCTTATGTTGAATGCTTTCATAAGATTGTGCATCAATTACTAAAGTTTCACCAGAATTGTTTGGGAAGGAATATTTAGGCAGTCAAACAAACTACAACAATGAGTTTGCATTTTTTTTTTTTTAAATTTTCTTCACAAAAACCAGTGGCAATTTCGTGTGGCATAGAAATATGTGTGAAATCATGTAGTAGTTCTGGTGGTGTGCAGTATATTTTTATTACTGAAGTCTCTCCAGAGAAGTAACATTTTTATAGTTCCTTTTAGCACTTTTCATCCTGAATAACTGAGAAGTTTTTTTGTGAAACAATAGATTGAAAATCAAATCTTCCTCTTTATTGAGGAAACATTTCAGCATTTGTTTACCTACAGTTATGTTTGAAAATTTTCTTGGGAAGCATAACTTCTACACTTGAAAATTCCATAATATTTCATTTTTTCTAGTTCCTCATTCATTGATTATTCAACTGCAATTTTCTAAAGAGATCTTTTAATATCTGGGAGTGGCAGTACATGTGAACTAAACACCTGTCATTTCTCTTGCTTTGCAAAAATTAAAGTACTTGAAACTTTTATGTGATTATCCAAGTAATAATCATCTTCATCAAGGATAAAATATTCAGTTTTTAATGTAGCCTTATCATATTCTTGAACAGTTTTTCATGTGAAAAGTCCAATATTATTCTGAGTAGGATTTTAGGACACTAGAATGTGTTTCATAACAAAAATAATGGTTGTAGTGATGATGTAGTTATATGCTCTTGTTGTTTGATTAATGTTTTTATTCTCTGAAATTTGTTAAGGAACAGGTTAGGGTTTATTGTGCAGAGTTTCTTCAGCTTAACTAGAAATAAATGATCATACAAAGCATAAATAATTTTTACTACGTCCATGTCATATATCTGGTTTCTATCTGCACTGCAAATTTTTTCCTCTAGTGAGAGTAAAAAATAAGCAATTGACCTACACTTGGAGATATAAAACATTTCAAACAGCAAAATATGCATGTGTAAAGCAGGTATGAACGTACAAGATTACTTGATAATTTTCATGTGGCCAAAAGTCTGGTCAGAAATAACATCCAATTAGTGCTTTACAAAGGAAATGCATCTTTGGTTATGTCAGTATTAAGCAATGCCTTGAAGTGTAGTCAAAAGAACAGACTTTATTGTGCTGAATGCTGAGACATCAGAGCATAAACACATGGGTCAACTTGACATTTATATTCTTTCTCTTTTTTTTTTTCCTAAATGGAATTTTGCATTTTATGCCAAATGACTGTAACTTTATAGATACACGTAGTTTAGGATGAGGTGGGGAGGACATGAGTACCAGGCTCTACACAGCATCTGGGGCATCATAGAATATAAGTATCCAAAACAAAACAACCATTTCTTAGCAATATTAACTCAGGATTAGCTGTATGTACATCCTAACTTCGATCCATTCATTACCTTTAGGGTGAATTCCCCTAAAACACATTGGTCTCTGTGCAATGATGCAACTAATCAATATTTTTTAATAAAAAATTGATTCCTGCAATAAGACTTTTCACTAAACAAGCAGACTAGTTGTTGTCTGCTGACTTTGTTTTCAAATTAATTTGTTATATGAGCAAATTAGAGCAATTTGAAATTCACTGTTCCCCAGTGAGCAATAAAGAAAATAACACAAACTAAAATTAATCTGGTGATGGGGCTGAATCTCAAACTGAGATGTCTGTGAGACCTGTTTCAGTCAGTTTGGTCTCAGATAACTTTCTTAGCATCCACAGTTACTTTGGGGGTCTTTTAAAGGGTGTTCTTCACAGGAGGATCTGACATAAATAACACAGAGTTCAAAGGAACTCACTGTTGATTAGCGCTGAGTCTCAGCAAGAGAGACTGTTATTGTACATCACCATTAAAGGCGGGTACTGCATGCAAGTAATTGGCAAGTTTCCAATTATTTTTGTTCTGTATGTGGCATGGAAATGTTGCATTTCAGCCAAAAGAAGTTCAGGTTCTTTAAAGCTCCTGTAAGAAAAAAATGATTTATGTGTGAGGATGATGAAAGAACTCTCTTTGAGATCTATGTCAAAGTAAGTGTGATGACTTCTATGATTCATATTATTATTTAAATCTAAATTGACTTATAGGAAATCCATATGATTATTTTGTTTTAATTTAATTGTAAACCCTGTGTTTTTTGGGTTTGTGTGCCTCTGCACACTGAATTGAAACATTTTAAAGCAATGTGGAACGGCATAGTTTTCAGCATCAGGATGTAAGCTCTTTGTAGCCGTTGGCATAAATGAGGGACAACACAATCCCTTATCTTTTCTTATCATACTTTTCTATTTGTAGGATGAAAAATTCTTCCTATGAGGTTTCCAGGCATAGTTTCTAGAGTACTTTTAAGCAGTATTTTTAAGTTCAAACTACTGAATGCCAGGGATGTAGGAAGTAAACATTTCGTAGGAAATTAACATAAGGTAATCTATGATTATGCTGACAAATATGGGGATAAATAGCACTAGAATTATTTTTAGAGGTGGGGGTTTTGTTTGTTTGTTTGTTTTTTAATACAGGGTATCTGTGTAGGATTGCTAGTAAAGTGTCAGCTTAAAACAAGTGATATTTTATTGTTAGAAGTGAAGAACAGGTTTGATCCCCATATGGGCCGTTCACTTGGGAGTCGGACTTGATGATTCTTGTGGGTCCCTTCCAACTCAGAATATTCTGTGAAACCAAACTTTGTATGTGTGTTATCTTCAAAAAAGGTCAGAGGTATCTATTTGAGTGCTATCTGTATAATCTTTATTGTTTAACTAAGTGTGCAGATTACTTTCTTTCTATTTCAATACATCTCTCTTATCTGATTCTTTCAAGGTATGGTCATTAGTAACCCTGCCTGATTTAAAAAGATTGTAAAATTAGATCTCCTTTGCAAAAATTAACATAATATTATAACAGCATCGGGGGAAAAAAATAAAAGAATAAAGAAGCTTTCCTAGATGACTGTATTTTAAAGATAGTTTCTAGTTTACTATAGTTTATTACATTAAAATATTATTTTCTGTGACTTGTTGCAGAAATTTTATTTTTTTCTCCCTTAAGGAAAATTGGAGTAAAATTTACTTCTTACACAATCTCCAGATAGGTCCTTCAAGAAGCAGTAATATTAAGTAATTATAAGAGAGCATGGCATTGTGATCTGGAGCAAAAACAGCTTTGTGCTCTGTCTGTCCCCCAAAATTCATACAATTTGTTTTATGAAGTAGAAAATAATTGAAGATAATCTGAACAGAAAAGTGCTCACAAACTGTCAGAACAAACTCCACACATTCTACCTAGCCAATTTTATCCCTTTTCAATATGCTAAACGTGGAAATTGCAGCTTGCAACCTTTTCCTGTCTCCAAATAGCAGTTTTCAGAAGTGATGAGTGTCTTCTGTAATCTGCAGGCAGATGGTACAGAGTCAATGGGTTTTCTGCTTCTCTGTACAGGCGGTACACAGCTGATGTACTCTGCTTCACTACAGAGGGGTGTCATTACTAGGAAAAAAATCAAAGGAGAACTTTCAGGGGATTTCCACATTTATCAGTAATAGTTTGAAATGGCTATTCTGTCTAACGTGTCTTTCAAAGAGTTTTTACTTCTACTGTTGTGAAAAGCCAAAACTGACAGTCTTGAAAGTAGATTTTCAGGCAGATGACTTATATTTTTTGTTCTTCTTACTAAGTAGTCATAAAGGTGACACTATGGCACCAACACTGTCTCCACACCAAGGCTGAATGAGGTATTACAACAGAAGTCTCCCTGCTAGAGGAGTGAGATAGATGGGCGTGAACAGACTGTAACTGATTAGTATCTATAATTCTATAAAGATACCACAAGGACAACAAACTTTCAATGGTTTGATAGCTCTTGTTAGAGTTCAGTAAAATGGATTACCAAATCAGCTGTCAGGATCCATTCCTGACCAGGAGCTGGCTTCTTGATGGGATTGCAATAGTCCATCATCTGGTTTTCTTTATTTTCTAGCAGGTATTTACATAGTTTGAGTGTCTTTGTCTGCAGAGACTTTTTGTGTTCCAGGGGTGTATATGAAGGATTGCATCTTTTCTTCTTGGGTTCTTCAGTTTTCACAGCAATTTGGTGTAACCTTGGTGCTTTTGGGGAGCCAAGGAGAGTCTGTGTTTAAACCGTAGGTATAGACACAAATTTGGATACACATGATAAAGTACTATGAAGTTTGCAGTAACACTGCATTGGGCAGTGTTGGGTATGCTGAAATAATTCCCTGGAACAATGGAACTATCTGTTTCCTCCTCAGCACTTCTCTCCTTAAATCTTCCCCAGGTGTACAGAGACCCATGTTTTGGAAGTTCATTTCACTCACTGCAGTGTTAAAGTTCAATACTTTAACGTGTGGTTGCTGAGCGAGAGTTGTAAAAGATTACTTTCTTATTGAAGTGTCCATTTAGCCTGAACCTTGGAAATGTGTCCATTTGCTCCGAGGTCATCATGTGAGCTTCAGGTCAGGGACAGAGAGCTTCTCATATGCAACATGTTGCCAGGCTGCAGCCTCATTTGTCTCTGAAGTATTTGCAGCATTTAATTTGTAATACTGTTGCTAAGGCAACTAGCTTATAACAAATTTCTGTTTACATTTCTAGGTGGATGAAGTTGATGAGTTGCATTTCTACTTAATCTCTCTGCACTATTCCAGAACTGTCTTTAGATTTTTTAGAGCTCTCTCTAAATGCTGTTTAACTGACATCTATAAGAATTTTTCATTATATCTGAGCTGAACCTTCTCTGTTCTAATCTGTTTTGTGAGACCAAAGCCTTGCTTTGTATTCTTTTTTTTTTTTTCTTTTTTTGACCATGCAGAAGGAACCCACACATTGTCTTTGTATTAAATTTCTGGAAAAACCTCAAGGTGTTTTGTTTGTGTGAACATATTTTGGCAAGTTATATGTTTACTGTCTCTGTCTTACAGTTCCAAAGTTGAGGCATTAGAATGTTTTTATTATCAACCTTGTGCAGCCTGGCCTGTTACAAATTCACTAATGTTATATTTTGGGTGAACAATCTCCAGGCATACACAGCAATGATTTTGATTGACTGTCTCTTACTGCACTTTATGATTACTTGCAAAGAGTCACCCTCAACAGAATTAGATACTTCATCTATTCATTCTTCCTCAGTTGTTCCCTGAGTTGCAATAACACCACAGCTGACAGCAAAATTAATATCTTTCCTTGTCAACAGAGATGCCTCTTTTCTCATGCTTTCTCTTCCAGAGTTCACACAACCTACTTTACATTTTATGTTGGTTTTTATTTGTGCAATTTACTTTGTCATCACCCCAGAGTTCTCAAGTTCCTCTTTTCTGGCACAAGGAAAACAGTTATTACTTTGCCCTTTAAGCATGAATTCTCTCCATTTATTGTCAAATATTGTACTGTTAGATTCTTGAAACCATACTAGTAATTAGCTCCACAATTTTCTTCCACTTGTATCAACCTTAGACCAAACGGAGAATAATATGATAATTATAATGACCTAGGAAAGGATATTATTTTTTCCCATTAATTGCTTTCTATCAAAATTGCTAACAGATGTCTTGTAATAATAGAGTGTTGTCATGCTTTAATGGCAGTCCTATAATATCACAAATGTTTCCCACCTGTTCTTCAGTATTTGCTAAATTAAGTTTTACCTCTCAGGCACTTTGGTATTTACTTAGAAGTAAGTATAAGGCCTTTTCAGACTTCCTGCCTTCCTACTTAACATGACTTTTGTGTACATGAATCATGTAATTTGATGAAGTGAACCAACTTTAATGCTTTCTATTTTATGAAATCTTAAGAAATTTAATTAAATTTTATTTTCATAAAAACATGAGATTTAAATTTTATGGACAAGGATGATAAACTTTGCAATTGTTTAGGCATATCACTGGACAAATTTACTACAAGTTCTAAAAACTAATGGAAGATACAACAATGCAGTTATCAAATAAAGATTGCAATTATGAACAAATCAATAAGATTTTCCAAATTATCTAGAAGCCATAATAATAAAACAGATTATCATTATGTATTTAAGAGGTTCCCCTTAAAAGGAAAAAAAAGCGGCAGTTTTCTGTAGAGAATATTCCAAAGTAAGTCAGCTTGCTTTCAGTTTCAAAACTCTGCCAGTGTTTTAGGCAGGCAAGCTTAAAGACCTTTCTGGTGAAGCATTTAGTTAATCCACAGGATGCAACTGCTGCTACAGTGTAACTGTCCGTGAGTCCTTAGATATGTCCTGAAGGAGGCAGTGCAAAGAAGTGATGTCCTCTAGAAGTATTCCTTTAAAAGTTCTCTTTGACAGTATTTTCCAGTGTTGTCAGTCTTCCCATTGTCCTCTTGCACACAACAGTGGAGACATTGCTGTGGTTCAAACCCAGCCAGGAACTAAGTGACACACACCTGTCCCTGGGTGGAATGGGGAGGAGAATCAGAGAAAAGGGTTGAGACAGGAAAAGTTTAGTATTTATATAGTATTTATATAATTATTATAAATTATTATTATTATTATTATGAATTCAGTAATGGTGATGATGATGAAAAAGGGGAGAGAGAGATAGATATAAAACTCAAGAAAGACAACTGATGTACAATACCCATTAACTGATGCCCGACTTGTCCCCAGGCAGTGATGTGCCCCTCCTGGCCAAGTCCCCACAGATTATATACTGGCCAGGACATTCTATAATATCGAATATCTCTTTTGCCATTTGGGATCACCTGTCCTGGCTGTGTTCCCCCTCCCTGGCTTCTTGTACACTTGCTTACTGGTAGAGCATGGGAGATTGAAAAGCCCTCGACTTTAAACGCTACTTAGCAACAACGAATTCACAAGTGTGGTATCTACATTTTTCTCTTCTTAAATCTGAAACAGTCCTGCTCAGAGATAAGAACAGTGTTGTACCACCCTTGTTTCATGTTAACAGCAGTATTGGTATGTGTACTGGAAAAGGCTCTGCTGTCTGTCCTTGTAGGCCTGGGTGCCAGCCACATGGACATTTGTGTGCATGTGCCCATCCCCGTGCCCAGCAAGACTGTGTATTCAGTGTTGCTACTGGCTAGAGAAATGGATGGAAAATTACCACTCCTAGGATTTGGCTACTTCTGACAGTCTTGGTCTTTCTAGCCTACCCAGGAAAGTGGTTTTGGAAGCTGTTGATAATACGAGAGAGAGACAAAAGAACTGGTATTGATTTGTGTGCTTTTTTTTTCCAAGAGATTGTGGCTTACAGAGGGTTTGTCTGACTTTGGAGCCTGTTAACTGGACCTAAAATGCCAGTGTAGTTGCTATGTCTTAATTTCTTGACAGTCAATAGTGTTTATCCCTTAAAATGCTGTATTAAAAAAAAAATCATTAATGATTTGCTGTTCTGAAAAACATTGCGGAAGTAAATGAAGCTCCAATTATTTTCTAGTAATACAAGACAGCTGATAGGTGTGGGCTCGTAAGAACAGAATTTTTTTTCCAAAGTAATGATATAAAATCATCAAAATATTTTCTAAAACCATCTAATTAGTTGTTCAGTACCTCCTGTCCACCTAGTCATTTGTTCTTTCAGTAGCAAGGGGTTTTTTCAGTTTCTTAAATTCTGCAGTAATACCAGAATAAAGACATGAAGAAGTATCAAGGGCATATGTTTTAGTTTTAATTGACCTTCAGCTGTAAAAGACAAATTGTATGTTTTCTTAGAATAAATAATGATTTAAAGTAACTTTTACCCTGAACCTGGGCCCTTCAAAATTGGGATTATGTCCTTCAAATGATATATTATCTTATAGGGGTAGATTTTTACTTAAATCTACCGTAATTAGTTTGTTAGAAAGTATTTCTTCCTGATATTTCAGGCCATGGAAGCCAGAATTGGCCTGAAATGGTAGACTTAAATTAGTTAGCAGTAGGACAGCTAATATATAATTAAAGATACCAATTAAATAGTTCTTCATATGTTGGACTTCCTTAAACAAAACATCTGTATTTCTGAAAACATATTTCAGCAATTTGAAGTCAAAATAGTGGCTCAACATTAGCTAGTTTAGTTTGCTTTAGTTGTTCTAGGTAACTGTTCAATTCCAGTAGTGCATTTGGTTGACAAAATAAGGGCAAAATTAATTAATTACTTATATATGAGTATTTTGTTTAAAATTTCTGGACAAAATTTAGTCAGCAGTTGTTCCCGGGCAGCCAGGAGGGCCAACCATGTCCTAGGGGACATCAGGCAGGTGAGGGAGGAGATTGTCCCTCTCTGCTCTGCATATGGTGCAGCCTCACCTTGCATATTGTGGCAGTTTTGGGCAACACAATATAAGAAACACATAAAGCTGTCCTGAGGAGGGCAGTGAAGATGATGAAGGGCCTTGAGGGGAAGCGTGTGAGGAGTGGCTGAGGGCACTTGGTGTGTTCAGCCTGGAGAAGAGGAGACTGAGGGGAGACATCACTGTGGTTACAACTTCCTTGTGAGGGGAAGAGGAGGGGCAGGCACTGATCTCTGCTCTGTGGTGACAGTGACAGGACATGAGGAGACATCAGGCTGTGTTGAGGGAGGTTTAGGTTGGGTATAGGAAAAGCTTCTCCACCCAGAGCGTGGTTGGACAGTGAACAGGCTCTCCAGGGCAGTGGTCACAGCACCAAGACTTGCAGAGTTCAAGAAGTATTTGGATGATACTCACACAGTGTGACTCTTGGGGATGGTCCTGTGGAGGGCTGGGAGTTAGACTTGATGATCCATGTGGGTCCCTTCCAACTCAGCCTATTCGGTAATTGATTCTGAGATCCTACCATAGCTAAGTCTACAGGTTATAATAGATAACAAGTTCAGTAGAGGTTGTTCTCAACTATTAGAGCTGTGAAGAACTGACCAGAAATTACCTTCTTGTTACATGATATTCATATAGGTAGTATCTCAGTTGCTAATGAAAATACACTGATGTAGAAAACATAAAGAAAAGTAACAAATAAATGAGGTTACATAACACTAACATCCTTTCAGTCTGTAAACTGATCACCTACATGAATCACCCTTTCAAGTATTTAACGAATGGCTTAAAAACAACTTTATGTAAATGCATAACAAACCAAATTCAGCCTAGAGCAATTTACAAGTTGGGTGCAAAATTATAATTGCAAGTTTTCTATACTAACTATAAAACTAGATCAGAATATGCTGCAGTAAAAAAGGCATAAAGTGCTCTGGTGTGCTGCTGACTAGTGAGTATCCAAAGGAGAGAAGAAAAAAACCAAGACAAAGTCCTCACCCTATTCCCACAACTCCCACCCCAAAAAAAAAAAAACAAACAAACAAAACACCTTATCAAGTACATAGTACTTTATGACAGTTATTTTTGTAGGGCTATATGTACCTATACTGGGCCATAATATAACTGAAATATACAGTTATTATTCTCAGTACTTGAGGGGAAAAAAATCCAGATAGTGGAACATATAACTGGAAAGTGGTGAAATTTGCAGGAGATTACTTCTGTGGAAAAGGCAATTTTATTTTATTTTTTTTTTCTATCAGGGGAATGGTATTTTTCATTCTGTGTGTTGTACAAAGTTCTGTTGATGGAAATGGTCATCCTAACACACATTTTGGCATTTTAATTTAGCAATTGACAATTATCAGTATTTATTATGGAAAAGAAGGGGGGTTTCAACGTATTTTACACATAAATGTATTTTCTTTTCTTTGACCTTTTCACATTGTCTAAAGCAAATTATCTTAAAAAAATCTATATTTCTCCTTGTACACAGTAAAGCTGGTGAATGATTTGAATATTTTTGTGTGTGTGATTTAATTAAAAAATAGTGAAAATGTTATGAATCTGGATTTTCCCTTGCTGAAACTAACTAACACGGGAATTCTGCTTACCCTTTCTTCTGCCTTTGGTTACCCTTTAGTACTCAGCCACCACAGATTGCTCATATAAAATACATAAACACACAATATAATTATTTAACCCAATGTCATCATCATGATCGAGAACTTCCTGTGATTATCTACTCTTCTAATGCAATTCCCTAATACTGTGTTGTATCAGCTTTGCCACACCTAAGCACTAAGCTCTGAACTCCATTGTGCATACGCATTTCAGGTTCACAATACGTTCTGTAGAATTCAGCAATTGTTTGTAAATACATTTTTGCTTATCCATATATGTACCTAATTGCACTAAGTAGCCTTTCAAGTTTGTACCATTTTAGTTTCCCCAATAAACACAGGGGACAGCTGGTGGGAATTAGTACTGATGCCTCACCCACACCATCCAGTGTACTGCCCTAACTAAGGCTAATGTCTAATACCTGTAAGGTGTGATCTAGGGGAGTAAAATACTTAATCATATAATAAAAGAGAAGCCATACCCATCTACTTTCCAAACCCAGAATACTTTGGTATGTGCATGTGGTGGGTTGGAATGAAAGGGTAATAAAAATCCTGTTATATTCAGAGTGCCTCTGAATCCAAATGACAGATCTGAATAGTTTTGTGGAGACTTGTTCACTGCACAACTATGTTGACAACAGAAATGGGAATCCCAGACTTGCATTGCTCTTGAAAAGAATTTTTTAAGGGGATGACTAGAAGGCAAGGATAAAATGGCAAACATCCCATTTATGTCCTACTGTACTTTAGTCTGAGATTTGTCCCAAAATTTTGCTTAAAGTCTTAGCTCATTTTTTCACATATATATATATATATATTCAATCTGATTTTGAAGGGTTTGAGCAATGGTGATTATGTAACCTCTTATGATGAGCTGTTTGAATGCTTGCTTAAATATTTCACTTATTAAATCATTTGCATAAATTGTAATAAGTGAACCTGAATTTTTTTTTTCTCTTTCTTTAGAAGGAGTACTCTTTGTTCCTTCTCCTAAGGCCTTTGTTAAGTCCTTATGAGAACATCTGTTTTCTTGGAAGGGGAGGTTGGATGGGACTCTGGGGGTCATCTTGCTGCATGTGCAGTAGTGTTACTTCAGGCCTATGTGTACTTGAGCAGAATGATGACTGGGTGACCTCACTAGTTGTGAAACAAGATTTTTAGTGTTAAAAACCATTTTACTTTTGACAAATACTTCATGATTGCAATAAGTAAAGAATAATTATGAGAAGTTGAAGTGCTTGAAAGATTCCTCTCTGTTTTCACATTTACTTCATACGTCAATCTGAAACATCTTTCTGCGGTGTAATTTAATGATAAAAATAAAGAAAAGTAGATGGACAGTGTTAGACTCCATGGGTGTTTCATTTTTACTCTCAGTAGTTTATCCATTTCTTACTGTCATTGTTATTAAAAATCATTATTGCTTTTGAACTGGTGTATCTCAAAGGCTAAAATAACTGCAATTAACTGTAGATGTAAAGTGATTTTTCACTTGCTAAAAATAGTTAGAATGTAACATTGAGTTTGAGCTTGAAGGCTAATTGCATAATTTTCGAAATAACAAAAGCCAGAATTTTAACACACTAGCTGTAATTTACTCCACTAACATGAACAAATTGAAATATTTTAAGTGTATTTAAATGGACTTTTAATTTTTCTTATATCGTCTTGTATGCTTTATTAGAAAGCATTAAGGGATCTCGAGGCCAGTATTGCTCTGAAGTATATAAACAGAAACACAAGGCTAATTTAAAAACATTTTATTGTATTTCCTATAAGAGGTTGAACTATTTATAAAACTCTATAATTCACTTGTAATGAGGATCATAAAGCTCTGTACGATTTCTGTGAAACACCTTTTGCCCTTTGTTACTACATTACCTGTTTTATGCTTGATACCTGCTGATATAGGAAAGGTTGCTTTTCATTACATGGTTATAGAAGTGAGAGAACTTTCATCCTGACTGGAGGCTTTAAGTATAAGTGTATAGTAAGTCCAAAAAAAGTACTGAGGACCAAAAGAGCAGGCAGGTGTCAGCAAGCTGTGGTGTAGTGGCACATGGGTTAAAGTAGTAAAAAAGAAAAAAAAATGAGGAAAAATAGGGAATGATTAAATGCAGAGTTTGTATGAATGAGAAAAGACATACATTTCTTGTACTGCTGGAATTGGTAGAATATCTTGTTTATTAAAACAAGCGACTTGCAGGAAAACAAGCAGTTTTCTACAGTGTGGGAATATTCTGAATTGTAGAAGCATATATTTTTTTGTAGCTTAGCCAGTTCCATTAACTCTCTTAAGAATGCAGTCCTCTGAATCAGACACAGATGAAAAGCTGGTTTTGAGATGAGAAGGGCAGAATTCCCATGTCTCCTGCATTGTGCATGAGATGTACTCCTCTGGCCCTCCCTGCAAAATCCTGCACTCCGGAGCCGCTGTCCATCAGAAAGTGGCACTACGTGGTGTCTCTTCACAGTTCCTGAGCCTGTCTTGCATGAAGTCCTGGTGTGGGAGAGTGATGTTAGTGTTAAGCTTCAACAAGGTACAAGGAGAGACTATAAGTGAACAGGAGAGAAGCTGTGCACTTTCTCAGCCTCCTCTCCATCATATGATTGGCACCACCATCAGCCCCAAAAAGGATGACTGGTGTATTATTGCTTTGTATAAATAAGAATATGAGTATTTTTATTAATGAGCTGCTAGATTTTTCATGCCCTTCTCTTCACTTAATGACTCACCAGCCCTCATTGGCGTTGTCACTAACTAGACTGGGCTCCTTTCTGACACATTGTGAAGAAGTAAGGATTGATGTTTTGGCCATAGTAACGATAAATTCCTATTTTCTTTTGCTGATGTTGCTAATCATAATACTACTGCTTATTTTGTGGCTTTAATTTCTAAGCAGATTTTTAATTATCACAATTATTCTCTGTCAATATAATCCACTTGCAAAACCAACAATGATCTCATATTTTGATAAATTTAGACTTCAAACATGGTTAAACTACTGTGTAGTAAAGGGAATACAGTTTTGTATACCAGCACTATTTGGACCAGTTGTCTGCCTCTATTTCATAATACGAGTAGAATCTCCATGCTTGCCTTTCTCCTATCTGTGACTTAGCCCATTGAAAATCTGAGTTTCATGAACTTTGACAAATGCTTTAAAAAGCAGTAAAGGAAAGCGTGAAAGGAGAAGCTAAGTACAGTGCTGAGCTGAGAAAATGATTTTGTCTGTCGCATTTGAATCTTGAAAACTGATTATGTTTAATGAACTGTTCTGGATTTTCCATGAAAAGCTTGGGAGCATCTTTCTCTACAGGGTACATATCTGAGGACTTCTCTAATAAGAAACACCAAGACATTTTATAACAATTGATAAAATTAATAGTAATAAATCAGCAATGTTACATCTAGTCTTCCCAGTTCAAATCATTGGTATTCACCCCAAAGTTCTAAAGGAACTCAAACATGAAATTACTGACTGCTAGGTTTACTGTGTAATGTACAATTTAAATTGACCATGGGCTGGTAAATGAGATGTTAAGGTTTGGGGTTTTTTACATGGCTTCAAGTATGAATCAAAAAGTCATGTACTTTTCTGACTTCTAGAAAACGAAGAGAAACTATGTCAAAAGCTTGAGTTGGTTAAATTAATGGAAATATATGATTATAGAAGAGGCAATACAGTTTTAGCAGAAGGAAGCCATGCCTCATTACTCTGTTCAAACTCTTTGAAGGAATCATTGAACATTTGGATAGCAGGATTCCAACCAGGTGTGGAATGTCTTCACTAATGTTTTGATTTGGAGCAGCAGTAGTGCTTTAAAGAATTCCTTGGTGCTTCTCATTTACTGTTTGCTTGGTTGAGCTCAAAGAGTGGTTTTGGGGGGTTTAAAGTAGATTTCATTGTGGAGCATACGGGAAGCTCCACTTTATGTGCCATCAAAGATTCTTGCACCCCACACGGCGAGGAGCCCTCTAAATCTAAATCCATGTCAATTCTCTTAGTTTTAAACCACACTGGTGAGGCAGTTCAATCTGGGGGCACTAGTTTAAATTTAATCTGCAATAAAATGTACAAACTTCATCTGGTATAAGTGTAGGAACCACAGCTTTAATCCACTGACAGAAAGACATCAGGTGGTGGTGGTGGGGTGTTCTGTTTTGGGGTTTGTTTTGTTTTGTGGGATTTTTTTTTCTTTTGGTTTGATTTTGGCTTTTCGCTTACTAGTGCGAACATAGCTTTGGAATACTTTCAACGAGATCAGTCAGTAAAACTGCTAAGGAAATTTGTTATAAGAAGGAAGGTCTTTTTTTGAGATTATTAACTTAGAGATACTGATACAGATGGCAAAAACAGGCTAATTTTCACAGTTGGAGGAAACTACTAGTAGGATTTCTCAGATGTCTGTTACAGTACCAGCATTATTTGACATATTAATGAGAGTTCTGGAAGAGCACTACAGTGAGAAAGTGTTCTATTCATACAGAGTTTTTAAAAGTATTCAAAATAAAAAATAGCAAAGTGGTAGAAATGTTTCTTAGAAAATGTGTGGGAAGGGTAGTATTATATTTTGTACATTAGGGTAATCACAATTATGGAGCAGATTCAATACAAGAGTCTGTACAAGGAAGAACTGATTAGTCTAGGAGTCTTTCCATGAAGAAGCAAACTGAAGTGACCTATCCTTTAGGTCTGTAAAATCATAAAAGTACAGAAAATATGACCATAGAAAAATTATTCACACTTTCCTGCAGCATCAGAAGAAGGAAATACTTCAGACAATAATTAAAAGCAAACAAAGGTAGGTATTTATGATCACCACATATTAAATCATAGCCACCAGTGTTCCTGGATGCATTTTTGTCTGAAAATTTTCAAAATAGAGGAAACTGTAAAGACTGCAACTATGACAAGAGCTACTAAACACATTAAGAATGTATAATTCTGTCTCAAGAATTTTCTTTTCAAGAAACATGCTTGAGTTTCCTTCTCTATCCCTCTGCTTTTAGTTTTCCCAGCTGCCTGGGAAAAGTTGTGAATATATGGTGCTAAATACTGCACTGAACCTCTAGTGCTTTGTCTCTGCTGATAGAAGCAAATTGGTGCAGAGTAACTCTCAATAATGGCAATACTGTGACTTGTAACCAGCCAGAGGCATTGGAATGAAAAGTGGAAAGCTCCTTTTCCCCACCCCAGTGCTCTTTACATGTTACAAGAGAATTGATCTTGCAGGCATGTCTGCTTATGTTTAACATTACATGAACTGAGTGAAACTATCCATTATGAACATTTGAACTTTAACTTTCAAACTGTGAGCCAGAAAGTAATGTCTGCTAAGCCCGCTTTATTAGGAGGTAGGCACATTGGAACCACTGTCTCATAAAAGAGGGAAGATACCAAAATAAAAGGGTTGAGTTTAGACTCATATGAAAACTTTTTTTTTATTACTTGCATCACTGAATTTCAATACATTTTATATTTGCAGATGTTCCCAAGAAAATAACCATTCACATTCTAACAAGTGCCCTTTGATTATTTATTTGGTGTGGTAGTTCCAGGAACTTTATTTAATATATTCTGAAAGATATACTCTGTTGTGTTTGAATTCCTGCTCTTGGTGATTTTGATGTCAAAGTATGTTCAATCTAGGTCTGTAAGGCATTCACTATTTCAAAATAATAATTTTGTTGACTAACTGTAAGGTTTGTGTTCAGAAAAAACAATGAAGTCATTCACTTCAGTCTAAAGTATTGACTGTCAACATTTAAATTTTCATGAAGAAAACATGGTATTTAAAAGAAAAAAAATCACAGTGCAAGGATACTGTAACATTAAAGAAGGGGAAAAAAAAACCCAACAATAACATGGGCTTTCTTTCCCTCACTTTTGTGGGTTTTGTAAGAGCTTTTTTCAGATTTGCATGCCTAAAATACTTAATCTTACTATGTTAAAATATGCCTTGGAAAAGATTAGTCTCTTAAACTGTCAATGTAATGCTGTCCAGGAATTTGTCTCTTCAAAACAATTTAGATCAAGCACTTTTAATCATATTTAAAATACTCTCGAGGGAGGGAGGGATCCAGACTCTGTACTCTCAGTAAATAGGCCTACAGTTGCATCATTTAGCCGGAATAAAATATAGGAGTCAAATACTTTTAGATAATATAGCCAGAAGGGTAATGCTGTTAGCATCTTTTTAAGGATTTTACCACTTTCATTGCATTACAGGCTTTGCATTGGCTGCTGCTGCATATTATGCTTTGCCTGTGCAATTCATGTACATCTCTGTGCTTTTCATAGCTGTGATGTAGGGAGGTGATTCTCCTTCTCTGCTTTGTTCTGGTGACACCCCACCTGGAGTGCTGTGTCCAGCCCTGGGGCCCCCAACACCAGAAAGATGTTGACCTGTTGGAATGAGTCCAGACAACTATCATGAAGAGGATTACAGCGCTGGAACAACTCTCCTACAAAGACAGGCTGAGAGAGCTGGGGCTCTTCAGCCTGGAGAAGAGAAAGCTCTGGGGAGATCTTAGAGCCCCTTCCAGTGCCTAAAAGGGGCTTACGAGAAAGCTGAAGAGGGAATTTCCACAAAGGCACATAGAGATAGGTCAAGGGGAAATGACCTGCAGATGAAGTAGGATAGGTTTAGATGAGACATTAGGAAGAAATTCTTTACTGTGAGGGTGATGAGGAACTGGAACAGATTGAGAGAGAAGCTGTGATTGCCCAACTGGTGGAAGTATTCAAGACTAGGTTGGATGGGGCTTTGAGAAACGTGGTCTGCTGAAAGGTGTTCTGGTCTCTGGCAGGGGTGTTGGAATTAGATGGTCTTTAAGGTCCCTTCCAACCCAAACCATTCCATGATTAATGGTTAATGCTTCCCTTCATATAATAAAGGCACTGTATACAGTGGCTCTTCTATCAATTTTCTCCATGCTCTGTTTTCTATAGGAAAACAAAAAGTTGACAGAAATTGGTGTGTCACTGAATCTTATTACAATCCCCTACTGCAGAATGCATGACTCTTAGTCTTTAAGTTGCCTTTATTCCATTTTCTCAGCTATTAGATTTGTCCTTTTCCTAGAAAAATAAGCTAGTTGACGTAAGGGGAAAAAGGTTCTCCTGGCTGAATTTCTTATAAATTATTTACTTTCTGCTCCCTTTCCTGCCTCACATGAATAAACTGTAGGAAATGCAATTTGACAGCCCCCAAATTGATACATGACATGATCTAATGGATAAGGTGGCGGTTTACTAGACAGATGTCTGCAGTGGCCACATCTGCCACTTCCTTTTTGAGTGCTCACGTTCTTCCTGACTCTTACTTCTTTCTGTGCTCAATAGGGCTCACTGAAGTAGCACTGTTTATAAAACTTCCAAAAGATGAAAGATATTGACACATAGAATATAATTTTTTTTTCTGCTGCATATATTTTATCTCCTAACTGAGATTATAAGTGCTGATATAACTCTCTTTTTCTGGAATAGATATCTACATTCTGATCCCAAGAGTAGTGGACATCCAATATGCAGAGGGATAAAGAAAGCTGATGAGAGAGTGGGAGAAAATGAAATCAAGAGTAAGAATTTTTAAATTCACAGTATTAAGTATGACAGAAAAAAAGGAGGAAATATCTTGAAGCAAAAATATTCATGGTCATTAATACCTGTAGAGTTACTAAATCGCAATCTGTCAGTAACCAAGCATACAAATATTTTGCCCTTGAACTGTTGCTCTGAATACAAGGAAAAGCAACTTAAAAGGTATTTATCATAAATACTTCATTTTCAGAGCAGTAGAAATGCTTCACATAGTGAAATACAGCTGTGCAACTACAGCTGAACATGTTTATTCTCCCTCAGAAAGCTTAAAAAGAACCCTCAAGTGCTTTTTACACTCGAGAACAGTATTCTGTTGCTTTCTGATATTGTAGAATACAGAAAATAATACAAATAGCAGAATCAAGAAATATCTGTGTTGTACTGAATAAACTAAATAGACTTATTATCTCCATCTGTCATTGTCAAATGTTTTTTCAAGGTGTCCTGCAGCCATAGGACTTCCCAACTCTTCCAATTTGACAGTGTAGTGTTTTTCCAAAAACAAAACTGAATTTGGAGCCTTAAAGATGGATGCAGCTGCAGTCCAGATGTGTCGTTTAAAAAGTCTCTCTTCATCTATACATCCAGGAGTGAAATTAGCTGAAATGTAGGAGAGAAAAAATAGCTCCCTGAAATGTAGGAGAGAAAAAATAGCTCCCTTTGCACTTCTGATAGATCTGTCTTTTCTGGTCCCATAATAGTCTTAATAATAACAAATGCAGATGTACCAGAGTATCTTTATTCCTTGATATTATCTCATGTATAAAATCAGTGATCATATTCACAGCTGTAGCACTGTGTAGGAGCCACATATATACTGTGAATCCTAAGTACGTTTTTAACACCCCTATCTCTCAGTCCTGTCTTAGAACCTTGCTGACTATACTGAAATACACATTTGTGAAATAAGTCCATGATACTGGCAGCCTAGACTGAGAGAATACTTAGACGCTACAATGAAGACTAGTAGGTATTTTTAATTTTACGTTATGTTGGGTTTTAGTATTAGATTTAAACTAGCGTATTACAGGTTTTCACTAGGTAAATATTTTGATTGGTAGTGAATTTAATTTGCAGTGATTTTATACTCTCCTCAAAGGCAAAATCAGCTGATATGCTAAACCATTAATAATGCTTCACAGGACCTTGTGTTTTAGGCATGGTACAACCAAGTAGTCTGGTTTTCTTTCCATTCAGAATTTACTTGAAAAAAATTTTTGGCAAAATATCAAGGCGATTTCTAGTTTGACTGTGCTTTGCTTAAGAGTCTACCATGTTGAGTAGAAATTGCTGTACATGGTTCAGCAGAGATTCTCTTGTTATTTTGTGGAATCTGGTCCCTTAAGATACCTCTTGCTACGTTGTGTGTGAGTAATACAGAGATGCAGCCATTGTGTACAGAGCTGCAAATATTTTTGGAAGTTAGTAACTCACAGAGGAGTTGATAGAAGTTGTTGTCTCATTAGGTTTCCAATAAAAAAAAAATCCTTCATTAACAGTGATTTGGTCAAGCCATGAAAATGATTCTTAAGGTTAATTTGATTCTTATGCTGTATTTGGAGACTTATTCACAAACGTATATTTTAATCTGTGAATATATATACCTTTTTTGTTACATGTATGTTGTTTGATGCTGATATATTTTCTTTTAATCTGCTTTCACCCCTATGCAAAATAAGAGAATTTGTTGCAGATTTGAGGGTCAAACCTACAGGACAGGCTGATGATGTACCTGAGGAGTTCATTGATGATGATATTTTCAGTGTACTTCTAAATGGATGATGGATAAAGCATTTGAGCTTACTTACAGTATCTTTTGTACTGACAAGTCATCACAGAAAACTGCAGTTTATGGTTCAGCATTGTTTATTGGAAAATACATAAATAATGTATTGTATATCTGTTGTTCATTAGGCTCTGACAAAGGCACAAAGTTCTTTTGTGAAATAGTTTCACAATTAATTGCCATTTCAGAAAATCTAAAATAGAAGCTTATTATTTCGTAATTTGACAGGTCTAAATGCTGGTATTTTCTGTAATATGTTGTCACCTCCATAACATTTTAGACCTCTTGTTTGAAGTATTAAATATGAATAGCTTTGATTGTATTTCAAAGTGTTTTGCATTTTCCCTACAGTGTTGTGCATTTTAAATGAAGGATATTAGATAAGTGTATTATCCTGCATTCATTACTGCTTGTCATGCTCAAGCGAAATTCGTGGTCTCTGTTCCCAAACACAGTCTGGTCTGTACTACTGCAGTCTGGAACAAACTGAAAGGCACAGTAGATGTCAGCCTGAAATAATTAACTCCTTCAAAGTTAGGCCTCTTTCGGCTTCACTGAATTTTGAGATAGAATGTCTATCTTAAATGTCAAAGAATAAGGAAAAAAAGAAGATAAATATTGCATGCTGTCATAGTGTTGGGGGGTTGGGGGGGTGTGTTTGGCCTCGAAATGTAACTCTAATACTCAGGTCCATTCCATGTGTGTGGTCATATGTTTCCACAAAGTTTGACCAGATTAAATTCAAAGACTTGTTGCTCATTCAACAAGAAATTGCTGAGGTCACATGTGGGGTTTTAATGTTCTTCAAATTTTACTGGCAAAGGTCTGGTTTGTGTTGGTGTAGAAGACTGTTCTTCCTGAGCGATCTGAGCAATATTCGTAAGAAGTAGTTTTCTTGAACCCTCTGTTCTTGGGTGTTTCTCTGGCCATACCTATGAAATCAGAGGATTGGGCTTCTTTGTATCCCTCTGGTCTGTGCTATGCACAATTTATGCACTGTAGAATAATTTGTTCTTACAGAATTAAAACATTCTTGCTGTAGGCATACTGGGTCTCTTGACTAGTTTCTCAGTGATGAATATGAATTCTGTGGTTGGCAGAATTCTCTCTGTTATCAACAGCACCAGGTATTTGGGTGCCTACAGTGAAATTCATATTATAGATAGAGTAATACAAGTAAAGAACATTTATAATAAACGTATATGTGTAATACAATAATATAAAACAGTAAATTCAGTAGTAATATAGAAGTATTAGACACAGTTATCTGCTTTATATTATTTATTGCCAAAGCAGGACTCATCCCTAAGTTGCTTTTGGTAGCTTAGCTTTTGAGAAAACTGGCATAATGACAGCCCTTTTACTTGATGGCATTCTGTCATTATTCTTTTTTTTTTTTTTTTCCCAGGGAGATTATTTATAATCCAGACATTTCAGTTGCTGTGGGTGGAAAGTTGGCAGATGAAGTATTGTTGCAGGTTCAATTTACTCTTCCAATTTTTGAAGACAGTTTAGATGCATTTGTTAAATTGTGGAAACATCAGTTTAGTTTGGGTTATTTAAATATATTTCTATTCAAGATTCTTTAAAATTAAGGTACAGTACTTAGCATGTCATCTACATCACTGAAACTAGTGCAAAGTAGTAAGGAAGTGGAGTTTATTGGTTCCGTATGGAATGGGATTGTCCATTAAAATCTAACTTTGCTGTAAGGTGTCCAAAAAGGTAAGGCTAAAATTTATTATGTGTTGACCAAATAGCCAGTTAAGACTAATTTGTAATTCTTGCAGTCTGGGACTTCGAGTGCTTTAAAGTAAGAAAGATTTTTACCAGAAAAGTCCTTATTTGTCTAGTTTTCTGGGCCAGAGGGTTTTTTCCTGTAGTGAAATAACCACTAGTGAATCGTCCATTGCATTGGGACAGGGGAGAAAGAATTAACTTAGACAACAATATGTAATTTCATAGAACAAAATATCTTGCCCAGTTGATAATGCATGTGTAAGGGCAAGGAATTGGAATACTATCATGGGAACATCAAGCTGAGAATTTGGAGCTGGCCTTTCTGTGGTTAAAAAAAATAGAGAAAATCCGTAGGAAAAAGAAATCTAAACTAATTGCTATGTGTATGATTTAGTTTTTTTCATCCACTGTGATACACAGTATTTGAGTATGTGTTCAAATGATTTATGTATCAAAAAGAAACGAAAATGCTTCTTGGCAAGCATTATATATTAATGGTCATCCTTACTCAAGAGCAACCTGGAGCATCTGCTGCAGCTTTGAGGTGGCTCACAGCTTCTGTACCTAACTTCCAGTGCAACAGGTAGCTAATGATGGTTCCAGTCACATTTGTCCTTTCATGAGTCTTTCTGAAGGTCTTTAAAAAGAAAATTGTGTCTGAAGCATACCCATTTTCTTTTCATGGACTTCTCCAACGTGGTTAAATGAAATTGTCTGTGATCTTTTAGGGGAAAGGCCTTCGCATCTGTGTCATGAAAACTGGTTTTGCTGACAGATCTTGCATGGGCTTTCCAGAAGTCTTCATCTAAATCCTTTCATCCTGAACCTATATTCAATATCACAGTGCCTTCAGTAAGGATTTTGCCTGAGGCTCTAATGTCTTTCCAGCAAAATTTTTTGAGGTATACCATTGCTGCAATCTCTGGAAATGATGTCGGTGGTCTGCTGGCTCAGTGATTATCTGTGACCTCTACCAATACCAATGATGTGTCTTATTAAAAATCATCCTTTTGATTCCGTTCTTTTGGAAGTTTTTCCACTGAGATTTGTCCATTAAAATATGAAAGAACTTTGGCATTTGAATTAATGAAGCTAAGTCCTTTTATTCAGGCTACATAGTTTTCCAAAAGCAGTTTACAGAATCTTTGGTTCATTAAAAGGATCTTTAAAATATAAAGACACAGTCCAGTCTGAATACCTCAGAGACACATGAATTTGTATGAAGAGTAAGCTTAAACGCTTCAAACAGCTTTTCCTATTTGCCTATAAAAAGAAATCCAACATAGAAAGGCAGATTTAAACCTAAGTAACAAGGACTTGAAAATAAATATTTTCACTTGTACTTAGACTAAGTTTTTTGGCATTCCAGATTGCATCGTAATTAGGGGATGATTGATCTACAACTATTTGATGCTGACTGACTTGGCTTTTGAAGGATGTGAAGCATGCCTGGTAGTGTCACAGTGCATTTCAAGTGAATGGATTTAATTTTGTATATAGCATAAAAACTTACTCATAAAATACCTCACATGTTTGTGTATAAGCTGCACTGTAGTATTTTTAATGAAATATTAAGAGGCTTCAACTGAAAAAACCCGCAAAGACTGTTTTCTGAAGCCTTCTCTTCTCACATCTCTTGGATTTGTTCACTAGGCCACGATGTGATGAGCCAAAACTGTTTTTCATTCTGTTCCTAAAACTTTAGTTGCTACTAGAACTTTTCTAGTGGGGGAGAGAACGAAAACTCTGCAAGTTAAGGAAAAAAAAAAGACCCTTCAGACTGACAAAAATACTCTGTACCTGCTGCAGACTCTCTGTTACTTATCCACGCCACTTGCACTTAAAAAGAACAGACTGTTGTGTTCTCTGTCATTTCTTGATCAACTGACTTTTATCATTTTGTAGTCTCTTTGGAAAAATAAGCCTACAGATTGTCCTGGTAGATGCTTACTCTTCAATTAACTTTTGGGTGAAGATGTTACGAACAGGCCAATCTGACAGTAACTGCAATGTGTAGGAGAGGGCTGAGGGATATTCTTGATATATTTTTCTAAGAAACTTTGTCACCATCATGAGTAATATTTGACAGGCAATAGGGAAAATGTCTTCCCCTCACCTAATAAAAAGTATTCAAAATATAGGTTTGCTGAGTACCTTAAGGCCTGAATTGAAAAGTCCAGCTTTCTCCAGATTCCAAAAGGAATTTTAAAACATTCTGAATTACTGCGGAGCAGAGTATTCATATAATGGATATTTGCTTCATAAACTGCTGTCACGGATGAGAACAGAGGAAGAAACACTATTCAGAGCATTAACAAAAATTTATTTTCTTAAAGGTTTCAAGAAATATTGAAAGGAAATTATCCAGACACAGTCTTTTAATTTTAAAAGCCCTGGCAATACTCTGTTTCCAATGATTTTAAAATGCCATCATTTGGTTTATTTACACACAATTCTTATGCTTCCCACTTTTCACGGTAATTCCTAAAATGTTTTATTTACAGATCCACTGGTATTTTTTAGTTTTTTCATTCTCCATTCTGTTGTCTAAAACAGGGCTGCCAGATAAGGAGTCTAAGCTGAACTGCTTAGGCAGCTCCAGGGACCAGTCTATGGCAGGTATCTGATGGGAGAAGACATTAGTGTGGGGCTTTTCAAATATTTGAATCCTCACAAGGTAGGTGTTCAACACCTCAGATGCATTTCCATTTTATCCACATAGTCCTCTGCTGGGGAACCCAACAAACAGCTTTTAGACTCTCAGCTCTGTTAGGCAGATAAAAATGATATTAAGATGCCCAGCCCTATTAAGACTTTGCAATATAATTTGCAGATTCAGGTTATTTGACTGTCATAATCTTGAGGTAAAAAATGTGAGAGTGAATTTGGTGTTCCCTTCAGAAGAGCACTTCATAATGAATGGGGTAGGTTTTACTTTCCATTTTTAAAATGAAATTTGACCTAAAAAGATAGTATGCTGTTTTCAAGTGGTATGAGAATTGGCCTTAGTTATAGGAGTGTAGTTTTGTGTGTGTTTAACTTACTTTCCCTGTAAGTAGATATATTTTAATGCTATTAGGGCTGTCTGGGATGTGTTTTAGAAGTCCTTTAATGAACACTGCAGATGTTGAAGACCCAAGAAGGCTTTCAGTGTATCTGAGGTGTAGAATTACATTCTTCCAAAACACACCCTGGTGGGTCTTAATGCTATAGTATAAGACATAAACAGGTATTATGTTCATTTTAATGTCCAACCGTAAAATTGTGAATTTAAGGTAAAGGAACACCTGTGAAATTGGACATTTTGAAGTTTTATTTAATCCATCATTGCTTTTTGAGTATACTCTCAGTAAACTCATGAATGGGACAGTGCTGTCTTTTTTTAGTAGCAATATTAAAANGAGATCAGACCAAAAGTAACACTTCAGACAATAGTTAGTATCTCTATTAATCATTTATATCCCATAAAAATAGTATGGATCCACTTTCAGTTAAAAAGCAAGAAAAAGCCTCATAAAAATGCTGAATCAAAAAGACATTTAATAAGTCTGTGCAGTGAATTCAATTTCTATTATGCTGTTAGGTTATGATGAAGTGTCTGTGGGATGTGGAATACATCAGAAGTTTGGAGAGACGCAATGGAGAGACAAAATAGAAGCCTATTATAAGACCTTACTATTGAAACTAGTATAAAAACTTGACATTATTTTGCCTGCCAAGCAGAGAAATAACATTTGTTGGGGTGTCTCTTTCTAAAGGCAGGTACAGCTTTTCCTCTATATGAAATTTTATGGTTAAACAAGTGTAGCATGGCTTAAAAGGTCCAAACTTTTACATGTTATGTGAGTTTCTGTAGAAAATATGAGAGGAAGATCAGGGAGACTGCATTATTGTCTTCAGATATGAATGAAATACTGTAAAGACATTGCTTCTTAAAGAGTGACTCATATACACGTATCTTAATGCAAGTTTGGGACTTCAAACTGGAATGAGTTCCTATCCAAGAGAGAGCACCCTGCTTTCTTGCAGTAATTAAGATAAATTCATGCATCTGGCTTGCAGCCATCATCATCATCATTATAGTACGCCTCTTGGTTGCAGAGTTCTCTGCACTGACAGAAGCACACGGCCAAAAGTTGGCCTTCAGGAGCATACGCTTCCATCAAAGAGTGAGCCAGTGGGAAACTCACGTGGTATCTGAAATCACATTTTGAACTTTTCTAGAAACTGATCATTACTTCTTGTGCACATGTTCTGAGCATAGTAAAATACATTTGTACTGTTTGAAGTCTTTAGATGCCAGAGGGCTACTAGCAAATGTTAATACTAATAAAAACTAATTAAACACCTGTAATATGAAGTTGTAGCACCATACCTGTAAGTACACTATCCTTACAGAGTTAAATGTGCATTGATGTGTCAGAAAGACATCACACTGCACCCAGGAATACTTCCTCAGTTGTACTAATTTCTAAGCAATTTAAACTCTCTTTGGTTCCTTGCTTTCATCCTTTCTTTTTTTTTGGTTTGGTTTGGTTTGGTTTGGCTCTTGCATGTTGGTGGGTTCTTTTTTATAGAAATTAATATTTTGATAGGTTAAATATTTCTTTTTCACTGATGAGCACTGTGATATGTAGGTGGTTTCCTGAGGATGAGAGTGCCTTTGTGTGGAAGGGGTGAGTTTGCTTTCTTCAGAAGCACTTTGATATTGCCAATTAGTAGCTGTGAGGAAGTTTGTCAAGAGGCATTGGCACAAACAGTTGGAATTCATAATTATATTCCTCAAAGCCTCATAATAGGTAATACTAATTTGTTAGAACTCACACCGTGAATGAAACAAACCTCTTTCATAGCCTCCTTCTCTCTGAATGATTATTGAATAGAACAGATACTCAGATCCATAATTGAGGCAATTTCAGGATGGGAGAGACTGCATAACAACTGAAGGCTTTTGCTGCTTATAATTTTCAGCTACTTTGCCTCAGCTTTTAAGATCCTACTTTCAAGAAGGATGTGGGCACAGTGGTTTGCTGGACTGTAAAAGATTTTCAGATGATCATGTAAATAAGCATATGTATAATTTTTGAGAGTTTAGTATTACAATATCATTTTCTGGATACAATTTCATGATCAGTAAACTAAGATGATGTTTGTTTGTTTTGGGCTTTTGGGGGGTGTTTTTAGAAGGGCTACATTTTGGCTCCATTAGGCAAAATAACTGCAAAATATAAAGTTAGTATGGTATGGTTTTGGAGATTTAGCAATAAAACTTTTTGGCTGCCTATTTGAAAACTACTGATTAAAAAAACTAAGATTTTTTTTTTCAAATTGTTTTGCTTGGAGAAGCTGTTGAGAAATTAGAAAAAAAAATGTGATAATGTTAAAAATTCTGACAGGGTAGATGTTTGTTAAACTGAATGCAGCATTCAAGATGGATTTTGCTAGAGCACTGGAATACATGTGTACAAAAAACTACATATGGTCCCGAAATGGGAAGTCCTTGAGGGCAGTTTGAAGGACACAGAAGCAAGGTATATCATGCCAAAACCAGGTCATGCTAAAAACTATGGTCAGCAGCAGATTTAGTTTACAAATATAGAAATGTCCTTTACAAATATAGAAAAGCTCTATGGAAAAAACAGAGGTCATTGATCTGTGTATCCTGTCTCCAGCAAAAGCAGATTAAGGAAGCATATATCAGTAGAGCAAACAACTCAGGATTTGTTTTTTCCCCATAACCTTAACAGTCTCCAACAGTTGCAACTCAAGGACTTTCTGATCTACCACTTGCTTTTGGGGCTTAATGAGCTTTAGTGAATTTCTCCTCTGTGAACTTTTGCAGGAACATTTTGAACTCAGGTCAGCTTTAGCATCTGCAGCCTTCTGTTGGCAACAGGTTACACAGCTTTGCTAACTCCTGGATAAAGAAACACGTCCTTTATGTGTGCAGCTGCCACATGCTGTCTTCATCCCAGGCTTCTCCAGCTTCTTTTAGCAGACCAGTGCTATTTAATATCTTCATTAATGACATTGATGAAGGGATCAAGTGCGCCCTCAGCAAATTTGCACATCACACCAAGCTGAGCAGTGCCGTTGCCACACCTGAAGGAGGGGATGCCATCTAGGAGGGTTTGGACAAGCTTGAGATGTAGGCCCGTGAGAACCTCATGAGATTTAGCAAGACCAAAGGGAAAGGTGCTGCCCTTTGTTGGGGCAATCCCATCCAGGCTGGAGGATGAACAGATCGAGAGCAGCCCTGCCCAGAAGGACTTGGGGGTGCTGGGGGATGAGAGGAAGGGCATGAACAAGCAATGTGGATTCACAGCCCAGAAAGCCAGTTGTGTCCTGGCTGAATCCAAAGCAGTGTGAGCAGAAGCTCGAGGGAGGTAATGCTGCCCCTCTGCTCTTCTCTGCTCTGGCGAGACCCCACCTGGAGTTCCACATCCTGCTCTGGGATCCTCAGCACAGGAAGGACATGGACATGTTCCACTTTGTATAAGAAGAGTCTTATCATGCTTTCTGCATGGCTGGGAAACCACATGGATATTAAAGAGGTCTTAAGATTATACTTAACTATGTAGAGAAAGCTACTTTAAGAATCTGAAGCACTGCATACTCTCATAGCTGTCTTGATACAAGCACACCCAGCATAATCTTTTAGCCAAGGCAGCACATATGGACCATTCCATTTTGAAAATTGTGAGCTTTGATCATAAATGCTATAGTTGTTTTAAGGAGGACTTAATTAACATAAGGTAGATTGCTGCAAAAAGGCTTGGTTCCCATGCATTTAAATGTGCACATTTTAAATGATTTGCAGTCAAAATCAGTTACTTTTTACTGGAACTCTTGTGATCCAGTTTTTCTAAAATGTCAGTGAACCAAGAAATGTAGGAAAGAGAGCACAAATTTGAATGAATAGCAAGCTATTAGTCAAAACACTTCTTTAATTTTGAAATGCATATTTAATTACTGATAGCTTTTCAATTTATTGTGCATTCATTTTAGCTAATTAAAAGCATACAAACATGATTTGAAAATAAGAAACAGTCATCTAATGTTTGTTGTGTAATCTTATTTTTCTTATTATATTTATGATCATTTTTATGCATTCTAGAAATTAATTCTGATTTGTTTTGACACAAATTTATATTCTTTTAACTGGAACTGAAAAATAATGAGTATGAAGTCTATTTTAAATATTTCTGTTTTTCACAAACTTTATTTAGAACAACAGCCCCTGAAAGTCCACTGAAGTGAGGATTTTTGAAAATCAGTGAGCTTTGTCCTCATTTCTACTATTTGTGCATTTTGTAAGATAACAGAAGCATATTTCTGGGATTTCAAACTATTGTCACACTGTAGCCTACTGATGGTTTAATCTGGGATGCTTTGTCATGGTTTAAGCCCAGCTGAAAATTAAGCACCATGCAGTCATTTGCTCAAGCCCCCTTTATCACTCCCACCCTGGTGGAATGGGGAGGATAGTCAAACATGTCCATTGAGAAAAGAACAGTTTAATAACAGAAAACAAAGTAAAATACTGTAATAATGGTAAATTACAGCAATAATAATGACAGTAAAAAGAAACGGAAAAGAAATAAGCAAACCAAACAAAACCCCAAATGATGCACAGTACAATTGCTCGCCACCTGCTGACTGATGTCAGACCCTTCTTCCCAAACCCAGACTGGTCCCCCAATGGGTAATTCTCTGAATTTTATATACTGGGCAGGGCATTCTATGATGTGGAATGTTCATGTGAACATGAACTTTGGTCAGTTCATGTCACCTGTCCCAGCTGTGCTCCCTTTTGTGTACCTCCTACTGGCAGAGCATGTGACAAAAAGAACATTCTTGACTTAGGATAAACGTGACTCAGCAAAACCCAAAACATCAGTGTGTTATCAACACCATTCTCATTCTGAATCCAAAACACAGCACTGCAACAGCTGCTGGGAAGAAGGTAACTCTATCCCAGCTAAAACCAGGACAGTCTCATAGAAGAGCTCCCCCTAGGATGAGAGGCATTTGAGTTGTTTTGCTGATGTAGAATCATAGAATGATTTTGGTTGGAAGAGACTTTTAAAGGTTGTTTTGTTCCCACGAACATAATCTTGCACTGGATCAGGTTGCTTAGGGCCCCATCTAGTCTGACCTTGAATGTTTCCAAGGATGGGGATCTACCATCTCTCTGGGCAACCTGTTCCTGGTTTTTTACCACCCTAATTGTAAAAAAAATTCATCTTTATATCTAGTCTAAATTCTGCCCTCTTCTACTTTAAAATTATTGTCCCTTGTCTTATTGCCACAGGCCCTGTTAAAAAATCTGCCCTCTTACCAAAGAGCTTTAAAGTGGAAGCACTACAACGCTCAAAAAAATTAAAACTGCTGTAAATAATTCAGAATCTGCACAAAATTTGTTTCCATTCCAGGAAGAATGGAAATCTGAAGGTATGTTTGTCCCCAGATCATAATGTCTATCTTTCTATGGAGCTTAAATAATTTAGTGAGAGTAAACCAGCAAATTTCCTATAACTTTTATGAAAGATTTCCTAACTTTGAGGGTAATAGCAAATTTTAGAAGCATAATGAACTTCAGAAAGCCAGTTGTTTATTTTATAAGTTTCTTTGCATAAAGGCTCATTTAGTCCTCACTGATTTAACACTGTGTGACACTAAGTAAAACTGGCATTACTCATAAATTTTTAACATTTTTTGGTTTAAATTCCAACATTCAAAGAATGATTAATGTCAGGCAGTTGCCTGAGCAAGCCTACACTCTACAGTAAATAACACTTTCTAATTAGTGCTGATGTGGATTGGAGGCCAAATATCTGATTAACTTGCATAGCAGCAGTGGAGTGAACTTCTTGAATTGTATAATTGTGTGCATTGTATAACCTGCTCTTTCTCACTGTTCCATACATCATGTCCATACACAGTCCATACATTGGGCTGACACTTGCATAGCTGCTTCCTGAAGGCCAACTAGAAGAGAGCGATGAGTCAGACGGTGTCCCCTTTTGCATTAATCCCAGCAGGAATGATGTGTGGTCCAGGACCGGCTACTGGAAATCTCATGTGGGCAAGCCAAGGAGGGTGCCCATGCTCTTTGTGTGCCCAGGGCATTTATGGTGTGAGGACTTCCATAGTTCAAAGCTGTGGTATTGATGCTGGGGCTACTGGCAGTGGCAGGAGAGTGACATCTGGAGTAGGCAGTGTTGACCAGAACTCTTCTCAAAAAGATGCAGCTCTTAAGTCACGTCAAAGCACAGCCTTCTTTCTTTGAAGAAATTGGGGGACTGAACTGTTGAAAGGAAAAATGTCTTTTCTCTTACACACCCTTTATTTGCATTCGGGGATGCCTTTGGGAATACTCTTTTCTCAGTTTCAGAAGTTGATTCTAATTTTGGGAGATGGTGAGATCTGCAGCACATTTGTGGAACTCCTCTGGTCAAGCTTTCAGTATGTGATACTGTGGGTTTCATGTCACACTGTTAGCCCTGATAGCTGCAGATTTTACTCTGAGACTGAGTTGTCTGGCCTCAGCAGCACTTCGAGTCTGGAAGCCAAAACAATCTTGCACAAGCTCCATTGTGTATCTCTGGTGTTACATATGGTTTGCCATGGTCCAAAGGATTATTTCTTCTTTTCTTATGTGAGAACCAATCTGTTCCAGCTTGTTCAGATGGGTGGTACATCTTGGATGCTCATTCATTCAAGTGGCTTCAAGGTTGCTGTTATGTATTTGTAGGCTGGTTGCTGGTCATCTGTTTCCTTTGTACAGTTTCAGGTTGAATGCTATTCTTTTCAATGTACTATTTTTATAGGAGTACCAAGCAAACAAGATTAAAATCAAACCTATATTATCAGTACACTATATATATATATATATATATGTGTAAGTAGTTAAATGATGGGCACAATGTGTGCTATAATCCAGCAAAAAGATGCACAGATTTCAGAAGTCATTTATAAGCTATTACTTAACACAAAAAATGCAGCTAAAGTGCAAGCCAAAGTCTTACTACAGTAAATTTTAAAGGATTGGTTTTAAAGAGAGAGTCATCTCATATTGCTATTTTTATTAATTATGAAGATTGCCAAATGCAAGTGTTACATAAATTCCTTTTAGAATCTGGGTCATTTATTACCAGACATTACAAAAGCAGCATATGCCAATCTTTTTTACTAAGTTACCATAATTAGTTGTGATTTAAGGTACATATGCCTGCTGCCTGCTGGTAGCCAGAATACAGCAACTTACTATATTAAACATAACAAATATGTTAAAGATGTTTGCAGATATTAAGGTGCAGAACTCTAAGAGTAATAGAAATATCAACTCAGTATCTAGTCAAGATGTCTTCTAATATGGTGAGAAGTTATCTTTTCTTTTATTTGTTTTATAAATAATTATGTGTGGCTTGATGAGCTGTGGAGAGAGAAGGAAAAAATTGAAAATTTACATTCTTTTCAATATAAGAAAGCTACATAATATATATGTCATTTGCATACATTAAATTAGTAGCACTCCAAGAGAAGGAAAAAAACTAGAAACAGAAGAGACAAAAAAAAAATTATTTTTTTTTCCCCCTTGACCACTTGTTGAGTATACCAGATCACAGTATTGACACCAGTATGGGGTGATAAAAACTAAGGTCTTAAAGAGTGCTAGACTCATGGGCATACATCATCAGATAATGTAAAATCCAACTATAACATGCTTCTGGCCATTCATAACATCTGAAAATAGACCTCACTGCCAGTGTAGGCTGTGAAATGAGGAGCAGGGTGGCCTGTGGAGCAGTAGGAGAATGGCAGTGAGAGCTCAGGGTTCCTGCAGCCTTGAGCAGTGGTGCTGCCACACTCACAGCTTGCCCGGGGGGACCTGTTGTTGACAGGCTAGCAGGCTGCTGCATGTGTAAATGTGAATTTGGCAAAAGAAACAGTAGTCCTCATTTCATGCTGTTGTGTGTTACGATGTTCTGCTGTTCTCTTTCAAATACTGTTCTCCTGTTGCTTTTTCTATGACTTTATTCTGAATGTCTTGAAATTTGACATATAGGCAATAGCGTAGTAATTTTTAGTAGTAGGTCAGGTGGAAAATGTGATTTCAAGAAGCAGCGGTTGGGCTAGTCTCTTTTGTTGTTTTTTTAATAGAAATTAATTTCTCACATTTAGATAATCATCTATATATCTTAATGAATAAAAATATTTAAGCCAAAGAATGAACTGTATTGGAAAACTATATCGCTTTCGTTAGCCATGTAGTTTTATACATGGATTTTCAGTCTCTCTTAAATTATGCTTGAGTTCTTCAGGTGGGAAAAAAGCAAAACTTCTAACTGAGCTCAAGCAGAGACTAAAGAGAATATAGTTGCTCTTCTAAACATATAATTTAAACTAATATCCCATTTACTGCAAAGAAGCTTGTTGGGAATAAGAACAGTTCTTGGTTGTAGTGTGTGTGTGTGGTTGGGCTTCGACACAGTACACCAAGAACAAGCTTAGTCCTTCCAGGCCCAAAGTTAATGGAGTGACCTTCATTCTGAATAAATTAATACTGGCCTTTCCTTTTCTCCAAGTGAAAATGAATACCAGCCAGCTCAGATGTATTTGCATGTTTTTTTTCCCATTGCTCCAGCTTTAAATGACAATATTGAAAACAGTTATTTACTTGATTTAACTATTCCATGTAGCAAGATGACAGGGAGTGACTATGTGCTTGTGCCAGAGTTGGATTAAATGTTTATGACTCTGGGAGGGAGGATGAGTCATCCACTTGTGCTAAAGGTTTAGTTGAGTCAATGAAAATATGTTTGAAAAAATGTGTTTGCAAGCAGTCATATCTCAGCTGTATTAAGAACTTAGTTTTTATTTGGCTATCAAGTTTGTGCTTGTTCTGGAGGATGACTAGTCACTGACGAAGACTAAATACATAATGTTATTACTTATTTGTTTTTCTGTATGAAACCCCTGTTCCCTTTTATCATTCTTTTATACTTTTTGTTAAAATTAAAGTGCTGGTCATGTGTTTCCTAATCAAGAAATGTTAAAGAAAGGGAAAAAACAAACAAACAAAAGAATAAGTAGGAATAGAAGCATGACAAGAAATGCCAGAACTCTTGCCTTTTGTGCTTCCTTTTACACAGACAAAGTAAAATCAAGCAAACCAGATGACTTGCTACAAGGACTTAGGGAGTTTCTTCCTCTTCTTTTTGTATTGATGAAAATCACTGTAATTTTGTCTTGTTTGATTACCATTGCACCTGTTTAGAAGCTTGACTATTTGCCATTACAAGTATAGACAGCAGAAGAGTTTTGTCTGTTTTATTTATTCTCAGAGATTATATGCCTGAAGGGATTCCAAAGTAAAATCTTGAAATTTTGCTCATCATTTTCTTTGTAGCCAGAATTTAAGCTGTAAACTGATGAAAAAAGTATTGCTAAAACCCGTCTCTCAAAAACTCACCCAGAAAGGACATCTGTGGGGAATGACAGTATGTACAGTATTCTTTACCTATTTGTGTAAATATCAGCCTGTTCTCTAAGATTCAGAACATCAGTAAGACAAAAAAAAAAAAAGGGATGTTTCTCTGCTGTTCAAGGCTTTGCACTTAAGCTTGATATTCTCATAAAAACTGAAGACATTCCCCTTTATTTTGTGCTTTCTAATAACCATGTGTAGGGAAATAAATTACTTGAACAACAAATATTCATGGAAACAGTCTGCTGTGAAACTGTTGCTCCCTTAAATGAGAATTGTAGCCAAAATCATTGCATTTGGAATCTGCTAGATACAGTTTGTGCTTCTCCACTGGAAAGGGGGCTAGGTCTTCCTTTCAAAAACCCTGCATTTTAATCTTTGCATCTCCCGATGTTTAAAATGCTGTTACAAAACTACACACTATAGCCTCAAAAAACCCTGCACACTGCAAGCTAAAACAATACAAGTATTCTTGAACAGGTAAATATAATTAACATTCCATCTTCTACTGAAAGTTACATCTGAGATAATATCATAAATAAAATTAGTTGTTAGTTCATGCTCATTTTTTTCCTATATCTCTCTTTGCAGAGTGGGAAGCATAATTATATGCTTACTTGTAAAAAAACCAGCAAACCCTCCCTGCAGTCAATGAGTAGGTTGCAGGAAGCTACCCATACTGTCTAAAGCAGCACCCCTATCCTTGACTCTGAACTCAGGACTCATTCTTCAAACCTCGCAGGGACTTGCAGAGTGTGTGTTCACTCCCACTTCTAGAAGGTTTCCTCTGATCCAATTGCCAGTCATCCAGTTTTCATTGGTCTTGAATACAATGTACTACAAAATAAGAAGTGCTTCAATGACATTAGCTGGCTGGATTCAACTGGTGAAAAAGCTACCAGATTTATGTTGTATGTCCCTGTAAGCTTTGTACTGTTTCAAACAAAAGCAGTAGATGCCAACATTGTACACCCACTGCTTACCAAACAGAAACTTTGTGTGATTTTAAATATTTTAAAGGAAACATATATACTTACTTACGAAATCTATCCACATATATGAACTGATAATGTTTTGTTTATTTCTTTGTAGCAGATATCCAATTACATTAAAACCTGACACTTTCAGTTGTGTGTGTCCAGAGGTGGCCGTACCATCTCCGACAGCTTAAAACTGGTCCATCAAATTTTTCATGAAAAAATTGTTCATGCCTTCATTTGCATGTTTATGGTCTACACACAGTCAGCAACATTAATTGTTTAAAAGATAGTTTCTTATTTGGGAACAGTTAACCTTTTGAAAACTAGTATTAAAAATACTGACATTATTTCATTTTAGCAATTGATATTATGGATTATATAACTTTAAAAAAATATATATTGTAGTGCTATTAAAAAACTACTGTTGATATCATTATACTTTTCCTGCTCTGATTGGTTACTATATCAGTAGATTTTACTTTGTTGTTCCAAACAAATCTTCAGTTTCTTAATACTATCATGCTATTGCAATCAATATATGCCCTCAATCTACTTTTATTCTTATGAAAAAATACAATACACTGAGTTTGAAGAAAATATTCTGGTTTGTGGTATGTTTAATTTAAAAATCTCAATTTCAAATTACATTACTTGGTAAGATAGATATCTAATTAACGTGAATTTAAATTGTATTGAATAAACCCCATGAGGAAATTTTATGTTGAGATAGGGTAGATAATAACTATTTTGGCTTTGACTTTTAAAATGCCATGTGTCTTAAAAAAAGGAATAATGAATTTCTTTTGCTTTCAGAGGAACTAACTTACTAATTACAGTGATCCAGATGATGGGGATTATTTCAGTCTTACTTTATGAAGTTTTTTCATGTCTGAGATTTTCTGTTTTATTTTAGTATGGAAATAACACAGTGTTCTTCAGCAACTTGAGCATATGCAAATATCCTTGTCTGTAATGACACTAGAAAAGTAGAATGATGGCTTGTGCTGAGGGGAACATACGCTCTGAGCAGAACCAATCAGAGGGTCTGGGATCATCACCTATCTCCAGCCTCTGGACATGGAACTAGCTTCTTCTCTGGGAGTGTGTGTCCTATCCCACAAACACAAACTGCCCCCAGACAACCGGTGGGACCTGCCCCTACATCTCTCTTTAAGGGCAGAGATGGGTGTTCTGAGCCTGCTGCAGGCATTGTCATGGTTACCTTATTGAAAGGCACAGAAACATTTGGTTCTCCAACTGGGAAAAGAATGTGGCTTCCTTGGGCATTAGACACCTTCCTCACAGTTGGTCAGTAGCAGTCATCAGTTCAGCACTCATCAGTTACTCCTCTATGTAATTCCTTGAAAAATTAAGTTAGAGAGCAAAAAAAGGTGTCTGCCACAAAGTCTGGGAAACAGATTGGATCCATGAGTCCATAAACCTATGCCTAATTGAACTATTCCTGGTGCATCGTTCTTCCCTCATGACTGGAACAATATCTTTTGCTGCTGTAACAGTAATCCAGTATCAATGAAAGAAAATGTCAGTCACTTCCATGGAACTTCCCGGCAGAATTGAACAAAAATAAACAAGGATGTTTGGGAGAGAGATTTAACTTTTAATATATTTAGCAGATCAAGAACAAGTATTAATAGCTCTTCTTTTATTAAAACTGACTTAAAAGATCTGTTGAGATTAGCTCAATAGCTTTTCTTTATTGTTTCATAGAGTGAAGCATCAAATATTTTGACTGCAAGAAAAGGCTGATTTTTTAGAGTCTTACAAAGGACACTAAAGCCTTACTTGTAAGCCAACTAAGCTCTTTATTTCTTTCTTACTGATTTCTATTCAGCAAAATTTACAGATCCACAGAGTGGACTTGAGACAATAATTTGGAAAAGTTATATGAAGATGTAAGTCTTATCTCCTTCTGCCTTTCTGAATTGTACCTTGTCTTTTCATTTTTCTAGTAGTCAACAAGTAGTCTGAGGTCACAGCCACAGTACACCTCTGGTTCTTTGTTCCACCACAGATGGAATGCGTTGCAGTTCCCTTCCAGGCTCTGCAGTCCAGGCTTCCTGTCCCCCGTAGACACAAAGGTCTTGTCCCCAGCCAAGATCTCAGTTATTTTCCTGTCCTGAGAGTCTGAAAGACTTCTGTGCCCACTAGGTCTATTGTAAACTGATCTTTCCTATTTACACCTAATATAGCCTTAAATCTTTTGTCTAATGCCATACTGAACCTTGAATTCCCTGTCCTTACAGTGCCTTTTCTCTTTTAACTTACTCTCTGTCTCTCTCCATCTGTTGGTAGTTTCAGTTGCTTGATTTCCCATATGAACTGATAATAATAAGCCAATAATACTCTAAAATGCATGAGAAATACCATCCAACTTGTCTTATTGTAGCAATCTTCCTACAGTCTAGCCTTCCTCAAATGAAAAGGGTAATCTAAGTGCATACTTGTCTGGAAAGGAAAATGAAAAGTCAAAGATGTCTTCCTCAGCTAAGTTTTTACCCTTTGTAATTTTCCTGAAAAAAAAATTCAAAAATATACCTATTACACAACATATTTCTAAAACAGAAAAAAATACATGCACGTTAAAGAACCTCAAATAATAGTTGTGAGTCAATCTTCTGTTACCATGTATTTTGCTGGAGTTGTTATTATGGACTCATTGCTTGAAATTTTGAGTGTTCATGAATGTCAGGAAATAGGAGTACTTTTCTACCCTTGTTGCTTGTGGGAGAAAATATGAGTTTATGTCTTGTCATGGTTAAAGCCCAGCTGGTAACTAAGTATGACTCCACACTCTCTCCACCTCGCAGTGAAATGGGGATGGAAATCAAAAATAAAACTTCTAGGTTGAGATAAGAATGGTTTAATAATTGAAGCAAAGTAAGATATAATAATGCTAATAATAAATGAAAAACATGAATAGAGAGATAAAAGCCAAGAAAAACAAATGGTGCACAACACAACTGCCCCCCACCCACTGAGAGCAGCCAAACTCCATCCCCTGGGCTGGGGGTGAGTGTGTAAGTGTCTGTGTGGTGTTTAGTTGTCAAGTGGGCTTAAACCACAACAGTCCTTTTGGGTGCCCAGCCGTGGGCCTGATGTGCCGGGTCCTTGAATGCACACAGTCCAGTAGACCTGGTTCCCCCTCTTCTCCACCTGACTGCAGGCAGGGTCTCTCTAACACTGCTCACATGATTCCCCTCTTCCTTATTATGGAAGTGGACCAGGACTTCTTTCCACAGAGTCAGTAGTATAATCAGCCCTTTCATTCTGTTTGGGAAACTCTCTGCTGGACACTGGAGCAAGAACTTTGCTGAAAGAAGCCCCTGTTTGTGATTTCTTTTCCCTGCCGTTCCCACACCCATGCCTCTAGGGTCAGGGTATGTTTTCAGTCCCCTTTCCTCATGTCCTCTTTGTCGTCCTACTTAAACCTTGATGCTTGTTCTTAATCCCTTTGCATTCCTCTCCTTTCCCTTCTCTTCCCAGCTCTTTCCCCTTTCTATTTCCTTTCCCTTTACTGTATTTGCCTTTAGCATAGAATTTGCCTATGCTAATTTATTCTAAAATAGAACATCTGCTAACAGTATTATGCTAATCAAAATTTTTAGAGCTTTGACTCGTTGGAGAGGCAATGTTCATGAACGGATGTCTTTGTGTCTTCTCTGGACAAGTTATTTTTTAATTATTTCATTGCGTTCTATGTATTTCTTTCACAATTACTGACTTTCCTTTAGCTCTGAATGGAGAGTTTTCATAGAATACCTACTTTTCATGTAGTATTTCCCACAATACTAACTTCTTCGATTATGTATCTGATGAATAAGCTGATTAAATAATTTAGTTCTTTGATAAAATTTATTTGTTAAATTTACATAGATACAATGAGGTCTATTATTTCTTTGGAAAGAACACAGGAATTAGAATGCAAGTAGACAGTAATGAGATAGGTGGGATAAAGGTTGATGTTTTAAAACATGTAAATATATTTAAACAAAAGAAATTGCAACTACAGTTTGTATTGTAGCATAGAGGGTTTTCTATTTTTCTTACCAATGTAATTTTTGAGTTCCTTTCTTCAGTTGTAGTTTAAGCTTGAGGGTTAATTTAATCCGTGATAAAACAGGAATCTTACCTTCCCTTTTTGATCACATATTTTGGTGATTTTCTTTTAAAATAAATCCCTTGGATTTCCTTCAGGTGCCCTTGTGTTATGTAAGATCATCAGTTGTAGCCAACAGCCCTATCAGCTAAACCAAGAGAGTTTGTGTTTTGACCTTTATTTAGCATGAAGACAGCGAGTTAAAATAATATGTAAAATTGTCATATACTTAAATAGTTATTCTTTCTAGTCATTAAGATTTTAATGAAGTCCTTTCTTAGATTTTACTTTTTTCCTACTTCTAAAAAGGAATTTCTACTTCTAGTGAAAAGTCATCTTGTGCTTCACATTCAGTATCTGCAGTTTATCCTCTGTCCTATTCTTTCTTGTTTCTCCCATCTCTTCCATCATTATGGTTTTGAAAAGGAAAAAAGCAAACGGGAACCAACAGTTCAGCAGGCAGCCATTTGGGCATTTTTTAAAACTAGGTTTTCGATAAATTTATAATACAGGGTGAGTAACAAAGCAGCATGAACAGGACAGTCTTCTGAACATCTTCATTCCTCTGTGGGTAAATGACGGTGGCTATAGGTCACAATCTAAAAAAGTTTTCAAAAATGTTGTTTTCAACAAGAACATATGACAGGTGACTAGGCATTTGCTTGGCAAGCCATTGACTAGCCATGCTTGGCTTTTTGTAGTTTTCAAAGGTTCAAGTTAGCAGACACTTTTCAAAGACGTGAAAAATTTATCTGATAGAACTTTGAGCCCTTCGTGTCTGAAGACTCACTGCAATGTTGATCCAGCAAAGACATTCAAACTGTTTGAGCAAGAAGACTTAATTATCCTGTTGCCAGAAAACACCAACCTTCTTCAGGTTTAGGATGATATGTGTGGCAGGAGTGTAGGGTATCTTAAAGTCTTTTCAGTTGTGATTAATAGAAGGTATTCTTCCAAGACTGTAAAAAAATCAATGAAACTTTTGGTTTAAGGTTTACTTTTAATACATTTGTAATTAATATGTCCTGCTGCAGATGCTACCATGCTATATCTTTATTTTCTTTCTAAAAGCTTTACCCCCAAAAAAAATATTATTTGTTGAGCAGAATTTCTTACTATCCTAGATTGATTTCAACATAAACTTTATGAATAGGTTAAATGCTGCAAAAAGGAAGAAAGATGTTATGAAGGCAAGTTCTATTTTTCCTGTGTGATGCAAACCAATATAATTGTACTCTATTATCAATATGTCATTGTGCTCAAATTCCCAGAGCAAATAACATTTTGGGCACAACTCTGTTACAGAAGGGCCTATTGATCACTTCAACTTTCAAAAGAATGTTAAAATGCTCCCTCAGAGTGCCCAGATCTTGCATTTCCCCTCTGCAAAAGTGACTTTTGTTCTGCAAGACACAATAAGGTCTCTGACTTAGTTGTATGTTTTAATGTTAATTTTGTCCAACAACTTAAGGAATTCTGTACATGACTTGACTTGCATAATGGCACATGATTTTTCATACCACAGTTTAAAACATTTTTGTAAAGCTATTTCTCATACTAAATGTGAAGCAGGAAATAGAGTTGCTGGGTATTATTGCTTGAACACATAGTTCAAGAGGGTGAGTAGTGTGAGTAAATCACATGTGAATCTATCCTGTATTGGTTCTCAGATATTTTAGGTAATAGACTAGAAATTATTAGTTAGAGTGGGTTGTGCATAGTGTGAAAACTAGCTGGGAAAGAAGGATTCCCAGTTCTGGAGAAAATTCATGATGTTTTGGTTTTGTTTATTTGGTGTATATCTACCAAAAACTGAAAGAAGGATTGAAAGAAACTCTTGCCTTAGAAAAGCAGCCTGAGAGAAAGGAAGATGGAACCATGGCAGAGTAGCTAACAGCACTGAAGTCTGTGCTGTACTCATAAATATGTATTGATTGAGGAAAAAATTAGTTTAGCACTAGAAACTGTCCTTAATTCTGTCCTCTGTTGAAAAAACCTTCCAAAAGAATTGGTAGTTTCTAACAAAATATGTGTTTCATAAAATTCCCAGATAGCTCTAATGAGTGTGGCAGTGAGTACCAGAACAACACTGCTGACAAGAAAACAATTGTTTTTGTGTATTATGGATTCCTAATTCTCCATTACTCTGTGGTAAAAGTGGAAGATGTGCAATGTAGGTCAGCTTGGTGTCAACTCTAGAAAATCACAGATGGTTCCTCTCAAATCAATCAAACTTCACAAATTCAAAGTGATGTGGACATGTGAATCTACTTGGCACTGCACAAAATAATCACTGTTTTTTATTGTGGTTCTCAATAACTCTCATACATAAAAAAAAATTTCAAAATTGATGGGTGCACATAAAACTTGTGCAGTGACTAAACTATATGACACTATATTTCTATATTTTTAAAGCATTAGTCAAAGCATAGATCAGAAAGTTGGCTTGAATTTTAGAAGGAGCGAATCCGTTTTTTACCATTGTCATCTGATGGAAAATCTCAGGTATTTCCCTTCATCTTTCACTGATGGTGTGTACAGAATGTGAGCTCTTAGCCAGTTACAGCAGTGAGGCCCTGACTCAGTACGAGTCCAAGCCTATCCTATTAATATAAATCTGTTTCTGAGAGCCTCAGTAGAATAAGCCTAAGACTTACCTTCCTCTTTGTAATTCCAAGTTTGTTTCTCCCACATGAATGAGCACCTACTTAAATTTTATATCATTTCCTGAGTGTTTGGGGGGGTTTATGTTTCTTTCCTGGTTTGTTTTTTGTTGGTTTTTTTTCATTGTTGGGTTTTTTTTGTCATTTCTTTGTTTGTTTGTTTCAAATTATTTTTCCTATTTCTTTCTCCTGATTTTCACCTTAATTCCCAAGTCAATTTGTGTTCTAGCATTATTAGTATTTAGTTCTGCCTTATTTGTTTGAAGTAATGGTATGTGTTTGAAATAAGGTAAGCACATCTCTCTTAAATATTAGAACCCTGTTTAAAATCAATGTATGTGAAAGAATCCTATGAATTTCATTATATTTTCCTCTTTTACTTCATGTCATACATTTTTTTTCCCTTGTGTTTGAACTAATAGAAACACTGTTTCATTGCAGTTTGGAAGACGTCACATTGAAGACCTTTTTAATGATTTTCGAGATGGACGAAGACTTCTGGAGCTCCTGGAATGCCTTACAGGCCAGAAAATAGTATGTGTTTTTTAAATATATTTACTGAATATTGAAGTCTTGATGTTGTTTTAAGTGTAGTAGGTGATATTAATTGATTTCTGCCATTGATGAGGACCTGTAGAAAGTCTTTTTAGGGGTCTGAATATGTTTGACTTTAATTTGAAACTGAGGAAACATTGTGACTGAGAGCTGTACTAGGCAGTAACCCTTTGCTAGGCATATATTTGAATGCACTTTGAATGTTGTATGCACTTATTAAGGAAGTGGGGCAAAGAGAAACAAGACTGAGGCAGTATTTATTTAGATATCTAGATTTTAGCTGGAGTAGAATTTAATGTGTAGAATTACAATGTTTTGCTAATAAATTTCATATGTATGGTCCATGTATTGGAGTTGTACTTGACTGAAAAGAGAGAACAACTTGGTTTTTATCAGCCTGCAAATTCTAAAGTGACACATCACATAGTTATGAATGTCCTCTTTTGTGTTCCTGGTTGAACTTTAAGTAAGAAAGTAAGTGGGTTCAGAATCTTTCTCTGAAATATCTTCTCATAAACAAGTGATAAAGCAGGCTGGCAGATTGAGAATCCAAATCCAGAAATAATATATTTGTAAATAAATATTAAACAGACTGATGATTATCTGTTTAGTTGCCATAGTAATGAGCCTAAATTGCCATGCAGAAGACAACTAATCATGATAAATAGAATCTGGAATGATCTGATTCTTATATTCATTTCAATGATTTATTCACTGAAAAGTGTCAAGGTACCAAATTACCTTCCAAATATGGATCCAGTTTGTTTCACAATTCATTTTATTTCATGTTGGGAAGCTGCATAAGCCCAACCTATGGTAATACTCTCTTATCACGAAGTTATGAAATAGAAAACTCCGGGTGTAATATAAGATTTGAGATACCTATAATGTACTCTAGATTCTGATTTTGGACAGTCAAATTTGGTTTACTTTCCTTGCAGGCAAAAGAAAAGGGCTCCACAAGAGTTCATGCTCTGAACAATGTCAACAAAGCACTCCAGGTTTTGCAGAGAAATAACGTAAGTATTTGGCCAGAGAGGCTCCCAACATTCTATAGACAGCATAGAAAATGCTTTGTAGGCATTGAATCACACTTTGGTCTACAGTGTACAAGTACTGGAGTCAAGGCAGTTTTATTAATGTGATTTGGATACTTCATCATGTGACATCAGGGGTTAGTGTATTTTAAAAAGTTTAAAATCCTCTTCCAGCACATTTGGAATAATAGATCTGTAATGGATTCTATGTGAAGACAGATCAACATGCATGATGTTATGCTAATGCATGGGATTTAAAACAGATTTTTAAAAGTTAATTACAAGAAGTCCTCCACAGCTGGTTACAAGGTTCTAGCTATCAAAATATCTACTCATAACCTCTGACATTTATGATGTCTGAGAAAGCAATGCTTTTCCTACAATATTTTTTTTTATAAATTTTCAGAGATGTCTGTTCCTCATGGCTCAAAACATTAATCATATCAAACCCATTTTCAGTTCTGCTTTGTGAAGATTGACTTTTCAAGCCACTGTCCTATGCACTACTGAGTAAATATTCTCATGGTATCTTCCTTATGCCAGTGTTCTAATGGACCCATAACTTTAGCAGACATTTCCAGTGGCCAACTAATTTTATCATATATACTCTTCAAGAATAAATTCAAATAAACTGTAACACTCATTTAAACTTAACAGTAAGAGGTAACAGAACAAAGATAATGTATTCTGTGCTGCATATTATATTGGATTTCATGATAGCTGCAGTAGGTCACTAAACAAGCTTGAGTTCAACTGCTGAATAAAGCTATTTATTTTATAAATCTAAGGTAATCCATCTAAAGATTTTTGCATAAATGAAAGTGACCTTTTATGATTGGCATAAACACCTCCAACTTGAGTTCTATTTTTGTTAAATGGAATTTGTTGTAAATAAATAGAAGAAAAAGCTTCTAATTATTCAAAATCTGCAACATTTGACACTGTTGGAAAAAAATCATCAATACATCATTTCACAGTATACATGAAGCTTTGGATTGCATACCTGGATAGAAATGTTCACAGCAAATGCTTTCTGAAGTATTTTTAAAAATCATCTATACATAGATGCATTGAAATTACAAATAAAAACCAGGAAGCTTATTTTCAGGGTGCAAAACCTTTAATCAATCTGAAGATGTAACTTTGTAACTTCAAATAACTTCAGAAGTGCAGTAAAGATTCACAGACTGTAGTTTGGGAAGGAATGGGGAAATTTTCCATATGAATATCAGTTGTGCCTGTGAAAAACTGCATCTTTGAAACACTGAGGATGCAAATTTTAGAGTCGTGGTTCTATGCATAAGTGTGGGACTTAGCTTTTATTGTCTTGCACTCACATCCGTGGATTTGACTTCCTTATTTAGATAGCAAAAAAAAAAATGGGGAAGAGTGAAGGATCATTTCATATATGCAGGAAAGGGTATTCCAGGGTGGTAAATGCTGATGCATTATGAAATTGCAAATGCATGATATAATTATGGAAAACTACATTACTGGATGAACTAATGTGGAAGAGACTTGCTTAGATAACAATTACTGCTTTATCTGTATTCCTAAACATATCCTGCCTTTTCTTACACATTATAGAATTTAATTAGGGAAAAGTAAGTTCTATTTTATCTAAATATTCAGAACAGTATCTTGGGTTTGTAGGTTCTTACACTGTCTCTACGTGTGTGTGTGACTTTTAGAAAATTGTATTATGTAAGGTAGCATGAAACATAGTACAGGAATTTTTCTGTCTCCCATCAGTTTTGTGATTTGTAACTATAGAGGCTTAATATAAAAGGTGTTTGAGTTACTATTAACTTGCTTTTAATTCTGTGTTTTCACAACGTGCTGTAACTGGAATAATTGGGACTTCAGAGCACTGTTGGCTTTTTTCCAGAACATTAATTGTGCCATTTATAAAACATGATAAATTTACCCAAGCCCATCCCTCCCTCTCCCTCGAATTATTTAGATAGCATCTTATACAATTATTTCTTATACAATTCTTATACAATTATTTTTTTGTTTCTATAATAGGTTGATTTGGTAAATATAGGGAGCTCAGACATTGTGGATGGAAATCATAAGCTGACCCTTGGTTTGATCTGGAATATAATCCTCAACTGGCAGGTGAGTGACACTGCTCCTTACTTTCCATGAAGTACTTTTATTCCACTGTCTTGTCCCCATTGTTATTGTAGCAGCAGCCTACAAAGTAAACATAGTCCTTAAAATATGCTAAATCAGAAAGTTTTATGGCAGTCTGTTTACATATTATCTAGGTTATTAATATTAAGAAGATAAAACAGTTTTTAAAGCATTACAGTATATGTAACAGTTATCATAAGAAAAAATGGATAAACAAAGCCCATGTGGATATATAGCATTCATGGTCATTTTCTTTTTAGTATCTTAGAAAGACTAACTTCTATAATTTAATGAAATAATCACATATTTTGCTTTTTGCTGCTGACCTGTCTTGCCAGTAATTATTTTTAGAACACTAAAAACCTGTGAAGCTGCCAATTTACTGAAGCAGATGTGGCTCTTTTAGCTTCCTTTGTCTTTAGAAAGGGGTGATTATGATATAGATCTCATAAAAAATCCGTGTGGTAGATGGGGACACTTAAGTAAACAAATTTTCAGCCAGCAGTAAAAACAAAATTCTAAAAGAACTAGCATCTAGATGCTCTGAGTCTGTGTGTTTTTAGGAATTTGCGTGAAGAGTCTGTCCATTCATGTTGACTATGAATAAGCTACAAGCAATAAGCTACAAGTTCTTCATAGTATTCCAAGAAAAAATGGTGGAAAAAAAAGTCTAGAAGACTTAATATTAAAAACTAAACACTCCTATCAAAAATCACATGTGCATCATTAATTGAAGTAGGGAATACTTTTATTCAAATTTTACAGGACGTGTAGCGAAAGCAAAAGAGAAAAGCTGCAAATAGGTAACTCACTTCTTACTTTGTCTCCAGTTTCAATATTCCTAGTTTAATTGCATAAAACTGTTCTAAATTACATATCAAGAGCAGATGGAATATGATATCTAGCTGTGAACTTTTGCCAATAATCCTTGAATCACTGTGTTTTAGTTTGTAGGAATTATGAACTGAGATGACTGTTCATGTTCAAATTAATATTTTGATTTTTTTATATTTTATCCTGAAGTAAAGTGTGTACTTCTTAATTTCTTTTCAGTTGTTCCCATCATTCCTCTTAACACAGAAGGCAATGTTCTGGTATAGTCTGCTGAGCTCTTTGACAGCAGGCGTGTGCTCCTAAAGTATCTCTTGCTTGGAGTAGACAGGTGATTCTTTCAAGCTTCATCTTGAGCCTAGTGATAACTGTGACAGCAGCTGTGATGGTACCCAGGGCTTCAGCCTGAACCCCCCACATATGAAAAGTCCAAGGATCATATTTACAAAGCATCAAGTTAAAACTATGACACTTTCTCAGTATATTCATAATGATTCAGTCCATGTTTGTGTTTCATCCGTACTTTCTGTTTCAGTTTGTTTTCTTCATGAACTACTGAAAGAAAGTGATCTGCATATTCTGGACATATCTTGTTATTAAAATTTATGTAAATAAATGTCAATCTCTTTGTATAAAATATTTAAAATTTAAAAAAAAAGTGATGGTAGAAGAAAGGTGCATGAAAGGACAATGCTGATACCAGTCCAATTGGTATCAGCAGTCCCATTGAGGAGAAGAAATGGTAGAGGAATTGCAGTAGACATAATTTGACTCACTTTTGTCACTCTCATTTCTGTTCAGTAGAAATACCATGGCTTTCTGTATCTCCTGTGGTGATTGTGTCCTTTCTTATCAAGCCTGTGTTTTCAGATTATTATTAAAAGTTTCCCTCAAATTGAACCGTTGTTCTGAGTTGTGCACCTGCTGCCAAATCTCTTTGTGGTACTGAATCCATCAGACTTTCTATTTCCTTGAAGCTGCTGCCCTCTTTCTCACAGCTCTTTGATCCCAGCCTCACTGCAGCATTTAAGTAAAAGCAGCAAAACTGTTAATTTCTGAACTGTTATATTTGACAAACTCTCTTCAGTGTGTTGCAGTGTGTATATTCTTTTGTTATGTTTTTAAGAGCAAACTTATTTTCATGTAAAGCATGAAAGAAAACCACTAGCAAAATATCTTTGCTGAGAGTCACAGGCCAAAACTTGACTTTCTTTAGAAAAATTATCAAAAGAATAGATATACACAAAAGGCAAATATTTCAGAGAGCTACATTTCAACAGTCTGTCAGCCTCATCTGGAGTCTTACTGACAGCACCAGTGCTATTGTACTCTTGTTCCAGAATCAATATTTTAATAGGAATTACCATTTTATTTTGAATTTTGATCTTAGAAATGTAGTATTAATGGTTATGTCAATCGACTTTGAATCAATAAGCAAAGAATATTCTTTGATATTTTTTTCTTGAATATCTATGAAAACATTCTTAAAAGTGTTCTTTCAAACGTGTTTTGAAATACTTTAGTGGTTCTAGCTATTAAAAAGTAATCTATGCAGTCAGAATACCTGAAATATAGCAAGTAAAAAATACTAACTCATTCTGTCAGGGAGCTGTAAGGTTCCCATTTGATTGAGAAAAATGAAAAAAATCTTGCTTTGAGGACAGTCTTCATTTAGATTATCTTTTTCCCTCCTGCTATTCCAGGGTCTGGCATCCTGAAGCCAAGTGTCATTTTTACAAAATGTTGCATGCCTGAGTGTTGATTTTAAATTAAAAAGATGTAGTGAGAGGCTTAGATGGTGCTGTGTTCCCAGTCATCTTACACACACAGCTACGCACATCCAGACTCCAGGACATGGTCCTGCAGTGGGAAGATCAGAGATCCACTGCTGCTGAGAGCCAGGGCTGGCTCTGCTGCTTTTTGTGACAAGAATAGCAGCGCTCCCATTTTGTTCACAGCTTTCCATTTGGCAGTTTGGCATATGAGAAGCCGTCTTGGTGATGTCTGTGTTGCCCTTTTCCCCTGCTTCTATCAAAATTTAATCTTTTCTTATTGTTGCAGCATATGTCCATTCCCCAGGAAGAGTAAGTATGTCTATTCTCTGGAAGTCAGTTTCCTATACCCTAAAGCTTTGTGTCATGCCAGGATATACTGCATTAGAAAGGAGAAGTAACAAAGAAATGAGTATCAGAGGTCAACCCATCATCTGACAGCAAGAGGCAAAGCCTTTGAAATGGCTGTAGTTTTGAGCCTGGATGCTGGAAGAGTTTATCTATCCAAAAGCTCTTCAGGCTGACATGAATACATCACTGTGAACTACTTTCTCAGAAGTACATCTTAACTGAGAAGCCTTCAAAAAGCTTCCTCCTAACCCAAATGTCTGCCAGCACTTTTCTGCTCAGGAGCTGATCTTGCTTCAGGATGCAGCCATCCTGCAAACACAGTGGTGTGGCATGGCATGGTATGGGGCTGCATGGTGCTGCCAAGATGCCAAGTGGGGTGGGATGGCAGTGCCCTTTTCAGTACACTCTGGAGAACAAAGTGGCTCCAGCTGTAGAAGTGGAGTCATCCACTGTTTCTCACTGAATAGGAAGTGGCCTCAGCGTTCAGAATGAGATCAAACGCTTTTACTTCATTATTTTCAATGCTCTAGCAGACAGCTAAAGATCATAAATGTAACAGTCCTCAATGTTGCAGTGAAATGCAGGAAAAAAGAGAGCAAATCATTATTTTAAGCAAATATGCTCAAAAAGGTGAGATTGAAACTGTTTTGTATTCAATTATTCAAAAGCAAAAATAAATGCTTGTTTTGGCTACATGTCTTTAGATCAAAAGGAAAACTATCACCTAGATTCTGCTGAATAATTGCTTTCCGGACAGCCCATTTTTTTAATAATTTTGTTTGTCTAATTTTCTCTGTTCAGATACATTGCTCCTTTTTCTTGTGTTAATGTTAATTCAAACATTTGATCTTTTTTGTATGTTATGAACTTCCGTATTTCTAAAGTGTTTCTGAAATCATTCAGCTATCCTTTAATACAAATGTGTGTTGCATTTTTCAAAAGTTACAATTTGCTTATAATATTCAGAAAAATCTGTATTTGTAAATACAAGCACATGACAAAAAAACCCAAAATGAACAATGAAATCATGGCTTGAACAACTCTCCTTAACTATAATTTTCATATTTTCTAGTCTTTCGTATTGTTTCAGTTGGGTACAATAGATATTAATTTCAAAAGTTTTCATCCCTCTAGGATTAATGAAAACCCATGACTTTACATTTTGATAGTAGTGAGGGGATTTTTTTGCCTGCAAATACAGCATGTAAATCTCTTAGATTCTTGTTAAATTGTGTAATTCTGCTTTGAGAGCTTTCAATAATGAAGACACTAAAATTATTAGAAAGAAACTCAAAATACTCAGACATATGAAGAAAAATTAGAAAATATTTCCTGATTTCTTACATTTTATTTCCTGTCTCCTGATGTAGAAATGGAGACAATAAAAAGCTTCTACTCTCATCTGACAGAATTTTGTATTATCTTTCATTAATGCAAATTACAATCTAAGACTGAAGTCAGGAATATGTCCCGGGAAATTTAGAGAGGATCAACTTCTCCTCCCATCTTAGAAAATAACAACATATAAAGCAAACTTTATACCTGAGTCTCAAAAGGAAAACTGAAGGCACTGACACTCTTTGGGTAGGACGCATCTGAGATGCAAACCCAAGATATTATTTCAGTAATTCATATCTTCACATAGTGAAATGACTGAATTAATTACTGTGAAAGTAGCGAGCGACTTACTGTACTGAACAATGAAATGGTATCTCTGGTTTTTTCGTCAGTATCATGGTAATTAATTTTTGTTGTTGTTGATTGTTCGTTAAGATTACATCTGCATGTTATCTTACAATTTTTACAATTTTAAAGTGGTCCACCCTTTATCATAAAGTAGTTTCTGCCCTGATTGTTTTTGTCGACTGACTGATACTGGCTGCAGAACAATTCAAGGGGAGAATGATTATGAAATGTTATACTCTATAAGCAAATAAGCAACTTTATCATTAAATTATAGCTTAGGGAATATTTTAGAAGAGCTGCTAGTCTTTAAATATACATGGCAAAAGCAAAAGAAAAGAGAAAGGAAAAAGAGTTCATTTTACAGCCAGATAACTCTTAATAGAAGTTTTATGTGCTCTTTCACTAGTAACAAAGTTGATAAGAAATATGTAATCTACTGCATTATACCAGGCTCCAGGCTAATATTTTTAAAAATCCTTAGGCTTTTTGTAAAATAATAACTGTAGTTTGGTAAGCTCTTTCTAGTGAAAGAGGAATATTGACTATTCATTAAAAAATAAAATTTAACATATACAATACTCTTTTAATGCATGCAGTGAAATTAATTTTTCATCCAAGTGCATGTTTGCAAATACAGTTTGCACATTTAAGTAAGAAACATTATCTACCGTGCACTGAGCACATTTATTTTGCCTTGGTACTATTTCAGCTCCATCAATAAGAGAAGAGTGCTTTTCATCCCTTTATCTACTTTTGCTATAATGTATCATATTAACTAAGGGTGTATTTCCAGAGCAAAGAAAACCACAAGGAGAAATACTTAGTTTGAAAGAACTCGGTTTCCACAAGTGGTACAAAAAAATGTACCTTCTCTATTCAAGCATTCAGACTTGAGTGCTGTTATTTTGTGACACCATGTTCTTTAACTACTTAGGAGTTTTTTCTCTATGACTGAAATCTAGGCAGTTGAAGATTTTTTTGTGTCAAAAAAAGAAATAGTCAGCTTTTAATAAGTTCAATCGCTGATCAAATTCTGTCTTTTATTGCAGGTCAAAGATGTAATGAAAAACATCATGGCTGGACTGCAGCAGACAAACAGTGAAATGATTCTGCTGAGCTGGGTCCGCCAATCGACTCGCAATTACCCACAGGTCAATGTTACCAATTTCACCAGTAGCTGGTCTGATGGATTGGCTTTCAATGCACTCCTCCACAGCCACAGGTAGGGAAAATAACTTTTAATTATTTCAGTAAGCTTGCAACAGATCGCTGTAGCAGGGATGATGTGTCTGTTATGTGGAGGGTTTAGCTGCTTCCTGTGTGGGAGTTTCATCATTCTTTTAAATGGCTGACTGTTTGCTTTGAACTGAGTGCCGTGTTTGTGTCTTACTGAATCCTCTTGTGGAAGGAGAGGGCCTGGGCTTTTCACAGAACAACCAAATATACTCAGGTTAGACCCTTTTCTTGAATTAGACATGTAGTAGATGAGTACAGGCTTGGCAGCTTTCGAGAAGAAAAAGAATAGATCCGAAACTTTGACTTTGAGCTTGTCTTGGAGAAGATTTTACTGGGGGGACTTAAAGGGGAGAAATGTGGTATTTGTAGAAAACCTCTCACAGTTGCTTAAAGTATGGATTTGCCTCACAAGGACACAGCTGAGGAAGGTAGCCTTTGTTTTCAAAACCTTTCATGTTATTGCACCAGCTTATTTGAGTTCTTATCCTCTCTCAGAAGTTGTCTTCTTCTGGTCTGTGTGTGCTATATAAAACTCTGTCTTTAGAGATTCAGAGATCTCTGGTGATTCTGTGTACTTGGCTGAAGGAAGATGTGCAAGTAAATCTATCTAAAAGGCCTAGTTCCTGAAGGTACAGCTTTTAAAGCAGTATTTCTTTTTTTTCCTCCTGTTGCATTAAAAGCCTAAAATAAAATAAGGCAAAATACATATAGAACCATAGTCTAAGAAATATATGCCTTCCAACTTAAGCAGCGAAGAACTGCAAATATTTATTTCCAGAAGTTTTACCTGCTGTTTTAGCTTTTCTGAATGAAACTGTCTGATGAACTCTAGTGCTGTTCTAATGGACAGAACACTGGCAGACATTTACGGTGGCTGTGCCTCACACCACCATTCCAGTCACAGTAGGTATCTCTTGCTGTGAGGCCATTGTTATCACTGCATGCCCCTGGGAGCCTGGAATCATAAAATCTTTAAGGTTGGAAAAGACCTCCAAGATGAAGTCCAGCCTTGAAACAAATACCACCATGGTCGTTAAACTGTATTGTGAAGTGTCACATCTACTTGTTTTTTGAACACTTTCAAGGATGGTGGCTCCACTGCTTCCCTGGGGAGCCTGTTCTGATGCTTAACCCCTCTCTCAGTGAAGATATTTTTTTCTAATATCCAACCTGACCTCCCCTGGTGTAACTTGAGGCCATTTCCCTTGTCCTATCGCTAGTTGCCCAGAAGAGGCCAGCATCCACATCACCACAACCTCCTTTCAGGGAGTTGTAGAGAGCAATAAAGTCTCTTCTGAGCCTCCTTTTTTGTTTTTTTTTTTCAGATTAAACAACCCCAGTACCCTCAGCGACTCCACTGAGCACTTTAACAGATCAGACTGGACTAAGGTTCAGGAAGTTTCATTTACAAGTGTTGTTTGCTCTTAATGTTAGGAATGAGCATAATCTTGAGGAAGAATTTATTCTACTCTAGAATTTATTCTACTTAAAGGACTTTGTGTATGCCTTTTACCTGCATTTAGTATTTATAGTATTAATTGCTGGCTTTCCCACCATCCTGCCAGTTACTTAACCATGTAATACCTTTTTGTTTTCCTAAAACATTGGCTATATACACCTTATTAAATGGGAAAATGCTGGTTTTAAATCAAATACCGAGTTACTACGTCATACAGGAACTTTGTGATGCAAAAAGGACTGATTCCTACGACTTTTGGTGGTATAGTGTTAAGTCTGTTGCATTGGATGGAGCTGGGGCAGAAAAAATAGATACACCTCAAAGAGAAAATATTTAATTTCAAAAATGAAAGAAATAGTTATCCTGAAATTATATTGGACAATTAATTGTTACTGTAGACTCAGAGCTAAACCCAGTAGCACTCTGTGGCATTGTAACTACCTTGAATTCATTTTCAGCAAATCAGTGCAGCAGAAGGCCAAAGCGGTGTCACATCTTTCCACCTAGAGACAATATCAGACCGCCTGTTTCCTGATTAGGGTATCTGATACTCCGATATTCAGACTGTGTGCTCTGCAGTACCATGTAATATCATCTGGTGTCTGAAATCAGTAATCAGAAATTCCCTTTTGTTCCTCTCTGTAGGAATAGCTTTAGAAGTCAGAACAGAGACATTTACTCAGGAGCAGTCCCTGGTTGGGGAAGGCAGTTGCCTGCCTAAAACCACACTGGGATTATCTAGACAAATCTCTGTGTCTGCGTGTCAAATTTTATGTACTGCTGTGTTCAGTTCAGTGCAAAGTTCACCAGTTGTGAACATTCATTTCCTGCTTACTAGAATTTATGCACTTTATTCAGGCTTTCTAATTCAGGGCTGCAAAACTTAAGCTTGCTTTTGCTCTTCTTCTGTCTGCTGCCATAAATCTTGCATAGCTTTCTGCACAGTGAGCCTATTTTCAATAGAAGTGAAAAAGAATTACTCCAAAGAAGCCTTGTCTCTTGCCCAGTAGTTACTTCACTTATCTGGGAAATGGCAAGTGTGCATTCAGATTCTCTGAGGCAAGTCTCCAAGAACACCAGTTGTCTTCTGGACGTTCATCACTATGGTACTCCCTTCAGAGGAAGACCTAATGTTCTCTGAAGCGCTGAGTCAGTCATTTTTAAGATGAGCCGACGAATATTTTGGTGACCTTGCACTTCATGTTCAGTGTGCGAGAACACCAAATTGTCCTTCAAGATTCAAGATGCAATCAGTTAAACTGCAACACTAAGACACTCAGAAAGTTCAGGGACTGCTAACTCTATCCTACAAAAATAAAAAACCTTCTCTAAGAAGCCTAATTCAGTCATACCAAAATGCAGGTGTATTACATACTTTTTGGATGTCAGAGTCTTGGATTTAGTCCCTAAAGAAGACACCTTGAATATACACTAAGGAAAAATTCAACAGTGGTTTACATGAATTCTCAGAGAAACCTGGTGTCTCACATATCCTGTGCTTTAAAAATATCACATACATAAAATGTCAAGCACCCTGAAAACAAACACTTTTAAATTTAGCTCCTCTGTCTTCTCTGTTTGTTTTTCTGATTCTCTGGTTCTCCTGTTCTACTTCATTCTTGTCCATTTCCTTCTTCTCCATTAAGTTTTGTCCTGTTGTTCTCTTCTTTTGCCTTTCATCCTCTGACTTTATTCCTCTGTATTTAATGAATTCACTTTTTCCATTGTCTTTTCTTCTCCTTCATTACTCTCCCTTTCAGTATCTCTCTTTCTCCCAGCAATTTTTATATTGAAATGTCTCTTGAAGAAATCTACGACTAGTTGCTCTAATTGTTAGAACAACTACACGTGTCTTTATGGTTACTTAGGAAATAATCTAGTATGTATATAAAATCTTTCATTTTTAAATATTTAAAACATACATTCATCATTTATGAAACCTAAAAGACTTCCATGATTTAATAGCAAAAAATATCCTTTACTGCAAAAAGTAGCTTTTCCTTTTGACACTGAAATGTTTGAGTTTAGCCCTTCTTTCAGGAGTAAACTGTAAGCCTTCTGCATTGGCTTCAGACTGTAATTTGCATCCATTGTCTTCATCACATTTAGCTATTTTCAGGAATGGAAGCATTCCTGAATGGAAGTTAGTCAGAAAAAAAGGCTCACTATAGTTTGAAAATCAGGTGTGATAATTGACTCATATGGTGGACCTGGTGCAACAACAACCCCCCAAAAGAAAACCCTGCACACTCCAAAAACCTCAAATTATGCTACCCAATTTTTTTTCTGCAGTATTTAGACTCCCTGAAAGTGAGGGTAGATTTCTTGGTAGCATTAAAGCAATTTATTTTTCAAACCAGGCCCTTTCCTTTAGGGATTGTGAGATTTTCATTTATCTTATATAATGTTTTCAGCAATGAGCAGGTGGCTTTTTGTTTGGTTTGGATTTTTTTTAAAGAGGTTGAGACAGTAATGTGGAATTTGTATCTGGATGAATATTCTAAGCACCGCCTTAAAGGGATTGAAATAAAGTCAGAGACTAGCATGAAGCAGTAACAGTGAGAGCAGAACTCTCACTGGGAAGCTTTATCTCTGATAGTCTTTTAACCCACCAATCACTTGCTTTCAGCTGACTGTTTTGTTTTCATCAGATATTTGTAATGCCCTTTCTCCATCATTTTATAAAGGGGCTATTTTAAGTAGATATTCCCATCTGTCTAACCATCCCTCTATGGACATTTAGGCTCTTCAGCAATTACTTTCAATACTGAGTGTGAGGAGCAGTAGAGCACAGGTTACTTGGCACATCTGCAAGGGCACATCAGTGAGCCCAGAGCGAGAATTTCCAGAATATAAACTTGGCATGTGGTTCCTTGAATGGTATGTTCTGCAGCAGCAGTGAACTGGCACCATCACCCTAAGAATATACAGAAAGTAAAATATTTTGCTAAGGAAGAAAGGTCAGTTCTACTACAGTTGAAACTCTCTCTGCTTCAGGCTGCAGATCACAGAGAGCTTTTCTCATTTACCTCTTGTAATCTTTTCCATCCAGATGGGTATCAGAGAGAGCTCTTTACCTTTTTCCTCTAACTTTGCTGAGAATTTTTTAATTTTTTTTTTCCCCCTGCCCCTTTAATCAGGATTTTGAAGTAGGAACAGGTGGCATTCATTAGATTCCTCCTTGCTTCTGCAAAATGCTTGAACTTAGGCCAGGTGACCGCCTTAGAAATGAGCACTTTACTGCAGCTGCTCCTGTTTCAGGGTGACACAGTGAGGAGGGAAGGAAAATGAAATTAAAAAGAGCTCCTGGATAGAAGTAAAAGAAGTTTGTCTTCAGTGAGTTACAGAAAAAGTAGAAATAAGGGCAATATTGTGAAGAAGTATGAAAATCATTATATTTTAGCAACTCAGTACGTTGTATGTTGGTTACTCTCTCCTGGTTTGTTTTAATTGTGAGAGTGGTGAGGGCACATACAAGATCTCGTACACAAAAGTTGGAACAACAAACCCACAAATTTTGGAGATGGTAAATTTTATGATCTAAATGTGACTGCTTTTTACCTACAGTGCTGGAAACTTTTTGTGAAATAGAACTGTAAGTTTCTCTATTACGAAGTTATTTTATCACAGCACAATTCTATTAGCATTATAACTTAACTAGATGTGGATGCAGATTAAGAAAATGTCTTAAAACACCTATGTTGTTTCCTCATGGTGTTTGTAATTATCTGTGTAATTAATTTTTACTGAAAATCATGTAAGTTGTAAAGGCTGCTTTTTTAAAGGCTTATTATACTTGAAGAAATTAATAAAATACATCACATGATGTTGAAGTATCCTCAGAATGTTTCACTTCCTTCAGAATTCTCCCTCGGGCTAAGTTCTTTGTTTCTCTTAAATCTGCACCTTTGCAAGATTCATTACCTCTTTATCTTTCACTGCCATATGCAACTTAAATAAATTCACCTTAGATACATACAGAAAAAAATTATTTGATTAAGTAAGTATGTTCTTTAGTAAGTAAAGAAACCCATCTCACAAAATCTGTGGTTTTGTTGTTTGGTTGGGTTTTTTTGTTTTTTTTTTTTCACTGCTTATACACTCTTAAAGGGGTAATATGGTCATAGTATTTATATCTGCACTTGTGGAAATTAGCTTTCCCTTTTTGACGAAAATTTAGCAGCTAAGTCTCAGCTGGGAACAGAGCACTATGGTGGGTCAAAGCTACTATACATAGTTGCCTGCTGCATTGGAGTTTTGGTTTATTGCATGCTTTAAATTGGATGGAACCTGTTGGGTTTTTATTTTACCCATGACTTTAATTTCCAAATAAAAATCTGTCTGGATTTGTTTACCCTTAGTATATTCCAGATTCCGTTTTCTTACCCTGACTGATCTAGTTTTGTTGTAAGTTATATAACTGACTGTGTGTGTTAGAGAGTGGAGTCCTTCCTATACTTTACGACAAATTTTTTTTCTTGGAAATATGTTTTGAAAAAATTCAGGTTTGTTTTGCCCTTTATTATTTTATTTTTATTTCTACTGGTTATAGGAATGAACTGTCAGTACAAAAATTATCTTGTGTTCAATATAAATTTTGATTTTTATAATACAAATTTCTCCCTGGAAGCTTTCAGTCGTTTCAGTTTTGGCTTTCCATAATCTTGTCAGAAACTAATACAAGATCAGTGCTGTTTGTGCTGATCAGTGTGTGGCTAGATGAAATTTGGCATGGTCTACTTAATTCTAATTTCTTTGAACGTTCATATGCTTGTGTTGTTCAAGAAGAAGAGTGAAGAATACTAGTAATTTTTCCTTAGGTTTCCTCCCTGTCAGACACGTACCAAACTGCTGATATGAGAACAATTTTCATCTCCCTTTGTACAGTTCGAAAAATTCAAGAAAACAAATGAAGGCAGATAACCTGTATTCCATATTATTTCTTTCTTCTACTGTTTCATACCTGCTCACTCCTGTATGTGAAACTTAGAAAGCTAATAATAGCTGTAATTTGAAATTCTGTTTCCATGTTGTTTCAGGGATTTTTTAAAAGCTATTTGCCATATACCACTATTATTAATCTTCTAGACTGTAATATCTTGTGCAATCACACTTGGCAGTATTGCCACATAAATATCCCCAATGAAACATCGAAACACAGCACTGAGAAGCTGATGCTTCAAGCTGACATTATGACACTCTAATTCTAGTGCTGGTGCTACTGAAATGTGCATAGTCACATATTCTTTAAACAAAGGGAGAAATCTGAAAAATTAAAATCATGTTGGAGTAGGGATTTTTTTTTTTAATTAAGTTGATGCTTGTCAGAGCTGAATTGCAGTAGGTGGGTGTATCCTTTCAAGTTGGTTTGGAATCTGTGGTGCCTGGGTTATGAGCAATACTAAGAAAAGATTGATAAGGATCCTGTCAGTGACTTACTAAGGTTTACTGCTTCTCTTATTGCTGTGTCTCAGAGGGTTCAAATTTTGCCCTCTGTAGTGAGTGTAAAAAGAGATGCTGTGCATGCTCTGCACTGACACATGCAGCATGCAAATTCAACCAAGGTATTGAAGACATAATGTTCTCTGAAGCTTTTGTGTTTGAGTGCTGGAGTGCTTAAAAAAAAATAATCTGTTGAGAATCTGCCCTCTAAAGAAGATGTTATGATAATAACTTTAGCCTGTCTGGATGCATTAGCTTTAAAATTCCCTTCTGGATTGTAAAATTGAGAAGTTGAATCAAATTGTCCCTCTCAGGTGCTATTAATGATGACAGGGGATTTTTTAGGATGAATAAGAAAATATTGTGCCATTCTATAAGGAATAATTGTAAATGTTAATTTTCTTTGCCAGTGGAGTTCTGACTGGTTAGAAGAAAGTATGTTCATGTATATAGAATTTTATATTGTCAAACAGGTCATGATTGTGTGAAGATAATGTGCTGCTCTGAGCACCACAGGTATGGTTAGTACTTTCACCCAAATGCCTATGAAAACATTTGAAGGGCAGGTAGTCCCTTGAATATCATTCTTTCCTTTTCTTGTCCTAAAAGCTTTTGTCACCAAATAATCTTTTTACACTCTAGTCTCTGTAGTATTTGTGCAACATATCCCCACTGAGCTTTCTAGGAAAGTCACAACAGATAGCTTTGTGGTTACTATAGTGTTCTCTGCTAAATATGGTGTATGGGCTTATGCATCCTATGCCAAGTGTTAAATTTGGAGAGAATAAGCAATTGAAGGATATCCATATGCTTGCACAGTAAGGTATAGAAGTGTGGTGGGCTGACAGAGCACCCACACAGCCACTTGTTTGCTTCTCCCCTTGTTCCATCAGGAGAGGGAAGAGAACAGGAGAAATGAAAGCAAGAAAAATCTTGAATGGAAATAGACTTTTAATAAATGTAGGAAAGAAGAACAGAAAAGAAGTGATGCAAAGACAGTAACTGATGCCTGACCAGTTTTCAAGCAGCAGACACCTTCCAAGACAAACATTCCCCACACTACTCACTTCTGTTACCCAGATATTTATTGCTGATTGGGTTATATGGTACAGAATATCCCTTTTATTGGTTTGAGCCATCTGTCCTGGCTCTGTCCCCTTCTGGCTTTTACCCATCCCTACCCTATTCACTTGGGGAAAGCAGAGTGGAGGGGAAAAAGAAGTGTTGATCCTGTGTAAGCACACCCTTCAGCAACAGCCAAACAAATGGTTTGCTCTGAACACTGTTTTAACCTTAAACCCAAAACACTGCATCATATGGACTGCTCTGAAGAATGTTAATTATGTATCCCCAGTGAAAGGAGGATGAAAAAAGTATCTGTATCGTGAATGCGTGTGTTTTAAGTACACAAACCAGTCTATGAGATCACAAACTTAATGCTTCCAGGCATAAAAGCAGAGATTACTACATAAGTTTCCTCTCCCTATGTCATCCTGTCCCCAGACAAATATACTATTTTGAAGTTATTCTTATGTGGGAAGGAGAAAACTCAACTTTTAATATTTAAAAACCTTTGCACAGAGAAGGAAAATAACTTGGAATAATTTAATTGTTACTATGTAAATCACTCCCTCCTCTGAAAAAAATTGGACAGCAAAGGTACATAACTTGGGAATTATTATTACATAAATGACATTTTTCCTTTACTCTCTTGACATTATTACAGCATGATGTAGTGAATGTTTTTGCCATTTATTATAGGTTGGGAGACTATTTAAAATTAACTTTTAAAATTAATAAAAATATAAGTAAATCTGTCATAACTAATTGCCACATTTTAATTTGTGCAAATAACATACTTGATTTATCTGTAGTTGAAATTATATGTTTAAATGTTTTCTGATTTAGAACACTGTATCAAAGTCCCTTGCTTGATAACAAATTCTAATGTCCTAATGGATAAGTTTTAAATGAAGGGTCAAAGATCAGGGGATGTTAACATTATTTATACTGCAAATGGTGCAACTGATAATACGAGGTCCCAGATTGTGTATCTGAGCTATAATTCAGTTTTGTTTGTTCTGTCTTTTCCTGCAAGAGCATGTAAATTGTACTCTACTGCTTTTACACTGATCAGCTAAAACAAATAATTGGACTACAGTTTTATGCTCATCTGAAAAGTGTGAACTTTTCTAACACTTTCGTTAAGCTTATCGCTGTCTACAGTTACCTGAAAGGGTGTTGTAGCAATGTGGTTGTCATTCACTTCTCCCAGGTAACTAGGAATAGGACAGGAGGAAATGAAGTGAAAAGCTGGTGTCTGGGGACAGGAGGAAGGCTCATTAATGGCCTCAGCAGTTTTGTCCTGTTTGGCTGCCACAAGCCAGTCCCAGCGTGAATGGCCACAGCACATGATCTTTCTCATCCAGGCTCTGTTTGGGACAGGAAGAAAGGAACAAACCCACTGTGGGCATTTGGGCAGTGACAGGAGCAGAGTGCAGCAGGTGATTTGGGGGAGTGAGGTAACAGGCTGTTGGGACTCCATGGAAAATAGAGATGGGGTTCATGTGATTGTGACTGACAGATGAGAATAGGGTGCAATCTTACTAGAAACCAAGCCTCGTTAGTTCCAGTGCCAAGTGAACAAGACCTTTGATTAGGCAAATAAAAAAGCAGTAGCTGATGCTGATGGATAGCCTAAGAAATACATGACTAAATCTAAGACTGAAAAATAAAACTCTTACTCTTATTTTTGCTGTAGACCAGACCTATTTGATTGGAACGCTGTTGCTTCTCAGCAGTCACCTGTACAACGATTAGAGCATGCGTTCAACATAGCCTGGCAACACCTGGGCATAGAGAAACTCCTTGATCCTGAAGGTGAGTACAAGTTACCTGGGTTTTTTCCTCTAAGTGGAAAATCAATTTTTCCATGCATTTGGCACTAAATTATTTTTTTTTTGCACAAGAATTTAACAATTTGCAAAATAAATTATAAACTGAAGCAAAATCATTTATCTTTTAATGTTATCTTTTTGCTCTATTGAAATAGCATAACACTGCTGGTATGCTCTAAAGCAGTTTTTTCTTTAGCTTTGGGACCAGAATTTTTACGTGTATGCACTGAATTTAAGGTATCTAAATAAGTTTTTGCCTTCTGTTTCAAATATTTAGAGCATCCACAGCTTTTATATCTTTTCAAAAGATCTTAAGTTTAAATTGCCTTTTAATATATATATCCAAAATGTGTATTCAAACTCTAGAGCTCGTATCTTTTAAATATGACTTATACATCTTTGTATATTGAAATTTTATCAGGATGACATGTCTCATATCACTATCATTTAATCTTACATATAATAGAATTGCCTATTGTACCTTAACTCTATCTTCTATATGTCCTTATGCAGTCATGTTTGATAGGTACCTTGGTTTTCATACAATATTTGTAGTTTTATTTATTTGTATGTATTTTTTGCCATACTCTGCACTGCTGACAGCCTGACTGTCCTCAGAGGAAATTTCTCAAAAATATTTTACTATAAAGCAGTTGGAACAGCCATTTGCTTTTTATATATGCCTGTGTCTACGTGTGTGTGGTATATCTACACTTAAACTTTCTTCTTAAAATAGATTAGTGAAAGAGTTATTTTCTTTATGCAAGAGTCACTTCTGATTAGACATTTTTATTCTGGTTTTGGCAAAGATACTTGCAGTTGTTTAGCCAACAACTGAAAAACTCCTAAGAGTTGGTGGTTTTCCAAATGTCTTCTGTAATTATTTGCTATTCAGTGTTGTAAATCACTGTGTTGGCTGCCACCTATATTTTCGTTTTCCCCCTAGTGTAAACTTTTCGAAAGGTAAAATAAATTCTGTACCTATTTGAAAACATGAATTTGTGGAACTAACATCTTTGTTCATGATAATAAATTTGTTCCACGACTGAAAAACAGAATTACTGGTATGTAAGCAAGTCAGAAATCTTGTTTGAAGGTTCTAGTATACTCTTTCTCTAATTTTACCTTTTATATTTATGACGCTTCCTAATTAGGTACTTAATGGCATGTTGGGTAACACTCTCTTCTCTGGCTACAAAGTGCTACTCTTAGGGAATAGGGATAGGGAATGTGCAGTGGTGAAACATTATGTTCATGTAACTTAATACTTGTCAAAACAGTACCTGCGTAATTTTTGAACACATTAAAATTTGGTTTTGTTACTTAAATGTTTGCTGTCTCAGTTTTGTGAAAATACTAAGTAGAAAGGAAGCCACTATTCAGTAAAGACCTATTCTGCAGCCATGTGTGGCAGTCAAAAAGGAAAACCTTTGGGGTTTTTGGTCTTGTGAAGTTACTGATGATTGATACATATTGAAACAGATGTCTAGGGGTCTATCTTAGCAATTAGGTTCTGAAAAGTAAATAGCTATATTCTGCCAACTTTGGTTTTCTAGCTTATTTATGAAGTTCATTTGTTTCTGAGGTCACTGGTATTTTAAGTCCCATGAGAAGTAGTCAGTTTATTTCTGAGGCTGTTAATATTTTAAGTCTATCCCATGAGCAGCTTTTAAAATGTTGTTTCAGAATTGGATCTCCATTTCAATCACCAAAGTGGTTAAGGTTTTTTTAAGAATTTCTTGTAAAAGCAGTATTGTGTAAGTTAAAGCTTTCTGATTTTGATTCATGAAGAAATGATCATTCTTGTTGTTATCCTTACTTATATTATTAGGAATGCTTTTTTATATCAGTAGTGTATCTTAAAGAAGGGTTTTTTGTTCAGTTTTTAAACAAGTAAACTTACCCTAGAAGATTATATTTATACTGGTAATACTTACATCTTAAAACACAGAAGAAAACACTTGGCATCTCCAATAGAAGTCTTTTTGTGTCCTTTAATCATCTTAAGAAATTCCTTTTTTTTTAACATGTGAGTCCTAAAGTAGTTTGACACAATTGTTGAGTTCCTGTTTTGACTTTTATCTTGTCTTTGAAGCTTGGTAATGTCTTCACAGAGTATGTAACCTTACTAACTTCCTTAACTAAGTCTTTCTGCTTTAAAGCTTTCCTTTAAACAAAATTAGCTAAGGAAAGATTGTGATTAATCACCTATTATCTGAAGATAGTGCTTTTATATAAAGTCCCAAAATCGGCTATATATGCAGTCTAGATTAAATTCTGCAAAGCTGATCTGCAATCAGAATGTTCATAATATTGGGGGGAAGAAGCCAATAAACTCGTCTGCAAGAGTAAGATATGTAGTAGAAGCTTTATTCAAGCCTTTTCACTTTCCTTTTCAGACAGAAGATATGAGAAAGCTGACACAAGTATTTTAAATATATATTAATTGTTGATTCTTTGTTTTGATGTTTGTTTTTTTTTTCTCCTTGATGTTGGAAATGTATGTAGAAAAGCAAAAGGGAGAAGTTTCTTTCCTCTCTTCTGCCACGAACTAAAAATGGGAGATTGAGCTCTATTTGGATTCAGAAGTTGAACATACAGTAGGTTTGCTGACGACACCAATCCAGGAGGAGCTCTGAACTCCCTTTAGGCTAAGGAGGTCTTACAGAAAGTCTGGATAGACTAGAGAGCTGGGTATGAAATTTAACGAAAGCAAGTCCTGGATTCTTCACCTGGAATAGGGTAATCATATAATGTGCAAACTGGGGGATGAGAAGCTCAAGAGCAGCACTATGAAAAGAGATCTTAGGGTTGGATTGCTGGCAAGTTGAACATATCTCAGTAATGTGCCCTGGCAGCCAGAAGAGCCAACCATGGGGTGCCTCAAGCACTAGTGGTTGTCCCTTTCTCTTCTGTGCTGGTGCAGATTCTGTGATTCCAGTGGTTCACCAGTGGCTGATCAGACACTGGAACAGAATCCCCAGTGAAGCGGTCGTGGCACCAAGCCTGCCAGAATACAAGGAGTCTCTGGAAAATGCTCATTCTCTTATAGTTTAGTTTTAGGTAGAACTGCAAGGAACAGGGAATTGGACTCAGTGGTATTTTTGGATCCTTTCCAATTCAACATATTCTATGGTCCTTTTGATTAAATCTTGCCAGTGAATGAAATGTAGGCAGGTTTAAATATCTATGTGGTGTTCATTACTGTAGTGTATGAAAGATAAGAAAATATAAGATTAGGTAGAGGAAATTGGTGGATGTTAGCAGGCAGGATTCAAAAGGAAAAATATGTTTGCAAATTGAACTTTTCAGGTTGAAGTATACCTGTGTGATTCACAATGACCTTCTGTTGTAAGACATTTATGATTATGCAGCTAAGATATTTTAAATCTTGATAATGCTCTCTATGATCCTTTCAAAGAAGAAATAGGTATTTTCTTTGCTCAAAACTAATATTTGTTGCCAAATATTACTTGCCCAAACCAGATCACTTTTATACTGATTTCTGTTCAGATCTGAATGGCAAAGCTAGTTTGTGGGAAAGCTTTTACCATAGTAATGTTTATTTTTTAGTTCTATTTTCCTCTTTTAAAATAAATAAATAAAAATAAAACTATTAATACAATTAAGGAAAATTTCTGACTGATTTCTGGCACTTTTGTGATGACTGTTGTAGTTTTCTGGGTGTCAATTTCGGAAAATATACTAAAGTCTATTATATATCTTGTTGAGTGCCCACTCTTTCAGGAGCATCTTTTTAAATTTCACCATGCAAAGAACAAGACAAGCAAACAGCAATAGCTGTGGTCAGCAGCACACAGTAGTTATGTGCTATTGGCTGTATAATAGCTTTTACCCTTTATTTTGGCATAAAATACACATGCAGAAGGATCTTTTGAGGAACAGTAGGGAATGATCTCAGAAACTGAGTCTGGGAATCCATCTGAGCTCTCCTTTCTTCGTGCAACAACTGAGTGTGAGTTGGGTAGCACCAGCCTCAGAAGTGTCTGTGAGCTTCCTCCTAGCAACAAACATCTGATTCTTGGTTTAATGAACTTGTCCCTGCTGTCATTTTCTTGGGTCTTATGCTTGTTTGTGCTAGCCCAATAATAAATAGACTGTGAAGTTATATAACGGCATTTCTGCTGTCCTTTTTAGGTAAAGCAATTATCCAGTTTCTTATGCTTTCTCTAGCCTAATAAAAACCTCATTTAATCTGTCCCAGTCACATTTTTTCATATTTTTTCCTTAATTTACGCTGATGACATGAGTTTTTGGCATCATTATTAAGTGATAATGAGACTCAGACAGTTTTCCATAACTTTTTTTGTTTGATCTTGACTTTCTATACTTCTGTATCTCAACAGTAATGGATTCTACCGTATTGGAGCACAGAGAAGAGAGAGGCCAAAATACTGTCAGCATCATAATTCTTGAAGTTGTTAACCCTGTCTGTACCCAGTAGTTGTATATGGTTTCTCAGTTTTGTATAATGTTTTTCAGTTCATGTTACTACCCTTGCTGATATGACTCATGTCAAGCAAGTATGAGAAATTGTGAGTTTTTCTATTATTCCCTACAATTTAGAAATGTTTTGCCTCATAGAGTGCCAGTGTGGGGGATATTTTTATTTTTTTAAAAGGCAGGAGGGAGACAAGTAACAGGAACTACATTTGATAGCATGCTGCTGGCAACAGTCACAGAAAATACTGGCTTAAGCTTAGAAATCATTATTTCAGTTGTACAAAATCTTTATAATGGTTAGAAAATAAAATGAAAAAGGATTGTTTTCTTAAGTCTCCTTCTGGTTCTCAAAGTCAGGAATGCTTTTGATTAAATATGAGGGAAGTCTACAGGATTCACATTAATGAGTACAGCAGTAACAGCACAACCCTTTAAGTTTTGTTTTACTGATTGTCAGTACAAATTGAAGCTCTAATGCTGGACAGATCCTCATGCCAAAGACAAATACTTTGTCTTTAGCTTGTAGCACAGCTATGAAATGCAGAACAAGAGGAGAGCTACTCAAATACATTCAAAACTAAAAGTGGAATAGGTAAATTTTTGTATGCATGAACTTGTCATACACATAGGTTTTCCAAGTGGTTGCTATAGTGTCTATATTGGGGTTGTAATATTTTACTCTACAATTTCTTTTGAGAAAAATTTGCCCCCAAAATTAAACTCCATTTCTTCTTTACCTACTGATAAGGTGGAAGTGATGCCTTTTCTTTCTCATCTTAAGCAAATTAAATAGTCAGCAAAAATGGTAAATTCACTTGACTCCATCTAAACCCACTTTATCTTTCATATTTATGAATAGATTTATTACTACCTCTTTGACCTGTGAGCAATTGAATTACCAAGAGATGACTTGACAATCAGTAACTTTTAGAGATTTCCATGGAAATAAATTACTTGAAGTGTACTGCATTTAGAGCCTCAAGGACAAAATAGGCCCTTCCTCTTATGAGTGGGAAAATTTAAAATAACTGTGATTTAATTTGGAGCAGGGCACGTATGCTAGAAAAGAAATTGTAAGATTTTCTATCACAAGGGGTTTGCAGCTTATACTATAAATTGAAGTGCTGAACTTGAATTATAAAGAGCTCTGTAGTAACCTTGTATAGCAGCTGCTATTGTTAATAGTTCAGAAATGGTTAGATCAGTATCCAGAAGGCCTAAAAGTAGAGATGAAGGTGGACTTTTCTACCTCTGTTTTGACTGGGTAAGGAGCAATGCCTGTGTTCTAAGGGGCTCCAGGCCTCTCTTGACTTGTCAACCATAACTTTAGCTCCTTGTTTTAATGCAGCCCAGAGCACAGAGCTATGGAAAACACATCGGAGCTGACAGTATGCTACTGAGGAATCTCGACGTTGTGAAATGTTGTGTATTTCTCAGCTGAAATGTGTTAAGGAATCTTTAACACTGTGAATGCTTTTTCTATATGTCTTGTTACTCTGCTTGGTGTGTTCTGTCAGTAAGAAAGACTTCACCATAGGTGTCACATAAAGGCCCATATGCCATCTTTTGGACTTCCAGTAATGCTTCTCTGTTGAAAGCCAGGAAAAAAAGGACTATTACAAAGAGCCATGTGTTAAGAAAACACATGTAAACAAAATTTGTTAGCCAGATCTTCAGGTTTTTTTTATCCTCTAAAAATATATTTTATAGCATTTGAGATCATATAAAGCAAGAATTCTTAACTGATTTGTCATGCATCAAAGAGAAATGGGAAAATAGTCCTTTCCCTACGGAACTTCTGACAAAGATTTGTTTCTGTGTATATATAAATAAGAAATAATTTTAAAATTTGATTGGTTTTCCTTTGGTCCAAATTTCTTTTCTGTTAAGGTAAGAAAAAGTAACTGACTTTTGCAATTGATAGAAATTGTGGAGAGCTAAGATTCAAAGGATACACAGGAATTTTGAGTGCTTTTTAGATTGCATTAACGCAAGTAATGGTGTAATGGTGTTAGGAGGAAGAGGACTTAATAAACCTTTCATCTTACATATATCATATATATGCTAGTACTAAATACACAACCTAGCAAGGATAAGCTAACAAATTATGGAAGCAAGATCCTGATATAACAGGAATTCAGATGCTGAGTGTGAGTCTTATTGCCTTCTTAATGTCTGACTCAGTAGTTCTGTAATACAGTAACACAAATAGTGTAAAGCTAAATAAAGTGTGTGTGTTTTTCCATTAATGCCTTGATAAGCCTCAAAGCATAGGACCAAAGAAATGAGAACTGACTTGAAAAACACGAAGAATCTAACAGCAATGATACCTATAAAGTGTTTTATTAACAAAAGTTGGGGCAGTACTAGTATAATGAATGGAGAATGGGTATCCACATATTTACACATGATGGTCATGTTTATCTTGGATTTTTAGTGATGGTCTAATTCAGGCATACTGCTATACATTTCCTTAACAATGTCACAGTTTATAGCAATGTTGTTTATTTAAATTGGTAAGCCTCAGTGGCCACAGCTGCTGTTCTTCCTGTGATGCTGAGAGCATGGTGAACGAGGTGCTGTAAAGACTTGGGTCATTTCTTACCTAAATATTCTGTCCAGCTTCTTCCAAGGTGAGGAGGAGCAGAGTGAATCTCTGCTACTGAGCTGCAGCAGGAATTGGAGTGGGAGGGAGAGATGGGCAGCAATATCAGCCTGCAGGTTAGACCTTGTGGTGAAACTGGGTATTGCAGGTACTGCAAAGAACACAGATATTTTCTGATAAATTTTTGTTTTTTAAATTTTCAGATTTAACACACTCTACCACCTCGTACTCTGAAGCTTGCACACATGTAAAAAAGAGTGATAGTCTAAATACTATTGTTCTTCATATCTAAGTGCTACTTCTATAAGTAGCCTCCTGATCCTGCTTAAGCAGACTATTTTCCTCTTTGGTGCATGGTCTTCCAGTTACCTGTGGATTTGCAGTTCTCCAGCTTGCTTTTCTGATTTTTGGGTTTTGTTTGGGTTTGTTTTTTTTTTTTTTTTGGTTGATTGGTTGGGTTTTGTTTTGGATTTTTGTTTGGTTTGGTTTTATCGGTTTTTTTTAATTATTCACAACTTGTTTATAATCTTTTGTATCTGTTAATATTCTGCAATCACAGTGCCTTAGACACTCTGACAAAGCATAATAATTGGTGTAATCTGAAAAGTAAACACATAAGTTTCATTGCCACTCTATCACAGTGTGTGTACTTTTCTGTCTGTTGCTACTAATACTGTGTTTTAGCATTTTTTTTCTAAATAAATCTCTTATGTAAGAGTATTAAAATATCAATCCAGGTTCAATTTTCTGTTATTTCTTTGCCAAATTCCTTGTGCAAATATATTGTGTCTTCTGCTGGGACTTAATATGTCTGTAATCTATGCTTTACACTAAAATTATGGGTTTTTTTTAAAAAAAAACTGTAATTTAATGAATGAAGCCCTTTGGAACTGTGTATACAATTCATAGTTGCTCAAAATAGTCATTGATGAAAGACAACTGTGAAGAGATCAATTATAACAGATTTATGTTTTCTTATGCATCAGGGCAGATAATAAAATAAGTATATGCTTGTCTTATAATTACAAAGGAAGAAGGAGGATTATCTAGGTAAACGTTCAGCATAGAGTTAAAAAGTTTCTGGTAATGCTTAGCAATGCATATGTCTGTTCTCAATATTTTGTCTTATAATAATTTAAAAAGATGTAAAAGTATTGTATTTACTCAGCTAACAAAAATTCTATATTAAACTTTCAATTAACTTCAATTGAAGTAAGAAGATTTATCTGTTAGAACAGGTTTTAATCTACTTATTTTAAGTAAAGTGTAGCTCTTCAAATGAAGAGTGGCTCAGAACAAAACCCACTGCTTTGATCTTAGAATCCCAGTTCCTACAAAAATATGCCATGTAACTTCAGCATTGTTATGCATGTACAATTATATGTATAATTTAAAAAAGGCTTTTTTCAAAATAGAGATGGTTCATATAAAGAGTTGTGGAGTATGGAAGATGACACTTGGAAGTTAGCGCTCTGAAAATCTAGAGGACCTTGGCTTAAAATTAGGGAAAATCCCCCTATTTTATATCTAAATATACTGGTTTTTGTTGTTCTTTTTGGTTTTGTTTTTTGATAACTGAAAGAATTTGCTCTATTTAGAAACGCTGTAGCCTGTATTGCACTGTGAAGACACCATTATCTGCCTGTCTGTTACTGATTTGAAAAGCTGCCAAAGAGATTACCTAATTTAAAAGAACTCCCATGGGTATCTTGAGACTTGTGATTTTTTAATTTTTGCCACCAATGGAAGGATGATTAAGATATTTACCTGCTAGGAATGAATTATGTTAATTGGTGATGTTAGAGTAAAATCTCTGGTTTGGGGATAATGAGATTTAATGGCTTAGACTTTTGAGGCAGGCTATCCCCACTACCCCTCTGAATACAAAGGGACACAATTTTTGCCAAACAAGAAATATAAAACCTGGCAGCAGGTCAGAAGTTTGACCCACATCAGCCAACATGCTGAGCCTTGTACTGGGAACAAAACATTGATTTATGTACAGAAATAATATACGGAGCTTAAACATAAATGCCATATAAAGACAGTTGTTATATACTGTGATTGGAACTTCTGGTTTTGTTTTGCTACAAAACAATAAAGAAAAAAAGGGTGGAGGAGGAGGTGGTTGTTCAAATTTAAAAGTTACCATTTAGTTCCTCTAGAGAGACACTACTTGTATCTTTGCCAGTTGACGTTTGTTGTTTATTTTTCAATGCTGATAATTGTCATAGGTAGAAAAAGTCTCTTGTGTGTGAGGAGAACTATTATATTAAATCTTAGTAAATCCTTGTGCCCCAAGTGGAAAAACTGGACTTGCTCTTACTGGTGCTTGTTATCAGAAAGTAATTTGAAACATATTTATTGACCAGGTGGTGGAAAGAAAAAAAATTGAGTTGAAGCTTTTAGAAAATAAATGGAAGGAAGAAATTAATCCAAATATTTTGGGTAGAATTATTGTAACTGAACTTTAATCTCTAGACCAGAATCTGACATCTGAGTTGGTTTCTTAGATTCTGTAGGCGTAGAAGATCCACATTTTTGAGTCATCTAAAGTGCGTCTTTTGGCCCTGTCTCTGAGCTAGTTTGTGTGCATAAGCCCAACTTTGTGAGCTGTATCACAACCTTTAAGCATGACTGTCTTGAGATACATTTTTTTGAAAAGACCATAAGAGATATAATTCTCTTTGTAGTGATTTTCATCTTCAGTTGACATTCTTCCATAACAAGGCAGCATATCTAAAGCCTAAATTAATTTCCTTATCACCTCAGTGTGTCTGTGTTAATCCTGCAGACAAGACATTCTGGGCACTGTAATGGCTTTCCTGTACAGAAATCTGATCAGGAAAAAACGGCCTTGAGAGAGGAATTTTCTCTTTTTCATACAATGAATGTTATTTTCAATTGATTTTAAAAAGAACAGAAGGTAGTGCTTGAAATGATTGAATCCAGAAATACAAAAAAGAGTCACCTATCCTCAGGCACTTCTTGCATACTTAATATATTAAAATGAAAGTGTATAGAAAGCAGGACTACAGAAACTTGCTTAGTTTTTTTTTTTGAGTTCTTTTCCAATTTTTTCTGACTTTGAGGTTCTCTGTTAAGAGAGGAAGAAACTATTATCATAATCTTCATAGACGATGGTGGGGTTATTAATTTTCTGTTCTTTCTGGGGATTATTTGCTTTGCAAATAAGGGAGAAAGCTGTCTCTAAATTGCTGTAAAACTGTAAGCTATTGTTATGTATGATTTTCTGTGGCTTCATTGAAACAATGTAGCTTGAGTAACCTTGATTCAGTCATAGATACTGAAGTTGAAAAGATTTATGTAAAGTTCTCATGTGTTTGACTGATAAATGGAGCAGGTATTTATGGGATCCTACTTTGTCTGTTTTCTTCCAGTATTTTTTTTTCCCATTTCCATCTCTTAGTTTTTAAACTGATGACTTAATGATCAGTGACCTTCATGGTCGTTACTTTCTGGCAGCTTGGAGTAAAGAAACTGACCAAAATTAATGCCACAAGAGAATCATGACATAAAAATTAAAATGTATTTGCTTTTTGGTAGATATAGGAAGGAATTGTTTTATGACATGATTACAGCATAATTTCTGTCACAATTTCCAGCTGGAATCCAACCAGAAGAGTGATATTTATTGTTAGGATATTTATTGCTTCCTTGCAGGAAGCAGGTTGTACACTATCTCTGCTGGTTGTGATTGCTCTACTTGTCATAAAATTTACTGATACCTTATTTAGTGCAACAATATCAATACAGAAAAAAATTTTATGAATTAATGAGTCTATATTGGTACAGTGTATTATAGTCTCTGTGAACAATATTTGTGAGATATGACCTTTAGGGGTTACTGTGCTGAACAGCTGAAGTGGCACCATAAAAAAAAAATCAGCCTGACGCAAGGAGAAGCTACTTGAGCCACAACTAAAGGGATCCTCTGAATGTGAGTCAAAGGGTAGGCTTACAGAGTGAATTGAAGTGGGGTTTTTTGTAGCCTATGTTTTAAAATGATACTGTGATAAGCAGAGATAAAATGGTGTGAATCAGTTGTTGTGGCTTTGGAGCAAATGGACTGATGCTCCTGAAACTGCTTCTAAGTCACTAAGGAGCAAGGGAATCGTAATGGATAAGGATAATTGCTCTCTGATACACGTCATGGCCATTTTTCCCCCTTCATGAAAATAGTAGTTTGTTGCAGTCTGGAATCGTGCTTGATTATGCTATGACTACATAGTTTCTCTTAAATAGGAAGCTTTCAAGAACTTTCAAAGAAGTTATAAATATTTCATATTTCTACTTTAATATGCCTAAGACCTCAGGATTGAAACCAATGCTGTCTCTTGTAACAAAGTCATTTAAATATAATGGAGGCTTAAATAAAAATAGTTGTAGCAATGGGCAAAATAGAATATCATCAATCATGTTGAATTTGAATACATTAAGGCCATATGAAGTGGTTCTTGGTATATTTTTATGCAAAGCCTACACACAGCTCTGAACTTGATGAAAAATCGCCTCTGCTCTTGTGTATTTGCTAAATGACTTCTCCAGGAATCACTGTCTAATGATGTCTAAAAAACCATTCAAGTTTCTCCATTACTCACTGTTATAATACTTTACAGTTTAAATGAGAGGAATTTAAAATCTTTCATTATTATAGGGTTGTTTTGCTGTGGTGGTCTCCCTGATTTTTGCACAGCCATGTAAATTATCGCTCTGCCTTCAGAGCTGCCATGGAAAAATAGCAGTCAGTGATCTGCCTTCCTGCATGATTGTAGAGCACTGGTCATGCTTAAGGCAAGACACTTGAAGCTATCTGAGACTGTAATTTGCTGCCCATTTTCTGAATTATTCCTGCCAGAGACCCTCATGGGTCCTTTCTGTTGTCCATGGTCAGGTTTCATGTGTAAATGTGCAATGTCATCTTGTGACACATAGTCAGAGAGTGGCCAGAGTACATTCGTGGACCAGATGCTGAAGAGCAGTCAGGGGATTAAAATTTCTGCAAACAGCAATGACTCAGTTCTGGAAAATATGGGACTGAAAGTTGCATTAAATGCTGGAGGAGAAAAAACCCCAAATAATTGTGTCTTTAAATAATATTGCTTAAAGATATTTCTGTATAGGAATAATTAGAAGGACTATCTCTGTGAAGGACAGTGATAAAACGACCGAAACAGTTCTCAGTTTCTTTGTATGCAAAACTGCATTTTGTTTAAGCAATAAAGCATCCTACTCTTTTGGGGAAAGACTTAAGGATGTCAGAGAACTTAAACTGCAAACTTTAACTACAGAAGTGAATGTAGAAGGAATATTTCTCAGGGCTAACATGCCCTTTTTAATAGGGGTTTTCTATGGTAGAGAAAGCTAAAGAAATACTTGGTGCTAACTTAATTCTCATAAAAATTATTGTGTTTGACAGTTTCAGAACTCACATACAATACATTTGAAGTTTAAAAAAAATAAAATATTATTTCTGCTTGTATCTTTAGTTTACCTCAACTCACAGGACCATGATAGAGTAAGATCTATTTAAGTGAATTAAAGTGAATATGATGAGGCAATGGTGCGTATGTGACCTTTGTTTGCTCTCCTGATATAACTTTTGTGAGTTCTCTATTCACATGGTTCTCCTCTGTGACTACAAACACCAGTAGATTGCCTCCAGAGGGATAATCGGCCTCTAGGAACAAAAGTCTCTAGAAGCATATTTATAAACTGGTGTATTAGTTATTCCTGCTTGCAGGGAGTGAAAACTAACTGCTGACAGGAGCAATGGTTCAGAAAAATATCCTATAAGCTAGTGGAATTCCACAAATTGTTGTCTGGGGATACCAGGAAGACTGGATAAAGTTCAGATGCTCTGTTGTCTGTGGACTCCATGGTAAATACAGAGTCATTCCCCCAGTGTCACTAATTGATAGTATTTTATTAACTAACGGGGTTTTGCATATTTATTAAAAAAGGGTTCAGTTGTGAAATGAAAACTAAAATTTAAGAGGTTGTGTTAAGGAGAAATTGTGTGCAAAAGAAACACAGCATTAGAATATTAATATGCATTGAATTCTACTCAGCCATAAATGGTTATCATATAGAAAATATCCAGGATGGCACAGCAGAACTCCCTCATGCTTACATGTACTCTTCTAGCATTGTTTTTTATCTGTAGCTTACTCTATGAATATTTTTCACTGTATGCATAAATGCATAAATTATGCCATTTCTGCACTTAATGTTCTGTGCTTTTGATTATTTTTTTCTATAACTTAGCACTGCACTTGTCTTAAAACAGCTTCTGGGAGGTAAGTATTAGGAATGGAGAAAAGTTAAGGAATATTCCAAATGTACCTATTGTGTGTTCTTATGTGCATTGGCATTAGTATTCTGAATTAATACATACAAAGTTAAAAATAAGTATTTGATGTATTTGACCTCCAAAATTCAGACTGATCTCCTTTCTTTTGACCTTCAATGTTGTGTGAACTGTGTGTTTGTATAGGTGGAGCTTTATTGAACAATACTTGACCTGAGACAAGTATTTCTTCTGCGTTAGGAATGCACTATTTGCCTTTACCTTTTAACTTTGGGAAACACCAGTCTTTCAAATAACGCAAAGAACACTGGGAGTGTTTTCATGAGAAGCCTTTTATTTCTCTCTATCTTGCACATGATGTGGACAAATGCAAAGAGTTACTGTTCTAGTTTTCATGTTTCTAGCTAGAAAATTCCTACTTCTAAACTGGAGTAGTCTTGGATGCTAAGTGGGGATGCATGTGTAAAAAAATGTGTTGGAGAGTTATTTGACAGGTGTGAAGTTTTCTTTATTCTTTGACAGTAATCATTTCCATTTAAAATTGATAGATAAAGCTATTTTTTGTCAAAAAGTACTACCAATAGGCAGCAATTTTAGTAAAATGGTAGATGGATAATAGAACATACTACTATTTACCAAAAAATATGTGTACTGAAATTATAGGCTCATGGAATTTCCTGCAGAAATGTTTTTCTAGCAAAAGATGAGCTCAATCTAACTATGAAATTTATGCAGAAGTGTTTTTTCCAAGGAGAATTCTGTCGGAGAACACTGTCTCAAAGGCTGCCAGAACAGCCACGATGAACAGTTTATCAATACCCCAAACGGACAATTACTTCAGAACTCACAAATTCATGCTTTATCCCTTTGAATTTGTATGCTGTATTCTGATTGGTTGCGGTTACCCGGTTACTGGTTTCCCATTGGCTGTATATTCCCTATTTCCCATTGGCTGGCTGGTGATGCAATCCCAGCGTCATCATGTGAGGCTGGCCATGCCCCATCTGTATTCCCCTCCTTCCCTGTAAGCCCTTCCCCTCTTGCCGTGATCCACCCCCAAACTCCTCCCACTTCCCAAGCTCCTCCCTGACCCTATATAAGTCCCATGCTCCCATGAATAAAGGACTTCTAGCCTCATCCCACCATCGGCTTGGACCGTCTCCTTTCCTTCCTCCCCCCCGGCACGCGGCAGAATTCCTTTGCATATGCAAATACTCAATATCTATCACATTTTTTTTCTTCAGTTCACTGTTAAGCTTTAAAGAGTTGCAGTGCATCAGCAGCAAAAGGAAAGCAAAAGTGAAACAGAGGAAACTGGTCCCCTAGTGCTCAGGGATGCAGGATGAGGCTGTGAGTTGATGTCACTGGGAGGACACACGCTAACATTTTCAAGAGGCCATGGCATTTGAGGGTAGTTCCTGATGACTGGAAAAGTGAAAATAACACAGCTGCCTTCAGAAAGGACAAAGAAGATAATCCAGGAAACTTCTCTGTCATGAGGAAAATTATGGAGCCAGTTCTTCCAGAAACTCTGTCTAGATGGATGAAGAATAAAAAATGTGATTGGAATCAACCAACATGTTTTAGATAGGGCACACTAAGCCTGGCCATCCTTCTCTGATCGGATGGATAGTGGTGGGAATAAGAGGAAAACAATGAATATTTTTTACCTTGATTCTAGCAAGACCTTTCACAGATCCCTTATAGCCAAAACCGTGAGATGTGAGTAGAAAAGTGGCTAGGCTGTCTCAAAAGGGTGGGAACAATGGTATGAAGTCCAAGAGGTGGCTGGTGTTCCTCCAGAGTGGATAGAAGGGCTGATCATATTTTAATGTCTTATGGTCATTACCTGGGTGATGGGAGGAGCTACACTGCAGCAAGTCTGCAGATAATTCCTGGCTGAGCATGAATCAGCAAATCCCACTTGCAGCACTGAAGTGCAGCTCCAGGCTCAGCTGTAGAAGTGGGAATGTAGCCAACAGGGTGAGGGAAATGATTTCTCACTTCTGTTGGGAACTGGAGACCTTTCTAGGATGCTGCGCCTTTTCCTCTAGCTGGTCACTGTCCCAGACTATTTTAGTGTGGAAACTGCACTGCATACAAATTCAAAGAAGTAATTTAGATTCTTGTTGTCTTTACATGCTCCTGTTGTGCTGATCCTTTCATTCTGCAAATGCCTCTAGGAGGAATCCTGCTCTGGAGATATTTGAGGGAAGATTTATTACTAGTTTCATATATTTTGGTAGTTGTTCCTTCTGGGCCTGTCTTTGTGTTTTTCACTTTTAGCCTGTCACAATTTATTATCCTTTTTATTTTCTCCATTTGGACATATGAACTTCTTGAATGATACTTCTAGTAGCTGCTCTTTGGGCCTCCTGGCTTGCTTTTATTTAAGACTTCATTTCTCCCTTTCATCTCTGCTTTCCAAGGTGGTGCTGCCTGCTCCCTCGTGATTAAACCCTGATCCGCTTTTGGATTTTTTCTCTTGAATCTCAGTCTTGCAAGTGATAAATGGACACTGCGCTGCTTGTATGGCAGGAGTTATGATGTGGAAGGAAACATTTAACTGCCTTTGTTTCTTTAGCAGTTAGTGTAACATCACTTGTCAATTTATGCAACAACCCCTGCTCCTCACGTGGTGTTACGCAGCACTGAAATTGAGGTGGGAGGAAAAAAAAGCCAAAATTCTTTAATATCTGTCATTAGGCCAAAAAAATTGGTCAATAATTTGCAGTTTCTGATGTAATAATAAGGAGTTTAACATGGCTCTAATGTTCTTAAATTGACAGACTTTTCTACGGTTCTTCTTCCAGTACTTAGTATCTTTAACCATAAGATCCTCGACACCTTTCAGAGTTTTTGTTTTTTTTCTTTTTATGTTTTGGAAGTAATTTGATAGTTGACATGTGTTATCTCCATGCTGAATGGACAAATTCTTTCTTTCAAACTTTCCTTTTAATCCACTAAGGTCTTTGTTCCAAGGCAGGCCCTTCACAGGTTGGAATGGGAAATGCTCTAGAAGGATGGCTGACAGCAGGATTAAATAGAATTGCATGTTTACATTAACATGGTAAACATTACATACTACATCTTTGTTGCCTGGCATTTGTGAGGTAATCATCCTAAATCGATGTAACAGAACAAAAAAGAATATTGCCAGGATTAGGAAGAGCCCAAGATCCACTTAATATCTTGGAAGATCTCCACCTTATGCCGAGAGTTAAGAAATTGCCATGGATTTATGCTTCATTACTACAAGATTTCAGGCTGATGTGCAGATGAAGAATCAGATCTGTCCATCATTTATTACAGTGTTGGAAGACTGTGTCTCTTTACTGGTAATTTCTACCAGTGAGAAGGTGAATCCAGCTCCAAGTGCCAGGACACAGCATTATAATGGGGCAATAAGCTCATTCTCTCCGACTGTACCTCCTGCAGAGGACACAGCCATCAGTCAGTATTTATGCAACCTGAAACAGGTCAGATGCAGTACTAGGTGGTGGAAGCAGATTGGAAGATCTTGCTCCTGGCATGACAATCTTGTGTCAAGTCTCTTACAGCAGCTGGTCAGGTGGAGTTTCTCAGCTTGCATCACTCTTTCAAATCCAGCATTCTATTGAAATTAATTCTGAAGAAAACCCTGATTTTTACCAACCTCACTCAAGGAAATAAGTCTCTGCTACAGGTGGAATTGAGACAAAGCTCTTGCTCTGAGGTCAAGAACACAACTTTTTTCTGTTGAGAAGGAAGTTGAGTGAGGACTCACAACTTTGGGAAAGACTCATGACTAGGCTTGACTTCTAGGTTATAAATTATGCCAAAAAGCTTAAGGAAAGATGCTTTCGAATGTCCAAAATGCTGAAAGTTGTTTTAAACCCATCAGAATGCAGAAAACAGTGGAATTTTTATCAAAAACTGCAATTTAACTATTACACATGGTTTAAGTATATTATTTTATCATCTTATTTCTTGGTTTTGTTGTAAAATGCTTTATTTTTCCTAAATTAAATGAATGAGCTATTGAGTATTTAATCTACAAAACACATTAAAATATTAATTAGACCTCACAGAAATCCCTGTGAGGACTGTGCATAAACATTATCATTCTTTCACAGATGGTAAATGCAGTTAACATTTCTCCAGTAGTGCTAGGGAGAACTTTTGTATCCAGGAGCCCATCCAGTTCTGTCAATTTGTTTTTACAGCTAAAACCTATCATTACTGAGATAGCTGTGAAGTGGAAAAAAACATTTTGGATTTTAATAGGCAGTTATATCTCCATGCCTCCAACTTTGTTTCACATTTGCCTAATGTGTTGCTCTGAATTCAAGATGATTTATTTTAAACTTCAGAGAAGTTTAGTTTTGGTCATGGATGAGCTAGTTGCAATCCAATTGCTGGTTTTCCGAACATGGGCTGTTGTTTAGCTATGTGGAATCAAACTGCTTGATACATGATTTAATAAAACAGTAGAGTGGGGTTTGATCCAGGCAGCCATCCTTTGAATTAAAGTTGTAGCTTAAAATTGCTTAAAAGTATGTATCAGAGCATGGACAACTTTTAGCATTAGAAATTAAAAACATTCTTTGATATTCATTCTTGAAATAAATCAAGATAATTTGCAAATTAGCTTCAGATTATGTATTCTCATGTGAAAGTTGCCAGATAATCTATGATCAAGCTATTTATTATTTCATTTTTGTATTGCTTTGAATCAGGGTCTTCAGAAAATTCCTGAAATGTGGATAGAATTTTAATTTGGAGATTGATTTACATTGTATCAGCTTCTATGTGCATATTATAGTAATGTGCTAACAGAGGTGCATTTTACTCTGTATGGCAATGACGAATGTAGTAAACCACCCATGATAAGGCAACAGTACAGGGTCATATAGTTCTTGTTCTGAAACTCTTGTTCATGAACTCTTTAATAGTTTTTAAGACCTAGTCCTCTAATCCACTGAATGGCTTCTATCCATGTTAAATATAGATAATAGTCACTAGTACCTGAGTGAAGTTGCTCTGTACCTCTTGAGGGGAAAGTCTCTTTTAACAAGAACCTTGCACATCGTCTGAAGGTGCTTGGCATCACTGAAAACCAAGGTGTTGTTGAACTTTAAATCCTACAGTTGGTATCCTTTGGCTGTATTTGAATGGTGTGTAATGAGAGCTGCTCCAGCTGAGCTGTTGTTCACAGGTCGTGTTGGGTCTGCTCATGTAGTTCTGCTCCTCTCCTGGTATTCAGCACAAGAAAAAGGGTGGGATCTGGCTCTGTTACCTCTACTTAGACGTACACCTGTAATGCATTGCTAGATTGTGTATTTTGTTTCTACTGCAGTGTGGAGTGTAAGAAAACAAAGCACTCTATCAAATGTGTCCTGCTCTCAATGGGCAGGTGATCGCTCTGTATTATGAAAAGGTGGCCCTTTTTGGAAGAGACTCCAGGTTGCTCTGAAGTGTCAGATGTAAGTGGAAAATCAATGAGTACAGGCTGCTCCCTGAGGGCTCTCATCTCTCTTGGTTGTACAGGTTGTGAGCATGGCATGGAAGACCATCTATCCTCTTAAATATAGACTGACAGTAGTAGAAAGGTTACTGTAGTTAACTTGTTACTAGATAAATCAAAGTTCATATGCATTTGCTTGTGCCGTGTTTTTTTGTTACAAGCGTTCTACTGGGAAATGTTGGATAAAATTGGTATTGGATACTTTCTGTGATAAATTAAAACATAGAACTGCAGAATTACTCTGCCATGAGCTTTAGTGACTGGTGTGATTTTTAAATCTTTCCTTCACAGAATGTTCATCACCTTTCTCCAGTACATTTTTTTCCTGTATAGTCAGCTATAGCTCCCCTGACAAGTATTAGTCTGTTAGAAACTTACCATAGTCTGATAAGTGCCAGAATTCATCCTCATGTTTCTGTTACTGAAGCAAACAGAGAGTTATCTTTAGTGGCTGAAATGCCCTATGACACATTCTTCTGACCTACAGCTTGACATGGAAATTGTTTTTAATTGTTCAATTTCAAAGCAACATGTAGTTGTCAATATGACTCTAGGTGAGGTTTCCTTGTGTTGGCTTTTGCGTTTAACAAGAATAACAGACTAATCAGATTCTGTGCAATTCAATCCTAATGCTAATGGAATATGTCAAGAATCTATATTTTTTTGTTTCAAGCCAAGATATACCCTGGACTAAGTAAACGAAGTTCATTTTTTTGTGTAAGCGTAATATTCAGTATGCTAGTGTGTGTTAATTGTTTGGGAAAATGCCAACCATCACCTATCTATAACTTCCATAACTTATTTTATATATAAGGCTTAAAAAGAAAACATACTAATAGAATGTCAAAAATGCACATTGTCAGAACACAAAAGGACAGTATCCAAATTCATTACCTATTATTTGTACCATTCTGGGGGATTCCTCTATCCTTTCTAAGCCTTTAAAGATAGCAAAACAAAAACGATAAACTGTTTGAGTTATGGCTTGATTAGGTAAAAATAAAAAATTAAATACATTTCTGCTAATATTTGTTAGAACTTTATTGTTTGGAGGGTGGCTGTCAAAAGTTCTATGTACTTTTACATTTCTACTTGTGTCTTAAACTGTATTATTTAGAAGGAAAAAAAAAGCTTTCTGTGATTAAGTTGTACCTTGGTCTGTGCCGTTGTAATGTGTGCAATGGCACGTTACTTCAGAGTTACGTTCTTGCTTTTCTTGGTGATTATTACAACTAATGTAAGTCTACATTCAAAATGGAAGAAAAGCTTAAATTATTAATTTTTTATTAGCATTTTACACAGCTCCATGATGTGTGACTTGGCTCCTTGGACTAAAATTAGAATATAAAACTACGAGAGAGATTCATTTCTTTAAGGTCATGGAGCAGTCTGTGCCTAGAGAGCTATAACACATACCTTTATAATGGCTTTTTGAGCAGAGCCTAATAAAGGAAAGAATTGCAGCTAGGCTCTTATGCCAAGAGCCTCCAGTTTGCTGAATATAAATAGACATTTTACCTATTGAACTACAGCAGCCGAGATGCTCAAGTACCTGTTTCTTGTGTGGTGTAGGTGGCTGTGCAAGTCAGTGCATTTCCATGTCTGAGGGCTGTTCAAAAATGCAAGATGTAACATCTCTCTGAAAAAGCTGACATTGACCTTTTCGGGATTATGTTAGCTGAAAAATGAAGAAATAAATAGTAAACAATGTGATAGCATAAGAATGCATTTTAAGGGATAAGTTTAATTTCATTGTAGAAGTATGTTCATGGGATCTTTTCCTTTGCTGGTTTGAAACTTCACTGTCCTGGTTTTGTGTCCATGGCATTTGCTTAAACCCAATATGTTTTGCAGTCAAGGAATATGTCTTTGACAGATACCTCTTTTTGGTAGTGTTTGGGTTGGGGCTTTTTTGTTTGTGTTTTGTTTGGTTGGTTGGGGTTTTTTGTTTGGTTGGTTGGTTTGTTTTTTTGTATTTGTGCCAAAGTCTACAAGCCAATTATGGAACTAACTAAATAAGAAGTACATAGTAAGATTCTGAGCACCAGGGGTTTTATGTACCTCTAGTTTTACTACCATGCAGAACCAGAAGACGCAACTAGATCACCTGCAAAATAGAATACAGAAGTATTTCTGAGTGAGGAGAAATGGAAACATTGGGTCCTTGCGACACAGGTTCTTTCTCATGCTTGCTCTCTGACCATCAGTTTTTAGTGCTTGGATTGCAGTGAGCTCTTTACTATCCGTCTTTGGGGAAAAATATCTCTTTTCAGTATTTCTGAAGCTTGTGTTGAGGTCTGTTTGTTTTCTCTGAATCTGTCTCTTTGTTTGAGATACAGGCTTGCAGCTGGCTGTACTGACTCCACCATGCACTTGAGAAACACCTCGAGATGGTCTTAGTTACTTGTAATGAAGGAACAAACTTGTCTCCAGCACGTTGCATCTGAGCCAGACTGTTCCTGCCAGAGCAAAATTAACAGTTCCCCCCTTTGAAGAGCTGATTGCACCTTCTTTTGATAAATGCATGACTATACATGCATATTGTACAATAGATAGTAAAGATCCTGGGTATTATGTATAGCAACACATACTGCACAGCAACATTATATAGAAGTATGTACAATAGATAGTAAAGATCCTGGGTATTATGCATAGCAACACATACTGCAACATTATATAAAGTATGTATTCTAAGCTGTATTTCTACAAATTTCTAAATTGATATTTTGCAAAGACTGAGGCACATTGTGAGATAGTGTTGACTTTTCTTTTACATCAAGAAATACATACAAAGTACTGACTGGAGGAGCATTTTTGCCATTAATTAAATTCTTTATTAACCCAGCATTTTAGTCCTGTGCTTACTTTTTTTGTGTGTGTTTCATAGTAACTCTGTTGTGATGTTAGTTAAAAAGTGTGTGAATATCAGTCTTCTTAAGGCTTTCTTGACACTGTAGTTGAAGAAAGAAGAAGAAAATGCTTCAACTGCACAGTGGAGAGTGTGGTTCCAAGGAGGCAGAGAATACTAGTGCTTTGTAGCAGGTGGGAATGATAGTTGCATATGCAACACCACTCTCTTTATTTATTTACCAAGAGACTTGCTTGTTGATTATAAGGAAATGAAGAAAAATTAAGCTACTTGCTCCAACAGAGCAGTTAATGTACTGCAGAGTGTAATGGTTTACTTTTCTTCTTTTCCAGAAGTTTGTTTGCCCTTCTGTTTGTTACTTATTTTAACTTGCTGTTTTGTGAAATTAAAAGTAGTCAGGGTTACTTCAACAATGAGTAGTATTCTTTCAGAATGCTTTATAAGTCCACAGCAGCTTATTAAGCTCAGAGCAGTGCTGATTTTGATGGCTGTTTAACTCAGCAAATTAGCTTTAGTGCATAAATCCTTAGGGGGTTTATACCCCTTATCACAAGCCAAGATGGAAGAAACAAGACCTTAGTATGGTAATTTATTGAAGGCAACCACTTTTCACAGAGCAAGGGAAAACTGCAAGGCTGAAATCCCTTTAGAACAGTTCTTGCACCTTCCTGCTCATTATAAATAATTATGGAACAGGTCCACCAGGTGCCATTTTAAAATATCAGCATCTGCCATCAAAAGCGTTTTCAGCAATTTAGCACTTCACTGCATTTAAACAGTTGAATGTGGAGCAGGAAGAATTGCATTCATAGTCACTCATACAGAACTGCAGTAGAAGTAGTGCACAATGAAATTTGGGGGAAAAATGGTGAAGCACTGAAGGAAGAAATAAAATCTTCCGATACCTAAAAAGTGAGAGCATGCTCCTATCTGTCTGTTGCAGGATTTCTAAGCTGTGTTTGGAGATGAGATGAGCTCAGAAAACTTTGACTAACAATAATTTTTATTAAATGCTTATTTTAGAGAAAGTACACCTATTTTTTTTTATTTGTTTAATTTGAACAGTAACTTAGTGATAGGTGGTTTTAATTTCTGGCAATTTGGTATTACAGAAGTGGGAATCACAAGTATAATTTTCTGGTTTTAATCTGGTTTAATGCAAACCTTATTTCAGCAGAAACTGGGCAGCGGTGGTGCAGCCATAGGGAAGGTTTCACATCATTTAAGCCAGTCAATTCTGTAATGAGCTCTTTCCTTCTTCCTGCACTGTTCCTATTATTCCACAATGAAATGGTTCAGAGGGATAAACAGGTTGATAAATACTTGGTTTAGTTTTATTTTGCATTGGTTTTATTATGGCTTATCTTTAACTCTTTATGAACTGAGATAAATGCTAGTGTCTCCTCAAAAAAAAGAGTTAGGATCCTTCATGCAGCATTTAAAAGGTAGAAATTGCAAAACCTGTGCTGGTTTCATTCATTAAGCTAAGGTTTAAGGTTAAAACTGGTTTGAAACTGCATGCCAAGTTTAAAAATTATCAGTCTGTCAGTTCAGTTCCCACAGAGAAATGTATAGGTTTTTTACCCAGAATGAAAGCTGTAGATTAAGGGCAAAATCTATTCTTGATTAGTTTGTCTGTTGCAGGAGTGCTTACTAATATCCACGCTGAAGTCAATGCATGACTTGTTTGCTGTTAATTCCTTGGATCATAGGGACAGACTGACCACAAAAGAGTGATTTATTACTCTTTATTTTTCCTCTTAAATATATCACAGCAGAAACTCATTACAATATTTTGGCCACTATATATCAATATATAGTTCACAGAATAATAATGGAAATGTTTTGCCATTTTCATTGATTTTAGTACTTTTTGCATGCTGGCAATATGGTGAAATGCTGTTTTATATTGCTGCAGATTTATATTGTGTAGCTTCACAGATTGTATGGCCAAAATGAAATGTTATGTTTACATGCTCTGGCCTACAGATAAAAGAACTTTAGTTGGTAATTTACTGTTAAGGCCAACTTTGACTGGACCTATGACTTGGGTTTTAGGAGACCTGTCACCTGCCTAGGTTACTCTGGAACCTTACTAGAAAACTTCGCTGGATAGTGCATTTTCTTTGTTAAGTACTTAATTAATCTGTTTTATGGATGCTAGTGGGATTTTATGTAATGATTCAGTTTTTCAAAACATTATTCAGGATTAAACCAGATGCTTTTCAAGTTATGAATGAATTTTAATGTTTGTAAGGGGCATTATCAACGTACTCTCGGGTACATATTATCTGTTCAGGGAATGTTTCATAGTATTCATTAGTATAGACTCTGATTATTCATGTAAGAGGGAATTTACCATTCCCTAATTATTTTTTTTATTACTCTTTAAATTCTTCTGAAGTAGTTTGGATACTGCTGTGAGTCTTTGGGCTGCGTCTGTTTATTGTACTCTTGCCCACTGCTTATATCAATCCTTTCTAAGCAGTTGAATTGGTGCTTGATGCTCCCTGATCAGCAGTTCTAGAGAAGATGTTTAGGGGCTAACTGATAGCAACCAGCCTCTGGCTTTACTTTTGGAACTGACAGAAGCAGAAGCCTGCAGCACAGATTAGCACAGGCTAACCCACACCAGTTCCCACGTGATCCCTGAAGAAGTTATGCCCTGGAAAAGGCCCATGGAGAATTATCCCCTGGAGGAGAGGTGAGGTGCAAGAGGCATCAGAGGCAGGTGCAGCTCAGCACCTCAGCCAAGGCAAAGAAGAAAAGAAGGGTAATGGTTCCTGGAGAGTGTCTCTCACAGGACACAGAGGCATTCCTCTGTGCACATGACAGTGTCTTGGAAGGTGTGTTCCTTGTCAGGCACTTGGATCCAAGAGGCTGCAGAGTCTCCCAAAGTGCTTCTGACTCTCAGGCTGTTACCCTTTGTTGTGCATTCATTTGGGCACTGATGGTAGTGCCAGAGTGGACTGGAGTGCATAAAGAGTGACTACAGAGTTCTGGTAGGGATGAAGGGCATGGTGCCCACCTGCTGCTGCTCCTCCTTTGTCTTGGGGGTAAAGAAAAAAGGCTCAAGGAGGATTAGGCAAATTTTCAGATCAGTATTTGACTGCAGATCTGCTGTCACAGTCGGGGATTTTGGCTTTTTTCACTTTGAGATCCTTTTTGAGGAAGAAGACTTGCTGGACAGGATTGTCAGACAAATTGGGACAAGAGTATTTTTTACAAGTTTCTAACCTTGTGACGGGGGTTTTAACCTAATTATGTCAGGAAAGGGGTACAGTAATCTGAAGAGAAGGACAGGCAGATGGAACAGTGAAGAAAAGTGTTTAGCATACACTTCAGTGCTGAGGCACCTCTCATCTTCCCCATGTTAAAACCAGAACACAAATGCACATGGATGTCCATACTCAGTTGCAAATTGATGACCTTACTGGGAAACCAGAGGCTGGGATTGCTTGCATGACTGGTGTGCTGCAGGAAAGATGAACCTAGAAGGTGAGGAAAAGAGATTGCGTTGGAGAAAAAAATAGGGGCTGGAGCAAACACTGAGAAGCGAATGTGAAGACCAGCCAGTGTAGCAGCACTGTATTTTCAACAAATTAAATAGAATATGATCACTAGGTGTGTTAATTTAATAACTTTGTGAACTGTTATGAAAGCCAACATTGCCAGTTCATCTTTGGATTGTGTATGGAACATAATTTCTGTATATAACCTGGGGAGGTTTGTAACTTGGTGTGAATAACCATTTCTTTATGTCCATGTTTCTCTCTGCTGAGATTGCCTTTAAGAGTGATGGATTGGAACTTTAAACTCTTTTTTTTTTTTTTCCCTTATGTAGTCCACTAGGAATTGAACTGACACTACTGACTTATTGCATATTGCCTACCAAACAGACAAGAGATGTTCAGATGGTAGTGATTTTCCATTCTTAACTGCTTGGGTTTTATTCAAAAAAATTACCTAGAGGTGAGACACCTCATTGTATATCCCAGAATTATCTGGTGTTTCTGAAAGGTTTAAGGCACTATGACTACTTTATTTTATAACTACTCTGGTCATATACAAGAAGCAGAACATTTACAAGCTTTTATGAAGTTCTAATTCTAATTAAACTAATACCTGCATAATGTTCCACTCCTGGCCTTCTCCTGAATAATATGTGGTGCAATGCCCACTGCAACACTAAGAAACAATTACTTCAGAAAATTAAACTCCTTCTTAAATCAGTAGCTCTCTATTGGAAAACTTGATAAGGCGGGATCACTTTTATTAGGAAAAATCACTGTCTATGGCATATTCACATTTTATAAGAGTAGCAATAAAAATACCTGTGTAAAAACTCTTTTTTTTAAAAAGATTACACATAGATACTGTCTGTCTATTGCCTATTTTCTCTAGCAGGATCTTCAGGAAGCTGTAATGTTTGGGTAGACCTTAAGATTTAATGATAGAACACAAACATGACAAAAAGAGCCTGACCTGTAAGATCTTTGAACATGCTTCAGTAATAATACACTATCAGTTGTCACTATTTATTTTATGCCAGGAGCACACATATACTTACAAAAACATATTTTCTATAGTATTTTATTCTGGTTGTGCTTGTTTTATCCTCCTCTACTTACCCTGGTGTAGAGTATTTAATTTCTGTTACTTATATATTTAGTGCTTTTCTTACAAATTGCACTGTTAAACGGTATCCTTATTAACCCCAAAGTTTCAGTGAAAGTCTTAACAAATTGCACAGGTACTAAGGACCTGTGTGTACTACAGTTGCATCCCCTTGAATAGAAGATAATCATATAGGTGAGACTTAATCATGCCTTCTTAACAGGATAATATACTCAGCCATCTGGGGGGGTCAGACATAAGATGAAGTTCTAGACACTTGGAACTTTCTCACTGCGTATTGCTTGCAATGCCACAGCTAAAAAAAATGAATGGAAACAAGTCAGTGAGAGAAGACACCAGCAACCTTTGTTTTATAATCTATTTGTAATTTACTACAAGGCTGCACTCTGCTTAAAGACTGAAAATTTCCCAGTAGGTTTGACCATGTATTTAGGTATTTATTAGTTGTTATAGGCTCTCTTTCAAAGCCTAATCTCAGGTCTTCAGAACATTCTTAGTTCTTTGCCAAGGCCACTTCTGCAGAATTTTTAGATTATGTATGTTTTCTTAGCTAATAACCATTAAATCCTCTCTTTATGTTTGGGCTAAAATCAGGCTAGTACTGGGTAATTAAAGAAAGGCTTGAAAAAATAATGTTGGCCTTCACTGCTCTCATTTATAATCACAGATTCTACTCCCATTTACTGTAGACATAAATGTTGCTTATTCTCATCATGGCTCTGTTTGAGCTCTGTACCTGTAGCATTGCTTTTTAATTGCTCAGCCTGGAGAAGTCAATTCTGAATTAAATATGCAGTACTTTTCAAGCCCACCTTCTAGCAACCATTTTTTTTTTTGCCCTAAGATGCTAGTAAAAGTTTGCATTTAGAGTTACTTTGACTTCAAAAAGGTATCTGGTTTCAAAAAGCATAGATTAAGACCTAGCATGACATAACCTCTTTTGCAATCAATAATTAACTGTGAGGAAAATATGTGAAACTGTTTCAAAAGGGACAAAATAACAGTAAAACTGCTGGGTAGCTTGACTTCAGGCTAAAATGTCTGCAATTAGTTCTGTCATCTGCTAGCAACTGTGCCTTAAAAAAGTTTAGGAATAAGGGAAAAGGTTCACCATTCTTTCAAAGCTGGGTTAAAAGGACTAAATAAAGGTGGGAGGGAGGTGAGGAGAAAGAGGCAGCAAAAAGGAGGAATAGCACTGTGCTCTAATAGATTTCAATTAGTGAGTTACAAGGTCCCAGTAAAAAAATCAAAGCACATAGTGGGGAATTATACAGTTGGCTGTCAGAAAGAGAAGTGTGTTAAGGTGAATTCAGGTGAAAATTGGACAAATGTGTATTTGTTCAGTTGGTGAATCCAAAGTTTATGTAATTTCTTCCTTTTTAAAAAGAGATAATCGAGGATATTATAATTAATACTGTTAAGTTAAAAAGCAAAAGATAAATGTGGAATTAGCAGTTCTAGCATCTCTTTCCAGGTATATTTTTTCTTAAAATTTCGCATGTTTTTATGTTGCTATTCTTAGCCCTTGCTCCCTATGTACAAATACTTCTGCTTATTAAAATATTCATCAACTAATCTTTAGATTTAACCTGGTGAATTTTTGTGTTGCTTTATAGTCTATACACATTTCTAGGGTTGTTTGCATCTTCTTCGTTAACATAATGTGTGATAAGTAGGTAATAAAAGTGTTTGTTCTAATGCATTCCTAACTCCTCTTTGCATTATATTGGCTACACTAATTAACCTCCATCATTGTTTCACATTATCTGTTGATGCACTATTAGTTGTTAAATACGTATATATATATGCTATATATGCAAAAACTCTTTCACATTCTTAGTATAATGCTTTATCAGAGTTTCTAAGACTAGTCATAAAACACATTATTTTTATTGTTATTTTGGCTAGGTTATTCCATGTACGAATTTCCCCATAATTGAGTAATATAAAAAACATCAAGGGAGTGGAGTTCATAGAAAGAAAAACATGGAACTAACTATGGCATTAGCTTGTATTAAGAAAGTATAGCTCAAAAAGAGCATTAAATATAAAGTAAGAGGAGGGGAGGAACAGAACATGAAGCATCTGATGTTTCATTGAAACCTGTTACCTGCAATTTCAAGTAAACATCTCATTATAATGGTTTTATTAAATTCCTCAAGTTCTGCTGAAATCGGTTGGATATTTTGCTTCTATTCCTTCACCTTCAGAACCTCACTTCTGAAGGTGATAAACTTTTCTGTATTTTTAGACTATATTTCTTCAGGTTTATTTTGTTCTGTTTTGTTCTTGTGCTAATATTGTCCTTAAATGTGATGCTTTTTCCTCTGATTGCTTTTACCCCATGATGTATTTATAAAGGACACATCTAAATGCTCTCAGCCTTTCTCTCACTAGACTCTCAGTGGGTTTTCAGTCTTCTCTACATTGTCTGCTTAACACTAACAACTGTGATTAACCACAAGTGGAACAGTACATTTTTTAGCACATCTCATCAGAAGACAGAATTCCAAATCAGCTCTTATTAATGCTTTGTGCACTAAAATCAATGTTTCTTGAAGATGAATTTTGTTTATTTTTCAAAATTGCTATTTGGATTAAAAAATTACTATCAAGGCTGTGGTATCTCTGAATGCTCTGAAGTATGAATTATGTTCAGGAGATGCTGTTCTACTGACCATATATATGTTTGACATAGCTCTTCTGCAAATTTTGACAAGCATAGATTTGCACATGTAGCAACATGAAGGAGAGTCAGGCCTATGTTCTGAGCTCATGTTCTGTGTCTGTATTCTCTGAACACAGCCAGACATGCAACACTGGAGACTTAAAAGAAGCTGTGCTTTATTTGGCCTGGTATTCCCATGTAATCTGAAGGGTGGTTACATTCAGTGTATCCCAAAATTTGTATCTGTTCTAGAAACTCTTGAAAAGGGTAAATTACCCTTTCTTAGCCTTTCATCCTTTAGTCCAGGCAGATTTAACAAGTCTGCTCCGTAGCACTCTTGTTTAAAAACTACTGCAATGCTTATTTAGGTCCTAAGTGTTTTGTGGTGGACTAGAGGAAAGTGCATTTAAAGCATTAAAAGCATAAATTTGCTAGAGCTCTTTAATTAAACCATCCATAAAAATGTTGTAATTGTTTCTCAGTTGCTCCTATGCTGCTATTGTCATAAAACATTCCTGAAATTAATATCTGACTGCTGAAATTATGCTGTCCATCTGTTTCTGTGAGAGAAGACCATGGAGAAAATGAATAATTCTGAATTGAGAAAAATGGGAGAACTTTTAACAGTGAAATCAGAAACATGTCTAACAAGCAAGCCAGTACTATAATACTGATCTCAGGTATCCTGTGTAGGCCCTTCCTTAAGAATTTGCCTTTCTGATACGGTACTAAGGATTTCCTTTTTTCAGGCACACAGTTAAACATTGCAGTCCTGCTGTAATTCTCATAATGTTTTAATATTTATCATTTTATTTTCATTTATTAAATAAATTTAATGTATTGCACATTTGAAATTTGCTGGTTTTATCTCAGTGTTTGTTTGATACACGTAATATGCCATTTGGTATCCCAGTCACATCTGGCTGCTCTTGTTGCATATTTACAACTATTCCAGCTTGCAGGGAACTTTTGAAGTAAGTGTTAGAGATAAAATGTAGCTTTTTCACTTCTCTTTAGGGTCTCACCTACTTGTCAGTGTCTACATACCCTTACATTTAATCGGTTAGACTGAGGCTTGCATTGTCTAGAAAAGGCAAGACTCCTTCTGCTGCCTGTTTAAAATAGTGTTAATAAAATGTTGATTTTTGGGTGTTACTTTCCAGAGATCTTGCTTTGCCCTTGATTTATTTCTCTACTTCTCCAACACTAGTGATGTGTATAATTGTTGAAATCAGAATGGAAGCTTACCATTCTGCAAAACATGAGCAGGTGTTTCCAGTTCAAAAAGTATTAAATGCCTTAGAGTATGGGCTTGAGAAGTTCTGACTGTCCAGCATCAACAGGACTCTTTCTCAGATAATTGCATTTAATATTTTTCTGCTTATATTACATAACAGCCATGTTTAATTATCTTGCTGGAAGATGGAAAACATGCAGTTCGCAACCTTTTGGTCAAAGCTTGCATTTTTAAAAAGTATTGGAGTGACACGTTTTAGACTGTTTTTCCTCGTGACCAGCTGAGGAAAGATTCTCTGGGTTTTTGTTAGTTGTTATTAATCACACTTGCATGCCCTCTGGAAGCGTGGTCTATTGAATATAAAAACATATTGCTTTGTATCTGCACATAATACTCTCCCTGGCCTAAATTAGTGAAAACCAGGATTTATCATTGAAGGTACTATTGTATGCACTAAATTTTGTCATTTTTAAAGATATCTACAAGTAAGTTCACTGAAAGGTAGGGTTTTTTTTTTTTTTCTGCATAAAAATTAAGCTATGTTCTTTACGTTTTCTGCCGCTTTTTAATTAAATCTAAACAAAGCCATTGGAAGGCATTAACCTTTCCTATGGGAATAAAAACAAGGTACATACCATAGAAGCAGAATCCATGCACTTCTCAGTACCATCTTAGAAGAATTTCATGTTTCCCAGTGCTTTTTTGACTGCAATTTAAGAAATATTCCCTTCTCTTACTAAGTATTGAATCACCCATTCAATATCCACACTGCTCTCTGTCTATTCAGAATTGGCTGTTTAGATTTCTATTGCCCTTTTCAATTCACCTTGTATCATTTTATCTTTATGAAAGGTGTTACAATAAAATAGAAGTAATGAATTTATCTCCATAAAATCTTTAGTTAGTGGAGTTCAGTCTCTTTTTTTTTTTTCGTATTTACCTGTGCAGTTTTCTTAGGCTAAATATTTATAAAAGTAAAGTGGAAAATGTACAGTATTTTGAAATATCATTCCATGTCCTTTCTCAGTTATTAGCCTGTTTGCAGATATCTACAATAGTCTTTGCAAAATTACTGTTTTGGTGCCTGCTAATGTTACCACTTTTGAACAGTATTCCTAACTCTGTATCAGAGACCATAATTCTCTTTATCTGTCTTTATTTTCAAGACTCTTCAGTAGAATATAGGTGTGTATTTTAATTCCCCACAAAAGCCCTGACCTGTCTTGGTGAGTGTAACAGATAAACACAAATTGATAAACTTCTGAAGATATTTTCTCCATGCTGGTGTTGTGACCTTATTCAAAACAGCCTACAAAAGATGGCTGTGGTCAGCATTTTGAAGGTATTGTGTAGTTCTTAATCATAAGGCTTAAAACATTTACTTTCTTAAGGAAAACTATTGAAAAATCAATGATGTTTTCCTCTGGGAATTTCATATCCTTTTAGGTGTATGGGTGTTCATATCTCCAGAAAAGGAGAAGAACAGTGCCACTGTCTGTGTAGGTCACCACTGGGCTGTCCAGGTTTCCACTCTCACTTATCTTTATGTCATTTTTGTCTTTTGCTAGTAGTTGATTTTGTAAAATCTGAACTTCATTTTGCAAAAAAATAGACTGCCATCACATGCTTGTTCATGTAGGCCACGGACTAGCCTTCCAAAAATTTTGACTTTTCCTTGACTTTGTTAAGAAATTGTCATTTTAAATTTCGACATTTCTATATTTACAGTTATGCAGTATTTCATACCTTATTTGTCTGCAAGTCCAGCACTCTTCCTTGAGCTTACTTACAAAGATTTCTTTCATTTTCATTTTAACATGCAATCTACTAATGGAATAAAGGAAAATAAAATAATTTTTGAAAAAAGGACAGAAAATAATTTCTAAAAGAAGCAAAAATGGTCATAATTGCAGAGTAGGCACTGCAGTTACTGGATGACCTTTTAGAGACACAGTTTCTATTGCTTTGAGGTCTTATTGGCAGCAGTCGGAGTCAGTAGAGTAAAACATTGCAACTTCTGTTGTCCCTGCTCTTATCATGCCATTAATATAGTGTTAATCTAAACATGGTTGTAGAAAAATATCCTTTGGAGAGTGGATGGGAGCTGAGGGAGAAATTTGTATACATTTAAGAAAAACCATTTCTAATCTTTGCCTGATAATCTTGCTTGTTTCTTGGTGTTCAAATAAGAGCAAACTGTATTTAGTGTCACATTTCCACAACGAGGAAATTAAATCACCAGTAAGAGCAAATCTAAGACAGACCTCATGACTCTCTCATAGCTTACTTAATGTCTGTAAAAAGAGGTCTTTGGAAATGACCTAAAAAAAACATTTGGAGTAAAAATCACCAAGTTTAAACTTTTTCTTCTTTTCCCACCCACTCTTAGTGTTGGGGCTAGTGTTTTGAAGATATTTTTACCTAGGGTTCTAATGCATATATTTGGGAATGAAATCTTACTTATTTTTATTTTTATTTAAGACTAAGCAGTTTCATTTTTACTAGAACAGTCTCATGCAATTTCATACAGTTTCAATTCCAGATTTAGGTTCATCTAAGTCAAAGCATGATCAATATATATGACTTTTTTGGGTTTTATGTAAGTTCTTTCAAAGTGTTTTGGTGAGCCTTGTCAAACAGATTACCACAGGCATTCAAACATGTTTTGAAAAGTACACTCTTGTCCTTGAGGCAAAAAGGTAAAATAAATAAAAACAGCATGTGAGTTGTGGTTGTACATTTTTAAATGCTTCACTTTGCCCTCTCCTCAGATACAAGGGCTGAGGTTGTGCCACAGTAGGAGTTGCTATACAAACATGGAAATCTCTCCTGTAATGAGTTTACATCGTAGAAAGTAATTTATGTATAAGCTAGGTTCTGTTTTATCTCAACAATCTCAGAGGTTCTGCTTTCTAAACAGATGCATTTGGAAATAGTAGATTTTTTTCAGAAATTGTAATAAATATTCATGTTGCATTAATATCATTAATGAGTCTTAAAAAAGTAACAACAAAGAAACTTTAATAGAAGAAATAACAACAGCCTCCATTTATCAGGGGAAAAACAACTATGTGATCTCTGAAAATTTAGATCAGCTTTGAGAATCTCAAATTTGCTGTGGAAAGGAGGTCAATGTGCCTTTTTTTTTTTCCTTTAGTACGGCTTTTAAAATCTCATTTGAAATAGCAGCAGGTAGTATTAAAATATTGGGTATTTTCTTTTACTGTTGTCATAGAAACCAACATTATTAGGTGACATAGAGGCTTTAGAACTTAGTTTTCTGTGTTTTCCACTTTGTGATTCTTTGAAAAGCCTAGCTCCTTCTGTTGAGGACAAAGGATTTCTTGTATTTTCAGAGCTCAAGTCTTATCTTGTTTCTCAACACTCTGTAAGGTAAAGTATGTTTCAGAATTTGTCTCTCAGTGTAAAGAAACCACATCAGCCATTTATATACAGAAATATAATCTTTCTGGTAATGCTGAAGGCATTTAAGCTTTCCTCTTTCAGTCACTCTGCAACTACTTTGATACAAAGAGTAAGTGGAATCAGCACAAACAGTGTCAGAATTGTTATTTGGTCTTTGACCAAACATATGGATGCAAGAACCAATCCACTTGTGAACTACAAGGCTTATTGGTTGTTCAATCACTAAGTCTTAGTTAACTACTTACTCTTTTGGCAGTGTCAGAAAATAATGGGTTTCAGAACACTTCAGGTTTATTGTTCTCCTTCAGGAACAATCAAAGTCCTTTTCATCAGAAAACAAAGAATATTTGGTTATCAAAATCAGTCTGTAGTGAACCTCTATCAGGTAAATTGCTTCCCAAATTAAACTTGTAATAACCTTTTAAAGGAAACTGAGTTAAACAGTGGTGGATTTGGTGTTTGTTATATAGTTTTAACATTCAGGGGTGAAATCAGACTCTTCCTGTTCTTTTGGTACTTCTTCCTACATAACTATGGCTTTAGTTGAATGGGGTCTTCTTGTACATTAAAAAACATAGTTGAAATTCAGCTCTTACTGTGTCTCCTTAGTCTCACACAGATTCTTGGGCCTGTGTATTCAAATAAGTGTTTTGTTTTATTTCTCTATACTTTGTCAATTTGACTGGAGACCTTCCCTGGAGACACTAGTCTCTCTAAATGGTTGGTGTGTGGATATTTTTTCAGGGGGAGTGTGCAAAGTCAGGGTCTTGTTCTGTATTTTGCATGGGAGTTTTGTTTCTTTGACAATAAAGGTTGCTTAAAGAAACACGTCTGAGTAAGAACACTCATGTTGGAAACTTTTGCAATACTTTTGTATAACTGTATCTTATTAAAGAGCTGGAATGGTTTTAGGAGCTTTCCAAAGTCTTTCAAATTCTTGATTGATGTTAATAACATAATTTCTGCTAACCTTAAAATGGTTCCCATTTTAAACTCTCTTTTGATTCTTAGCCTGTCTTTTTTCATGGTTTTTTATTCTTTTCAGTCCTATTCTGGATTGTCATTGTAAAGAAAATTGATGAAAATATTCTGAAAGTATTGCTTCTGAGTTGAAGTTGAGAAGAAAATTTCAGCTTGAAAAAAAAATGCTGGATTATTTTCTCAAAACTAGTATTGGAACAGTGGCATAGTCTACTTATGTTGACTTAATTTTCTTAGGTGTCTTCTGTATTTTCCAAGAGTTTGAGATTTATTTTCAGGAGGTGTGTATTGACTTGACAGGTATTTTGTCCCCACAAATGAAAGCAGACATATTTACAAGGAATTAGTGGTTCCTTTTAAGTGCATGCTAAAATTCCAATTTATTTACTTTCTAACTGCTAGGACTTTAAATATCAATCACACTAAGATTCAAAAGAAAAAAGAATATGAAGGCAGAGACAAAAGATAGCAGGAGTTATTCCTGCTCTGATAATTCTAGAGTCTTAAAAAAAGACTTCTGAGAGACAGATTGATATTCCAGGCTTTGCAACTATAGTTGTTTAGCTATTTGTTGTGATTAAATAATTAAATCTTTTCTTATTTGCCAGTGAATTTTGACAGCTGCATATGTACTTTATATTTGTCAGATGGAATGGGTAAACAATTTTTGGCATGTATATTGTTTGCTATTTACTTGTTTTATTTATTGTGTGAGATATTTGTGTAGATAAATGATAAAGTATTTGCCCATTTGATTACCAGAACATTTTGGAAAGGAAAATAATGAACAAACAATAGGAAAATCACAGATGGCACCGATGTCTGTTCATTTATTGTGTACTATTCCCTGTATAAAGGCATGGTATTCCTGTAAACATCACTTACTGGTCAGTATGACAAAATGGTGTTACAATATTAATGAGAAAATAAGAAGGTGGTGATAGCAAAATCCTTATATCATGGTAGTGGGAATGTTGTAGGGAATGTGCCAGTGCTAAGTGTAACTAAACCTTCAGTTCTCTTTTGTAATGTATCAAGCAAAGATATGGGTATGAATCAGAAAGCCATACCAAAATTATTGATAGGATTGTTTTTTCTTGATTTCAAAATATATGTGAAGCATTTAACATAAGGTGCCTTCTCTCATGTATTCTGCACTGCAGGAAGAGAGAATGAGATGCCACCTTGTAGTGTTATTGATTTTTATTATTATTTTTCTATGAACTCAAATCTTAGCTAAGCCAGGATTGATCTAGGACAGTAAAAACTCCTAGTTCTTGGCTTTCTGCCAGCACTCATGTTAAAACACTTATGGAATTAATGATAAATTTCTTGTATGACAGTGCTTTCACATCTTGATTCACTGGACTCCATGTAGGAAGTAAATGTCAATGGCAAATAACAAAGTGACTATTTCAAAGAGCTGCCACATGCCTTAACATTTTTTACAAATTGCTATTGACTTGAAAGGTTGAGTTAGAGAAACTACTTTTCCTGCTGATGTATAGCATGACTGTGTGCAGAACCTGAAATTGTCTTCGTGTTTGTGCAAAGTTTCTTGTACTCCCTACTCGAGTCCATAGAGATTTTATGGGGTATTTTTCTTTTTAGAGTTATGCTGTGTATTTTAATGCCTCTGAGTACCATGTTCCTTTGATGTTCCACAGACTTCACAAAGAATGTAAGACTAAGTAGAATGTAAAAGCTTGTAGCTGTATAAATTTAGTTTCGATAGTTATTTTTTTAGAAACCCACTCACTAGAAAAGCCTGTATTTTTTTTCCTTACATCATTGTTGCTTTCAATGGTTAAATTATGTGAAGAGAATGTACAAGGCATGACTTGTAAAACGGGCTTGTCCTTATGTTTTTATAATTGCAGTATTTATGCAGCACAAGTAAATATAACTTTTTCTATGTCTAGTCCTGCTTAATGAGGATCACAGTGTCAATTGAATAGTGTGTATTTTGAGTCAAGAAACAGAGATGGAAAGTTCATGCTGAGTGAAGTAACATTACCTTTATAAACTTTGGCTCTTCTCATTGGTATGCAAGTTTGCTCTGCAACTTTGGAACTGATAGTTAGGTTCTAATTAGTCTCTAGAGAATTCATGAGGACAGTAGATTACTCATTAGTCTATCAACTTTTCATGAAGCTAATTGGCTATTTCTTACGTGTAGTGTGGAAACTGAAATGACATGTTATTTTCTTTTCCAGACGTTGCCACTGCCTGTCCAGATAAGAAGTCCATCTTAATGTATGTGACTTCCCTCTTCCAAGTTCTGCCCCAGAAAGTCACCATGGAGGCCATCAGGGAGGTGGAGATGCTGCCACGACACTCAAGGGTCACTAGAGAAGAGCACATAGAAGTACATGAACAGCATTTTTCACAAGAAGTGAGTTTCACTTTTCTTCTTTCATCTTGCTGCTCCAAAATGTTTTTTTAACCCTGTCCTACTCCGAGTTGCATGTTACCTGAGCAGTGGAAGGCAAAAAAACCCATGGGCATAATGGGCAAAGTCCCTTCACTCCAGTCAAGTCAAATGTGCTTGTTTGTATGTACTTTCATGCTAGTTTTTATCATGCACCATGCTGTTTCAAAAGTAACCATCAGATAAGTGCTTTGCACTCCTCTTGTACAGCACTGGGTGTTTTGGTTGTGGTAGTGCACCTCAAAGAAGAACAAAGAAACTGGGAGAGGCTTTACATCTAAAAAGAGACATGTAGAAACATGTTTATCTTTTTCAGAGAATAGAAGTTGACATTTCTCCATATTCTTGGTACATTTATAAATTTTTTAGCATTTTAGTTACACTAACTTGTGTTTTAGGATAATATCTCCTCAGTGTACAGTTGGCCTCGCAAAAAGCTCATGTAATACTTGGAATTAATTTCTGGTTGCCATGTCAGTTATGTTTTTGACAAATCATCAGACAGTCTCTGCTGAAGTGTTTAGCCAATTTTAGGTCTAATGTGCTTGCCTAAATGTAATTTGATATATATTGGTTTTGGAATGCTCACTCTCCTCTATAGCACTGAGCAGATAAGTATTGGCTCTGTTTATTCAAGATGTGCCACAAGATTTTACAAGCTTTTGCTTGTAAATTATAAAGAAGCTTCAATTTACATTGGTATTCTGCTGGTATTGAGTCCTGACAGTTTGTTGTTTTTGGTAAGGATGTCAGATTAAATGAGAGCTTTCCTTAATACCATCCCAATTTTGCCTCCTGAATACAAACATTGTCCTTGAAAAATAAAACTGGTGATGACCTTCCTGCCCGTTTTATTTCAGCTACTCTTAAAATTGATCCTTTAATCCCTGCTCCTACCCACGTGTCGCTTCTACTCTAATTTGTTCATAGATCACAGTCAGTGTACCCCAGGGACCTTCACCTTCTCCTAAACCGCGGTTCAAAAGTTACGCGTATGCACAAACTGTCTATGTCACATCCCCTGAGCAAAAAAGGAGGCAGGTTCCTCCACAGGTCTGTCACTATTGTCATTTTATTTTTTAAAAATACGTGCTTTATTAAGCTTGTGCTTGGAGTGGAAGAGCTTGTGCATTTTGCTTACACCTGATCTTGATGACCTGCTCTTTTCAGGATTTTTTTTTTTCTTTCTGTGGAGTGGTTACTTTTACTGTGTATTTCTGCATGGCTGGCAGTAGGTATTATGCTGATTGTTAGGGATGAGTAACATTCAAGCACTGCTCTTTTAGAATAATAAACTGCTTCCTTTGTTATTTTTCACAATACTACATACATTGCCTTAAAAACGTATTAAAAGAACAAATCAAACATAAGTTGGATTTAGCATCTAATTATTATATTTCTGTTTCAGGTTTAGTTATAGAAAACCAAGTGCCATTGGTTTTCTCCTTCTTTTCCTAATGCTTCCTGTTTTAGAAAACAGCAAGTGATGGCATTTCTTAGAAGGGAAAAAAGTACTGTAGTTGGGAAAAAAGAGAAAAGAAACATTAAATTTGATATTCTTTATATGGCCTGTATTATTAGATTACAACAGGTGGTCACTTTTATCACAGATGGCACCATGCTAGCATTCAGGTTAGGCCATTATGTTTGATTTTTTTTTTAAACTCTTAAATACCTGTGGTGGTTTAATAAAACTTGTTTCAGCTAATAAATAGCATTTCAGTAGTTGAATTTTTATAACTTCAGACAAGTGTGGGAGCCAAGGTCATGTTGTGTACTGCAATGTACTTTCCTTTCATTACTTTGGGGAAATATTTGGCAATACAGTCTGAGTTCACTTCTGGATACTTAATTCTGTCTAACCTCTAAAAAGTTATTGTAAAATCATACTTCAGTGAAACACTGTTTCCAAATCCACTCTCCAAGTGACAGATCTTTAATTGAATTATGACCCTTTAAATACTCCGGGACAGAAATCCTATTCACACACGCATGAGTCCTACTGCATTATACTAACACCAATGTGTTTTATTGATGATTCACACAGCTTTTAAACAAGGTGTTTAAAACTGTTCTAATTGTTTTGTTGCACTTAGGCACTATATTGGTATTTAAGAAGAATGACAAGTCATGATATAGGATAGCATCTTTTTCTTGAGGTGCTTTTATTGTCATCAGTTGTGGGTTTTGTCAACATCTCCACCATGAAGCATAATGCATAAGCTGATACAATTTGTCATTTCTAAAAAACATAGTTATTAAAATATACTAAGAAAATATACAATTATATTATTCAGTCCTCATCTTGCATTCTAATTTACAGATATTTTCTTCTTGAATTTGGAAGCTTTGTCTACACTTATATGCAATAACTATCCCCAGCCACAATAGATATTAACAAATGAAAAGCATTCACTTAAAAATCACCAGACACAATCTCATTATAATCAAGATAAACTTGTACTGCAAATAATAACAATAAAAACAATAACAATAATATTCAATATATTCAATTCTTAATCAGTGGTTATTTTTTTTTCCACTAGCCATGTATTTCTTGAAAAGCAGTCACTGTTTACTTATTAAAACAAATTTACAATTCTGGTAAAATAGTGGTTGATATTTTTTTCTCTAGATATCTGAAGCTGATATAATAATCCCTTAAAACCTTAATCACATCTGTTTTAACTAAATCAAATAGTTTGATTTACAATTCTTGTCTTAGTAGCCTTTCAATTTTCTGTCAGCTCTACTATCATTTTTGGATACCATTGTAGATGCTGCAACTGCCTGTAATTTTTTTCAGTGAAATCTACTTATCTAGAGGACTCATTAAAAAAATTAAGATGAAATTGAGTTTTTTTTTTTTTTAAGTTTAGCCAACTGACTCTTATTCCTCTCTAGTTATCAAAGAAAAATTTCAGTAAATTTAGTTGACTGTGGTCTACCGGTTTCATTGGAAGGTGCTGTGATAGAGAAGCAAGATTTTCACTAAGTAAGTTGGTCTTCAGTTGAAATCATAGAATTATTCTTTCTCTTCAGACCTCTGCAAGCTTTCAGTTTACAGAACCTTAATATTATAATTTCCCCAAGGTAATAATTAGATAGCAACAGTCAACAAAAACTCTTTCACCAGCTTCTCTCTAAAGCTTCTTGCTGCTGAGATTAAAGGTCATAGTGGTTGATTTCATTCTATTTTTAAAGTTCTGCATTTGGAAGAATGCTCCAATAGATTTTGTAGTCCAAGCAGGAGACAACTGGAACTCAGAAGGAAAGTAAATTATAAAAGAACTCTTTCCAAAGATTGTTATCACTGTCGTACTTGGTATTTGACCAAATATGGCATGTGATCTATGTGTATACGTTTGCTGCATATGTAAGTTGTCAGAAATTGTAAAAGAGATATGAATTATGATTCTCTGAGCTCTGTATTAGCCCGAAGGAATAACATTTACTTATACACCATCATCTGTCAAAGTTCTTTCCCTTCTATCTTCTGCCGTTGTCTGTTATTTTATGTCACATTTCACTTTGCTTTCCCAATCTTCACTCATCCTAGTAATTTCAGAACTCGTATCTAAATTCACTCTTCCTTTCTGAATTCTTACTCTGTCACTCATACTTTTGCTTTGCTTACCTGTGACACATCTCAGAATCAAAGGAAATCGTTGTTCTGCCAACCTGTTCACTCAGTGCCTTCTTATGGTTTGATCTGTGCTTCCCCACTTCTGATTGAAGTGGTTAAGCATTAATGCAATTGGTAACATCAATAGCAGTTTTTCTGCTAAAAAAAAAAAAATCAAAAGAAGTTTTCTTCCTTTACCTTGTTTACTCAAAGAGTGTTCATAAACTCATGCAGATCTTGGTACAGGAATCCACTTCTCAAATCTGAATCCTCGATTTCACTGTATTAACATTAAGGCCCAGGAGAAAATGTTTCTATTGACACATTTCAGGTGGCAGTTACTGCTCAGCTATTACCCAAGGCTTCCTGACCACAGCTCTGTATTTCATCTTGCATCTTGCACTCTCTGTAATAAGACAGTCTGTTTGGCTTCACTTAGGAAAAAAAAAGATCCTCAAGTTAATTTTCTGAGACATCTGAAAATCGTCATTTAAAATTAGCTTTTCACTTCTGTTTTATATTTATGTAAGCATTGGGTTTTGTTTTATTGATTCATCTCATTGAACACCTGACCAAGAAGAATGCTAGGTTTACTTTCTGTTTTCTTTAATCACAGCAGTTCCTAGTACTGATCCCAGGCAAAACTCTTATCTCATTGCCTTCATTTTTCCTTGCTACTTACTACCTCCACAGTACATAAAACATACAGCTTTAAATGGGTTAAAAAAATAAAATTGTAAAACACTGAAGTACATAGAAAAGAAATTTTTTATGATATGGAATCATAGAATCATTTCGTTTGGAAATGACACTTAAGGACCTTGAGTCCCTCTTAGCCTGATACTGCCAAGTCCACAACTAAATCTTGTCTCTAAGTCCCCCATATATAGCTCTTTTAAATTCTTTCAGGGATGGTGACTCCACCACTTCTCTGGGTAGACTGTTCCAGTGCCTGATAACCCTTTCAGCAACAAATTTTTTCCCAGTATCTAATCTGAACCTCCCCTGGCACAGCTTGCAGCCATTTTCTCTTCTTCTGTTGCTTGTTACTTGGGAGAAGAGACTGACCCCCACCTCGCTACATCCTCTCTTTAAGCAGTTATGCAGAGCAGTAAGGTCTCCCCTGAGCCTCCTTTTCTCCAGGTGCTATTCCCTCAGCTGCTTCTCCTCAGACTTGTGCTCCAGACCCTTCACCAGCTCCACTGTCCTTCCCTGGGCACGCTCCAGCACCTCAGTGTCTTTCTTGTAGTTAGGGGCCCAAAACTGAACACAGGATTTGAGGTGTGGCCTCACCAGTGCTGAGTAGAAGGGGGCAGTCATTTTCCTGGTCCTGATGGCCACACTATTTCTGACACAAGCCAGGATGCCATTGGCCTTCTGGGCCGCCTGGGCATACTGGTTGTTCATGTTCAGCCAGCTGTCGACCATCACCCCCAGGTCCTTTTCCACTGGGCAGCTTTTGAGCCACTTTGCCCCAAGCCTGGAGACTTGCCTGGGATTGTTGTGACCCAAGTGCAGAACATGGCACTGTACCTTGTTGAGGCTCCTATAATTGGCCTCAGCCCATCAATTCAGCCTGTCCAAATCCCTCTTTAGGGTCTTCCCTCCAGCAGATCAACACTCCCACCCAACTTGGTGTTACCTGCCAACTGAGTGAGGGTACCCTCCATACCCTATTGGAAAAAGAGTGCTGAAAATATAAACACTGAAAAAAGTGAGATGAACAAAGCCTATGTATATTTTGAGACTGGTGCTTCTGTAACTAAGCTTTTGACAAGTCTGTCTAAAAGGTCAAATCTGAGCCTGACTACCTTAAATTATCTATTATGCAAAATCAAGACCATTCATCTCTTTCATTGTAGATTTTTGTTCTTTTGACAGGAGTTGTGCATTCTACATTATGTTATACGAAATACAGAGCTTGTGAGCAGAATTACTCTTAACATTTAAACTGAAATACAGAGCTTCTGAGCAGAATTACTCTTAACATTTAAACTGACAAGCTTCAACATATTTGAATTGAAATCATTTGAGATGCACTAGTGGTAAATGAGGACAGTATTCACTGGCACATTTGATTTGATTTGGGACTTAGGAATTAGAGGCTTCACCTCAGGCCTCAACCTAGTCATAGTTTGTGGGAAATTCCTAATCCTCCAGTCATTACTCTTGTTTTACGGAAGTATTGTAATGTGTTTTTGATCATTTTCTCTGGGCAGTTTTTATATGGATTTTACAGAGTTGCTGTACAGGTCTTTCTCATGTACATAACTATAGTCATTAACTTGGAAAGTCATTGAAAACTCATAAAAGTAAGCTGAATTTATTCACATAGCACAGGATCCTTCTGGCAGTCTTGTCGTTTAGATTTCTTGTTTTCTAGAGCCCTAATTTGCCACACTCTTGGTCTTCTGCCAGCAATTGAATTTCTTTAATTTAAAAGTGCTAGACCTCCTTTCTGGGACCTTTTAGGGTTCATCTGTGCCAACACTTTAGTGGTACAGCATCACAGAATTGCTGTATTGCTTTCCTATGAACTAAACCAGACCTTTCTTTCGCTCAGAGGTTGTGATTCAAGTAACCTCCTGTATGCCCTGTGGTAAAGTGCTCTTTGGAGAGGCATCAGAAGACAGCTCTCATAAAGTACAACTAGGGAGAAGTTTAGTTTCAACTTCTTGGTGATAAGGTATACATTACAGAAAATATCCCACTGCCAGCATTGGGGAGATTTATGAAATAATCTAAATTAGAAGTCAGGAAACTGGAAATACTGAATTATCTGCGCATTTAATCCATGGGATCATGGTGGATATAATTTGGGCAACAAGTATAATCCCAGCCATTAGCCTCATTTAATTTAGTGTTCTCATTTAAGAAGAAACTTGCTCCATTCAAAAAGCTAGACACTGTTTCTGTAAAACTAGTTAATATCACTAAGACTCAGACTAACCATAAGAAAATAGGAATTCTGTTACCAGAGGTCAGAAGGAAATGCAGAAAGGGAAAAATGAAGCTAGGTTCAAATCTTCCAGATTTCTTAGGGAGCTCTCCCGAATGCCATGTTGTCAAGGAACAGTTCACAAAATGATGGAACAAACAGTTTCAAGTGTATTTATATATTTCATATTTTTGATAACAGTCTGACAAACTGATGTGATGGTTTCTTCTCCAAGTCTGGGAGGTTGTGAAGATGCCAGTTGTTTCCTGTCACTGCTTTGTGGGTTTTTTTTGTTTTTTATTATTTAAATGTCTACTGTAGACTCTTTTTCAAGGGCTTTTGTTGTCAAAAATGTCAGCACTCTCACAGATTAGTGACAACACATAGTGGATCTGGATCCCAGTATTTAAGAAGCCAGTGAGACCAGTGTATTCAGTCTGCTTATTTATTCACACATTCATTCAGTTCCTCTCAGAGCTAAGCTCATGAGATCTCCTCTTCCCTAGGCAGAGGTTGCTGCTGGTCCAGGAAAGTCAGGAAGAAAGTTGTATCAGCTTGAGCTGTGCCACTGCCTGCATTTACAGATGTTGGACATCCCTGGCATGCCCTGCCACTTGTCTCCACATACCTCTCTGTTGACTGACAACAGGACATGAGGAAATGCCCTGAAGCTGCAGCAGGGCAAGTTCAGATTGGACATTAGGGAGAGGTTCTTCACTCAGAGGATGATCAGTGAGTGAAACAGGCTGTCCAGTGAAGTGGTCATAGCACCAAGCTTGTAAGAGTTCAAAGAGGCTCTGGATGTGGCTTTTAATCCCATGATTTAGTTTTAGGAAGTCCTGGGAGGAGCAGGAAGATGAACTCAATGATCCTTTTGGGTGCCTTTCAATTGGAAATATTCTATGATTCTCTGATCTATGGGATCGTCTCTCACCGCCAGGATCTTTCTTCTGGTCAGCATCTTTTTCATCTTATTTCCAAATCCTATTGTATTCCCTGACACAGTTCTTTTTAAGGTGCTTCTTTTCATCAGCAGGTCTTTGCATAACAATGAGACCCCAGTTTTAGAGAATCTTTCAGTTTTTATGTAAGACCCTTTCAACCAAAATTTCTTACTAAAGATATCTATAAAGCTTCTTAAAACAAAGGATTGCTAGAAAGGGGGTGTAGTATGTCCTATGTGAATTATTAGTGTTTATTGATGACTGAAAAGAGGGTAGTAAGTTATTGAGAAAGGATAAATTCCTAGGTAATATATATCTTTATGCTGTATATTCAGATTGAATCTAATAAATCTGAGCAAATTAAAAATATAGTAATCACGAGTGTACTTATAGGTGGTTGGAACTATCTAAGAACAAAAACATTTTTTGGTTGGTGAACTTGGTTTACATTAGTTTTAATGTGTGGGGCGCTTCGTTGTTTTGTTGTTGGGTTTTTTTAATTATTTTAACTATTAGAAACATGGGAATGTTATACCAGTCATTTCCTGATTACATTATTGGTGAATGTATTTTTGAACTGAGAACTGCATGTTCTTTCTATAACACATTTTTACCTTGATTATTTTTTACCTGTAGTTTATTTTTAGGTTCTTTTAACAGGCTTCAGTGTTATTTTAAGTTTCACTTGTGTTTCTTTGAAATGCACACTTACCAAGGGATTCCTAATTCCAGGGCTGAGCTGTGATATAACTGCTTCTTTTTTTATAAAGTCTGTTATGCAAGTTCTAACCTGTAGTAAAAATCTACTGTTGCTAAATCTAGCACCTTGTTCATGTGAAAGCATTCATCTTTTTTAAAAAAGTCATTGATTTTGAAGTTTCAAGTATTTTTCCTCTCTTGCTTTGAAAAGAAACCCACTTTCTGTTTTTAAATAACTTACTTATCAAGGAATACAGTAAGATATAAAGGATACATAACATTTAAAAATATTCTTTTAAGTTATTTTGAACCTCTGTCTCTTGAACATAAAGCATGTGTATGGTATGTTAAAAGTGGATGTAGATGCAGCAAATAAGGACACATAGTCATTTACTGTAAACTTTTTTTTAATATCCAAAATATGTTAATTAATAGATTTTACTCCCCCTCGTGACCTCCAGAGTTTAGGGAGTAGTGCAGAATTGCTTGTGCCTGCAGTGGATTTGATGAAAGGAAAAGCTGGATGAAATACGGGAGACAATGTTAATGAAAATCCTTACTGCTAGACTGTTCTGTGTTCATTTTTTACTAATTTCAGGACTGAAATGATAGGAACTTAAGGGTTTGTCCAATTTGAAGTCATTATGCACCCTCATTTCAAACCCTTAAGAGGGGCCTTTCGCTTTATGCACACATAAAAAGTGAATTTAGTCTGAGACTGAGAAAGCAAGCAATTTATTCTTTGCACTCTTTCATTACAGCCAGTAAAACCTTTGAATACAGAAAAAATGAAGACTGAACTCATATCTTTTGAAAAACCTCTCAAATCAACAGGACAATTTCCCACGCCGATGCAATTTAAAGCATTTGTCCAGAGATAAAATTGTAACATCATTCTAAACAGCACTATTATTAGATTTTTACTCACCTCTGTATATCAGGTGCACTTCTCAGTAGTATGACAAAATTTTGCTTCATAGTTGTAGATAGCATTACTTTATTTTAAAACTAATTAACAATTTTTCTTACTGATTAATTCACCTAGATTTGATATTAATAAAATTTTAAAAGAACAAAGATGAGATTTTTCTGCTTCATATGTTAATCCAATTTTTTCCCCCCCCATGTCCAGGTGGGATCTAGCAATTAAAAAACAAACAAAACAAAACCAAAACATTAGCCCAAAGAAACGTTGCTGTGCTGATGTATCAGCAGCATATTTTGTTCACGTACACAGGAATAGGAAAATTTGCTCTAGAGCCTCCTTTTTCTCAAGGGCCTTACTGGCCCAGTAGCTTCATCTCAGCTTTCCCTGTGTGCTTTTCTGTGGAGTGTCAGAGGATGCATTCAGTTTAACATATATAATAGCTTTCAGAAGATTGCCTGAAGTGTTAAACATATATGAATATAATGAAAACAGTAAGGATTTAATTTTATAGTTAAAGCAACTTCTGATGAGTTCTAATTGCTCTACTTTGTATAATTCGACCAAATTACCTTTGTTACGCCCTCATATGGTTGAATTCTACTTGGCTGAAGTATAACTGAGGAGCGTTTTTAATCAAGTTAGCTTCAAAAAATGGGTGCAGGATATGCATTGCAACCTAGAAATGCCTGTAGCTGTAACTGAGGAAAGAGCTTCATTTTTCACTCTATTAGAAAACATTAAGACATCTGTGAAGAAAATGTTTATACCCTCAGTTGCATATAATAGTCTTCATGGTGCATGACATATGGTTTTGTGTTGAAAATGCAGAAGTTGGTTTTTGAGATGTGAATTAACACTTACTTGTCTGCTCCCTTACTGAGTAAGGGAAGGTTCTGTTTCATTAGTATCCTTTTGCCCAAACGATTACACTGTGAGAAGGTGGATAATCATTTTTTTTCCTCTTTATTTAACAATACCATTGGAGTTGTACATTTGCAGGATCAGCCTGGAGTTGTAGGTTTGCAGGAAATGCCATGGACTGTCTGTTGGTTCAGATTTGTGTGGCAGGTGGGTCTGCCTGTTTACCTGAAGTAGTGACCTTTGAAAAGGCCACTTTGCTTATCTCTACTGATCATGATAGTGCTGGTTTCTTTCTTCCCCCCACTGATTTTAATGCGCTAGAAACTGTCTATTGTAATGTTTGTGTAGATGGCTCTCCCTCTGATACTGCAACATGTCCTTTGTGGGTGTGGGGTGCACCTACAGACTTCTGATACAAACATACAAAGGAAAGTATTCCTACATTTTCCATGTTCATTTCATACAGCAAAGTGAGGTGCAAACACAGTGACGTATCAAACTTTAAAAGGACAGAAACATATTTTAAAAGGCTACAAAATGGAATTTTTTAAAAAGTCAAAGTTAGCAATAGAATACAGTAGCAATCTCCTATGGAGTTACTTCTGTAAAGTGTTTTGAAGTCATTTGGAAAATACTTTTAGATGAAATATGTTTACTTCCCATGCACAAATAAGAGAAGAATAAAGATCCTATTTTGTGTGTCATTGTTCAAGAGGCTGGTTTAAAGAATCACTCATGTTATTATATGTGTAATTGGTATGTGTGTTTAGAGGAAATCAAGGTGAAAATATGATATACAAGTTTCTTGTTTGATATTTACATAGACAGTCTTCCAGGTTTATATTTTTCTACGTTATTTATTTCTACTACAGTCGTTCAGCTTTGTTTCTCTCTTTAGTATTTAGCATCTTACCTGATGTGACAATATCTGCAGCTTCTACCAAAAGTGCCTTTTATCTCCATTTGAACAAAATGGCAATTGACTTACCAAGTCTAGTATATTGTTAGTGTCAGCTTTTGAATTGCCAAATCTTACTTACTAAGTTTGATATTTCTCTACTCTAGAAGTATATAAAACTTTTTTTTGAGAGAGAGAAGATCTGTCAATTAGTTTGAGATATTTTTCTTGTCTTTTGTTCATCTAAATTTCAATTTTTTGTTGTTGTTGTTTTGGTTTTCTTTTTTTCCCTACAAATAAAGCAAGTCTAATATTGATTTGTCTACATTTTTTATTCTGATACTTCACTTCTAGGGTATTAACAAAGGAATTTTAAAAATAATTTTATTGTCTGTCAGAAACAAGCAAAAAACATAAACCAGAAAATGGAGAGGGGGGAGAGTGAGTGAGAGAGCGCAGAGATAAGAAGCTCTACAGATTCCTTTAAAAAAATAAAAAAACTCATCACACAAACACTGTTTGTGTCAGGGCATCACATAGAGAGAGCAGCAGCTTCAGGTGCAGAGACTAGGGGAGGATGAGATGAAAAATAAATGGACTGTTATGGGATTAGTAGGGTGACATGTTCCCTGTGTGCAGCCTGGGCTGCTTTGTAGGTTGTGCTGAGGTATTTTTCTGTTCCGCAGAGCCTGTTCCTTACATTTAACAAGTGAGCTTCATTGTTGAGGTGTTATATGTGTAAAAAGGGAGTAACACTTTTGTTATTAATTCTGATTTTTACTTCTTATATTCGCTAAGGAAAGGAGCTTGTGTTTTTTTGCACTTTAGGGGAAATGCAATGTTCCTGTAGTCAATATTAGTCTACCAGGAATAACTTATTGAGTTTGAATTTGAAAGTAGGATCAAAAAATAGAGGTTTTACAACATTGTGTCCATTCTAAAAGGCAGTGAAGTGTGATAACTAAATGACTGTATGGTTGCACAGGTTTTCCCACTTGAATCACATTTGCAGAATGAATAAGAAATTAATTTCACAGCACAGTATGTATTGTACTGTGTTACTCCAGACCCTCTGTGTCATTAACAATATTCACTATGATAACCTTTTTAGAAATGTTTTCTAGTCTATATAGAATTCACCATTCATTCTTAGAACATATGCAGTTTCTGTCCAATATCTGTGATCTTAAAAATTCTCTTCATTATTTCTCTGCCCTAATTTATTTCTATTCACATTCTTAATCACAATGCTTTTGTATCTTCTCTGTTACCTAGTACATGCTTTCTCTGTTATGCCATGCCATGTTTTGCTGCTTCTAGTGTTTTTCTGACTCTCCTCTCTCTTTTAAATTCAGTCTCAAAGTCACTCTCTGCTCTACTCATGTCTTTTAAACTAAGTTTTAACAAGGCATTCAAGATCAGACTCCTGATGTTCCCGGTTTTAATTCCTCCTTTCACTGTTCAGCCTTTTTTCTGGGTTTTTTTCCTTTCTGTGAATGTGCATGATGGCTACTGCAATGGATATGCGATTTAATACTTACAGTTTATAGTCATGTGCTATATTTTAGAAAGTATGAGTACATTTCTATATGTTATGGGGAATATAATATTGCTTGGCAAAATTGCACCTTTAAAGCACCTGTAATTCTTATCTGCCACATCAGCAGTGTCAGGCAACTAAGTATCTGATAAAATATTTACAGATTCTGTTTCAACATTCTGATACTTGTCTGAAGAGCTAAAATAGTTAATTTAGTTCTAGCAGAATGTACTATGAATGAATAAATAAATAAATCTCAACCAGTCTGCAATTACAGAAGTAAAACTTTTTGCCAGGTCTCAGTTGGAAACGGGAAAAGCAGAATATGAAAAACAAGTGTTGAGAAAGGAAGAATTTTATGGAAGAATTTGGCTACAAAAATAGTATATTTTGTCTAAACTGATAGTTTTAGAATTACTAGTGTCTCTTAAGAGTTTGGCAGCTACAAAGCTAGACATTAGTTGAACATTGTCTCTGTAATAAGAATTTAGAAACTTGTAAGTCAGTGTTCTTGAAGTATGTTTTCATGCCTACCTCAACAGTAACTGTGTCTCAGTACATCTGTGTATTCTCACTCAGCCTCCACTGATTTGTGGCTCAGAAATTTCCTAAGCTGGAGATGGCATCTTTATATTTACAAGTCCTCAGTGGATATTCATCACTTCCACCAATTTGCTGGTCTTTGTAAACATTTAGGAAAGTTTTCTATATAAAGTGTGTCCAGAAGTTCTTCTTGGTAGTTCCTGTTCTTATTATAGTTTGGAAATATTTTAATATTCTCTGTGTTATTACCCAATTTATAAACTTGAGGCTCTGCAATCAGAAGAGGAGGAAAACCCTATTGTGAGATTAGTGGTTATCTTTTTGACTGATTCGCAGCTTTTTATTTATTATTCAGAGCATGTAGCTACCAGCAAGGTAGTCATGCTACAGAATTTGAGAAAAAGCATTAAAGCACTTGAACCTCTTCTGCAACAGCCTTTTGGTTAGTTTTTCATTTTAAATTGGAAATACATTCATTGTAGTGGCTTCCATTGAAGGAGAGCCTCTTTAGAAGAAGCTAAAATACGTTTAGGAAAAATTTAAATATAATATGGGTAAATCACGTAAGAGCCATGAATGGGACATTCAGCCTATTCAAGCAAATTTCACTCTTTAAGATTTTAGATGACTTTGCAAAACTACCTTTTTTCACAATTCCTTCCAACTCTAATAGCACATAAGGTTGAATACTCTGAAATCTTCAGGATCTCCACCTCAACATCACAGAAACTGATTATTGGCTCTTGTCCCAGAGTCTTTATTTTGCAAAAGAAAAATTCATACTGTAGATATATCTCATTATAGTTAATTGGTCTTGCTGTTGATGCTTTTGAAGGTGCTTTGATATTGTACTGTCTGGAATATGTAAAAAGAGTTTTGGAGTTAAATGTTCTTATTGAGAAGGCTAGAGGGTCATCTGTGCTATGGGATAACAGATTTTTGCTGACAGCAGTGGCAGAAGAGAGAGACAATGAAAAAAAAAAAAGAAGAAGGGGAAAGAGATAGCAACAACTAAACAGGATGCCGAAAAGAGAAGCCTACTTTTTCTTCCAGAATGATGGGAGCATATATATATATATGTTTTCATAGTTTTTTGAACGACAGGACTGTGGAATTCACAATGGAGTACATATGAAAATGAAAAAAGCCCTTAATTTTTGAGGAGGGTTTTTTTTCAGTTTTTACTCTTGGCCTGCATTTCTGTATCTTAACCTTGAAATCTCTGTCTGTATGTTAGCAGGGTACCCTTTGATGTTTGTTTCTTTGTCTGTCACCAGAGAGAATGAGAATACTGTCTATATTTTTGTTTCAATCTCCTGGATGATGTGCTAAAGTAGTTCAATATGTTTTTGCATAATCCATTTGCATTTCTCTTGGATAAGACATGATTCACCTGTCTCCATTTTTTTTCCTGTTTATGCATTTAATACTTTTTCTTCTCATAGAGATTTTTAGGATATAATGTAGAACAGAAATTTCTAGTTTCGGTTAGAACAGATGTTAAAGACCTTTAAAATGTCTTTGTCAGAGCAGTCTACTTCAAAATTAATTTTACCTACATCCTATTACATTTAGAATTTACATTTTAAAAATTGAAATTAAATAAACATGACCAATATCTGTTCCATCTTGAGTATTTTTCATGCTACTGAATTATACCATGATTACAAGTCAAATTTTAAGGTGGTCTGATAATCATCAGTGGATAAAATTAGCATTTACGTTTGTTTGTTTTTTTTTTTCTGTATATGACAGTATAAAACACAATGGACATTTCTCAGCTAAGCTGAATTTGCTGAACCTTGCTGGTAGCACTGCTGGGGAAAGACCCCTGACTTCTTGATCTGTGTTATTTGATGATCAGGACTGTGTTACCATTTACTACTGAAGAGTTTGTGAATAGTTATTAGTCAATACTGAAAACTTATCCTGGAGTGAAAATTTCACCTTTCTTTATGTGGAGAGTACCCTTATGTATTATATAGAGGCCAAATGATCTCAGTCTACTGCACGGCGTGACAGCACCCAAAATATATGTCCCTTTAAAATGTGCCTTGCTTTTGCATCAAAAAAAGGGAAGGTTTGAAGAATGGTTGGTAGATGAGCCATTTCAACAGGAAGAAATCTTAATTTTTTTGAAGGTGTATGATGAAAGTAATTCCATTCAGTCCCAGTCAGTTGATTTGTACAACCCCATCAAGTCATATTCCTGGCTGGAGCCATGATTCTTAATGGCTTGGAGAGGGAGTGCCTTCCTTAGAGGGGCAACTCTCCTGTTGTCAGCAATGCTACAAAGAGCACTGTGTTTTATACTAAGAGCAGAAAACTTGAAACCTTAAATAAACACAGGGTGAAAATTTTCCCTGGAGACTTTACAAAAGCAGTTATGTTTTGATACACTTTGTGTCAATCAGCTACTAACCAAACCCAGCTTTAATATTTTTCCAAGTACAGGTACATTGAGGACAGCAATTTTAGTACAAAAATGAACCACTGACTTCCCATGTATGCAAAATGAAACATTTTTTAAATTCTTAGAAAGTTTGATCATTATAGGTAGTTGGCAGCCTTGATTCCTGTCTCTGTACTATCTTACTTTTCCTCACAGTTCCCACTCGTAGTCTCTTTCCCACGCCGATTGACTCCAGTTTTCTTCGCTGGTTTTCGGTTGTCTTAAGCCAGCTTCTACACTCCAGATCTCAAGGTGCAAACTTTTGCTTTATTCCCAATAAATTCCTTATTTATCTCTTTCAGTCTTTATTTGTACAAGCTGTTCCTAATAGTGTAGTTGAAGCGATTCCTTTTCTTTTACCCCTTTCCTGTCAATAGTTCCAGCATTTTCTTTCCTTTGCAAGCAGTGTACTTTCATCAATACTGCCTGGCTCTGTTTTTTCTTTCCTCTCAGCATGTACATTGCCTAAGCTCCATTGATTTTTAATGACCTAATAATCTGCTGCGTCTCAAAACTGCAGTTGCAAGGGCAGGTCAATTCCTCCAGGTGGAAACATATGCAATACAAATGGAACCACTGAGAAAATCAGGTACTAAGAATCTAACTTGTCTCAACTGAGCAAGAAAAACCTGCAGTTTTTCAGATTTGTCATAAGGCAAAACCTGGCTGGATTTGCAGACAAATAGTTAAAAAAAAAAAAAAAAGAAACAAACCAAAAATCTTTCTTACACAAGATTCATTCACAGAGGCATTTTTTAAATACTTAATGAAAGTGCTAGCCTCATTTAGAACAAGGTAATAGTTATATTATAATAACAAGCAGTCTGACCAATTTATCTTACCAGTTTTATTGCCAGAAAGGCCGGAAGTATTCTGTCTGAAGTCACCTGTTGAGAAAACATAGTCTTGATGATTGTAAAAAACATTTTGTCATTTGAAATTTTAACAGTTATAATTTTGAAATAATGAAGACACATAAAATAGGATTTTCTAATGAGAAACTTGGCGGAACTAAAAGAATAAGCAGTGGTATCATTCTTAGGTGATAGAAGGCATATTTAGGGAGTGAATAATAATGTGTGTTACTTTCTGAGACTCTAATCCTGCAAAGACAGTTTTCAAAATGAGAAAGATACTCTGAACTTAAATTTGCCTTTACTACAAAATGTTTCTTTAAAATTTTATGACTCTGAGTTTAAAAGCTCTAAATGTCTAGAGCCACATCCTTCATCTTTTACAGTGGGACAGGCAGTTTCTGAAGGAAGGAAATATAATATAAATAAGAGTGCTGGAGCAAACACTAAATCTTTACTGTAAAACCATGTTCTAAAACTGCCCAACTAATTTCTAAAACTCAGGAGAGGTCCCTATGAATTAATAGAAACCTTCTTGGAGAATTTACTAACACACAACTAATCCTCCTCACTTTAGGAGCATAATGCAGTGGCAGGTGAGGAACACTTTGTCCCCTCAGTTTCTTACCTTGAAGGAGCTACAATCTCATGGTTTAAATTCTGTGAATTAATTCATTCAGCTGCCAGGAATACCTCATTTTTTTTCCAGGCATCTGAAGGTCAAAGGAGTTTTATTTTCATTTCTTGTACTTTAAATTAAATCTTCAGAGTCCTTGGGGTATTTCAGCCCCCACACCTCAGCAGAAAATAGTGAAGCATGTAGAAATTAAAATTTTTATCTTTTCATCTAGATATACTTACTTTTTGTGCAACAGCAAAGAAAAGTCTAGAGGATGATACATGGCTCCAGAGCATTCTGTCCTTCTGCATCAATCCATAGAACAACCAGAACTATGTTACATGCAAAAATTACTGACCATTCCTCAAAATAGTCTGTGAGATGACGGCCTGACTAATTCCTAGCTAGATGTGATGCAGTGCTCATCAAACATCTCAGTTTTTCATGTAATTTTCTTTGGTGTCCATCTGTGGTCCTGCAAATGTAGCAAACTTGAGAGTTCACTGGCTCTGGGAGGTGACCCACTCAGAGGGAAATTACTGTGGTACTGGAGAGCTCAAGGGGCTTAGGACCGTTTCTTATAGGGTCACAAATAATTTTCCATCCTGGCCACAATTCAGGTGAGTACCTTTCTTTAAAGGTTCAATAACAAAAATGTTGTTCCACTCAGGCTGTTATTCAGGAAAGAAAAATAAGTCTCCAGGTCTGTTGGTTTAAAAACACGAGCTCATTCCTGGGAGCAGATAATGTTTCTGATAAGCTCAAGGCCAAGGCCCAGGCACATTTCTGAGGTCATAGCCCAAGGAGGAGGGAGGGATGCCCCACCACAATGTGTTTTTATTCAGTAAATTACTCTGTAAATGTTTGGCTTTGTCTGCACCAAATCAATTTTGTGTTGCATCATCATTAAATTCTTTCTTAAGAATAGGTTTTGATTCAAGAATGAAGCTGTATACATATTTAGGCAGCTTTTTTCCCTAAGCATAGCCCTACTGGCAATATGAGTGTAACCATTTAACTTCAGCATGTCCTAATTGTTTTTTGTTCTCTTAAAAAAATGTGGTTAGAATCAGCCATCACAACTTATATCAGATGTCTATATTAATAACTCTAAATCTTTGTTATCAATGTGGTATATGTGATACCTTAAAGTTCTACTTTTTCTCACTGTTTTGGGAATTCCCAAAAGGTTTGGTATAAAAATATTTATATAAATCTATAAATAACACTCACAGGTTGTGTTGTTCAGTTGGCGATCAGTATGACTTAAAAATCGGAAGTTTCATTATTGTTTATGTGGATTATTCTTAGTGCTGTAGGATCTGCATACTTAAATTTGGGGTTTTATTATGGGTTGAATAATCTTTATGTAGATGAACATTACTTTGAAACACTACTTTGTTTAGTTTTGCTTTTTAAAACCAAGTATGTTCCACAGGCATTAGGTCGGTAGTTGTCCACTTGAGACTGTTTGCTGGTCCATTTGCAGCTAATTCCACTGATTTCAGGAGTTGTTTCTCATTTGATATGCAGGATGAGGAAGGATGGACAACCATCCTTTCAGCATGTTAACAGCACTGACAGAAGTAGTGGAGACTTTTTGTCAAGGCAAAACCAACTGTAGCTTCTGAGGAGTGTTTTTTTATGCCTATAGACTTTTTACAGTATTACAGTTTTACAATTCTCTACTTGCCTATATTTTCTCCAGTCCTTTTCTGGTTTCCTTATGTCAGAAAATGGTGCTTTTTTATTACTTTTTTTTAAATGCAAACACAATTTGTAATACCTTCAAATAAACTCTTCTAGTTTCTATATTTTTATTAGAATGTTTGGTTTTCTTTACACTCCTTCAAGAATTATTACAACAGATCTGAAGTTAGTCTAGGTTCCATTTTGCCATTGAAGGTCATGAGTCCAAGATTTTTCAATGCACCTTCATATAATATTTATGATAGCATGAGAGCCTCACTCAGCTGTTAAGGTATCTTTTTTGTTTGGTTGGGTTTTTACTCCAGTGTATCAGACATAGATATATTCCATGCAGTATTATTCTAGGAATCAAAAAAAATAATCATTACATGTGAAAAGCAATGATCAAGTTAGCCTTTTCCACAGTGGACTATATGCTGCAAAAAATTACCTTAGTGCAGAAATGTGATGTGGTTGGGTGTAATTCCTTATTACACTGTATACAATTTATACACAATTCAAATATGAATTTGTACAATGCAAGCATATCATGACCATTTTCTGTGTTTCATTCTTTGTATTTCTGCAAGATAGTACTTTCTTTTAACAAAAAAAAAAAAAAGGAAAAAAGAAAACAAACAATGAAGTTCATCAGATTTCCAAGCCTGGTTTTCTGATGAGGATTCAGTTACTGAACATTGTTTTTCACACATAAGTGGTGATAAATTTATGACTGGTGTTTCAGCTAGCTATACAATTGAGAATGAGGTTGTCATAAACATGAAGATTGAAAATTTCATTTTATGTTATTAAATTAAATCCATTGCACTTGCTTGTGGTTGTAGGGATAAACTTTTGCTTTCAGTTCTAAACTAAAATGCAAGTCTTTAGAAGCTGCTTTGAGTGTTTTGTTGGCACAAGTATGTCAGTGGAGACAATTTCTGCCAACTATAAAAGCATTGAATGCCTGGGTATTGTTTTTTATAAAAGCATAGGTATATTTTTATGTAAAGCCTTTGATTTTAAACTGACTTTCTAACAAAGTAGCTAAACTTGTTCAGAACTTTTTGAAAAATTTATCAGATGTTATCTTCTGTAGAAAACATGTATTTCTTGCTTTCGTGCTGTCCTCATCTCCTGCTGTTGTACTAATCCATAAATACTTGTTGATTTCTCTTGAATTTCAGCAGTAGAACAGAAATGTGAATTCTGTGCTTGTAATAGTCACCTGGCTTCTAAAGGATTAATATAAGGGTGACCTTTGTGGAAAAGAGAAATCAACAGTAATGCACTATTGCTTGGTTTTAAAAAGTTACGGTTTTGCATGAGTTTCCTAAGCGTTTTCAATTTCCTAGAATAGTTTTCACAAAATGGGTGTGTATGGATTGCTCAAGCCTGGCATTGCATGTAGTGGAAAGGTTTGTTGGATCCGGGTTTTTTAAATATCATGTTTTCCATAGATTTTCTGATATATATATATAATATTAAATTTCATTTAATGAAAACATGTATAATGGCACTCTACTGGTATAATTATGTATTATTTGGAATACTTGGTAGGAATTTTGAATTCCACTGTTAAATATGTAATTTATAGTAACAAATTTGAAATTATAATTTTTTATCTTGATCCATCCTGACTGATCTTGGTCAGCAAACTGATTTTATACTAATAAGTACTTGTGTGCACCTGATTCTTTTTGATTAGTTTGTTTATTTTATAAACAGTGCAATTTTTATATGGAACTGTGTGCTTAGATGTCATTTCCATTGCTCTTAAAACTTTGGTTTTGTTCAGTTTTTAGAAACTGTTGAAAAAAAGACATTTAGCACCACACGGATGGGGTCTGAAATGGATCTTGAAAACTACCAGACTGCTTTAGAAGAAGTGCTCACGTGGCTTCTCTCTGCTGAAGACGCATTACAAGCACAAGGAGATATATCCAATGATGTAGAAGTTGTTAAAGAACAGTTTCACACCCACGAGGTACTAATCTTTCAGTAGCTATCTATATGCTTTTATCCCATATTAAGGTCAAGAATACAAAACAAAGATATATCTAATTTATTTTATTTGTTTCTCCTTCACTTTTTGTGTGTGTGTGAGTGTGTGTGTGTTTTGTTTGTTTATTTGGGTTTTGTTTTTGTTTTGAGGTTTTTGGTTGTTTATTTGTTTGAGTTTCCCCTCTTTTGCCTGGTAGGTTTGGAGGGTTTGGGGGTTTTTGTTATTGTTTTTTGCAGAGATCAGTAAGGTCTCTTCTTTGTCTTCTTCTCCACACAACTTTTTGCTCTGTGAAAAAAGTTTCTGATTCACTTTAAAAGGTTTGGGGAAGGGTTGAAAAAATTAAACGCTAAGTTAAAAGTCCTGCTTGCAAAATGGTGGAATTCTGTTCTTTCCTTCCAAAGAATCCAACTTAAAATTGGATGTAATTTTTTATTTTATTTTATTGTCAGGGGTTTATGATGGAGTTAACAGCTCATCAAGGACGTGTTGGCAATGTTTTGCAAGTCGGAAGTCAACTTCTAACAACAGGAAAGCTTTCAGATAGCGAAGAGAATGAAATCCAAGAACAAATGAATCTACTTAATTCTCGATGGGAAAGTCTCAGGGTAGCAAGTATGGAAAAACAAAGCAAGTAAGTAATATGTCAGGTAAAATAGTATATATTGATTTTGACTGAAACAATCCTGAACTTGACTAGCAGATGGGATTTTATTTCAGTTCACTGTGGGGAAAAAAACCTTCAGTTTTTAACGGTTTTAACCTAAAACTTGATGTGCAGTGACTTTGAAGCTTGGGGTTTTTTTGAGCCTGGAAGCCACACAGAGCAGCAGCTATCAACAGCTTGGACGCAGATAACATTTCAACCAAAACTTATAGAACCTACCTTAGATTTTTCTGTTTCAGCAAATATTGCACCACACAATATTTAGCTACAAAGGCAAGAATCAAAAGAGAATGGGTAACAAATCTTTAAGGCCTGTAAAACTTGATCCCGGAAAAAGAGTAAATGGGAGCTTAGCTTTCCTGGAAGTATTGTCATGGTTTTATCTGAGTACAAGTTACACTATTCAGAAAAGGGCAAATTCTGCAGCTTGATATTGAACTACAAGTAAATGTAGAAAAATAATATGTTAAATAGTCCCATTAGTCTTTGGAGCATTTTTAACAGTACTGTGTCTTATTTTGAAATTTTGATTTACATGGTGCCATCTAGGATAAGTAGCTCCATAAACATAAGAGATTATGATGCTGCCACAGTGAAGTGATTTGGTTTGCAGTATACAGAGATACCAGGAAAGTTAATGAAGGTGATTTATGTGTGAGTTTCCTTCCTTATCTTAAGAAAATATGGTACCTGATTTTTCATATTTTTTCTTCTTGGCCTTTTTTTTAATTTTTTTTTTTCCTTTACTTAAGACTCATATCTTATTTTGTCATAAGGAATTTTGTACACCTACTGATCTTTCTGTAAGGGGATCAATGTGAAGTTTATCAACTGTCGTATTAAATCAATCCAGTGGAAATTTTAAAATGAATTGAATGTCAGTAGGAGTTTCTTTATAGTCAAGTAGTATTAAATATTGAAGATTATGGCTACTCTCTTCCAAAAAAAAAAAAAAAAAGGAAAGAAAAGGCATCTGAGATCCTTGGTGGCTTTTTAGGGACTTTAAGCCAGGTAGTTTTCATTAAAATCTCTGTGCTGACATTTTAATTTTTCCCTCAGAAAATTGCAATGAACTAAAAGAGAAACTCTTCTGTCTGTTTCCTCAATGAAGCTGGAGAGTGAGTTCTTTTGCAAATGTGATTTTAATAACAGCTGAGTATCTCTAGCAGTGAGACCAATGGTCTAGTCCAACAGGTGACAGTAACAGAATAAGAAATGGCCTCAAGTTGCACAGGGAGAGACTTAGATTAAATATTAGGATTTTTTATTTTTTCAATTGAAAGGATTGTAAAGCATTGGTAACAGACCACTGAGGGAAGTGGTGGAGTCACTATCCGTGTGTGTCATTGGTCTGACCTGATACTAATGTGTTATGTTATGAAGTTCTCCACAGAATTATTCTGACCTCGAGTTGTTTTCAGCTAAAGGTATCGAGGAAGAGGTTTTGCAAATTTGGTAATGTGCTAAGAATTTTATTCTTTTTTTTCTTCCATCTATTTATTTTTTATCCTCTTGGATCTGTTAGTTTCCATGGCATCCTTTGGCAGTGGATTCCAAATGCCTCTTAACAAATGAGTGCTACCTTTTTAAGGAATGGCTTATTCTTGTTTGTTTGTCACTGGTGGTTTCAGTGATTCCCTTGAGTAACTCTGTTAGAAGTGAGAGTTAACAGTGTATGCTGTTCTTACTCTCTTTGCAAGTGTATATGGAATATTTGGTTATTTGCCTTGCTCCTCTTAGAGCGTTTTCCGGTTCTACCCTATCTTTTCTGAGTTGAGGGGTTGTCCACAGTATGAAAAATGAAACTGTGATTTTCAATAATTGCATGGCATTACTCTCTTTTTTCTTAGTAATTCCAAACCTTTGTTTTCTTTTCAACTGGCTACTGAATATTGGGATTGCTTTCTTTATTGTCTTTCTTTGACTATAAAATTGTTGATGGGTTTCAGATGTTTCAACCTAACTCGTTTCAGCTCTATTATTTTCCTGGAGAGAAAAATCTATGTTGCTTTACTGTGGGAAGGGTTTTTTTTGCCATCTTTATTTTCATTTAAATCAACACATGCAAGTAGTAACCTCGCCTCTGTAAGTGGTACTGTGTCTACTTAAAATGTCCTTTAACACCAATTGTAAAACTTATCTCCCAGATTCAGCTGTAGGACATTGCTTGGGGAATTGAATGGGCTAGTTTCTTCTGAAGCATGTCATATTTGGGTAATATGAATTCAGTAGAAGACATAAAATGAAATGAGCTTCACAGAGAATGTTATGCTGCTATTCAATTTCTTCCAGAAAAGAAATCTGTTATAAATTCAATGAAATTTGAGTTAGGGCAAGAGAAAATTTATCAGGAGTACCATTCTTAGATATAGTTAATTTTGACCTATTGGTCTAACCCTGGTGATTCAAACACCAGCTGGAAGATTATGAAGACCTTTCATATCACAATACATTTCTGGGTTATTATACATAATTTAAAACCTCAGGATCCATCTTCTACTTCAGCTTAAAGCACAGTCTTCTGAGCACACTGCTGTCATGTAGTCCCTAAGGCAACAGTGGCATGTTTATCCAAAGAGAGATGGTTTTTGTGAAGATGAGAACAGCCGGGCTGTCTGACCTCTGTTGTGATGGTAATAGGAAATGTAACAGAAGGTACCACATTTACCGCACTGGGAAAACAAATCAACAGGAAGAGGAGAACAATATACTGATAAAGAGTACTATAAAAATGAAAGGGTTAGGAAAAGGGATTTAGGAGGTCAGAATGTCAGAGGAAGCTTGTAGCATAGCAATGCCTTTGTGTAAAAGCAGCCCCAACTGGATTTCCCATGTATTCACTAGGTATTGTAAGTATTTGATTCCTCTAGCAAGCAATGCACTTGCATGCTGAAGGAAAACAGCCTGGTTTTATAATTTCTTACTCCTGGCCTTCCCCAAATAGGATTTTCTATAGTAGAGTATCTCAGGGTGAAAAATATACCACTGGAGAGGAAATGTATGACTTTATAGAGAATTATACAACTTTTAAAACACATTCAATTCAATGAATTTTTTTTTTCATTTGAAACTTATGAGATGCATAGCATAAAAAGAGGTTTTGATAATCTCCTGAGGTATATAAATAAGTATTAAAACCCCTGTCAGATATTTATAAAAGTAATTTGAAAACCAGAAAGTAGCTGGAGGATGGTAAGAAAGAAGAAACATTCTTTTGCCTAAAAATAAACTGTGATTATTTAATGTTCAAGTTTTTGCACCTTATTCAGAATAAAATCAATAGTCATATAATAAGTACTGCATTGTATCTTGGTTTTCTTAAATTCTCTTCGGTTTAAGAGATTTTTCTTTACTGTTTATTTAAATTATTGCTAAGAGGATACATCTAGGATGAAGCATTGCACTTTTTACTTATAATAGCTTAGTTTAGAACATCAAATAAGACAAAATGCACAGTTGAAACTGAAGGACTGAGATTGCTAATACCATGTGAACCATGGGCTGTATTAAAGCAGGGTATCATCTTTCTGTACTTGATCTGTAAAGAATAGAGTGGAAAAGATACTATATGGGTCTTCTGGTAATTTTGTTCAATAATTAACACATGATTTCCGCTAAAAAAACCCACCCTGAAATCATAGTGCATGACAAAGATGCATGATATTCTGTTCTTATTAAAAAAAAAAAAAATCCTTGACAGATATAATGCAGGAAAACATTACTGTTTGATATGTACAATTTAGAGATTTGGATTAATGTAGCCCTTCCCATTTCTTGTAACCTTTTCTGTTTTTTCAGTGTCTCAACTTCCGTTGAAGTTCCAGTTTCTCCTTATAGTTATTCCCATGATTTGTTTGATTTGGTCTTTTGCTTCTAAGAGTTGTTAACCGGAGACTTCAAAAATTACTGTCTCTAGAAAGTACCATAGCTGCACAAAGCTCCAGGCATAACACCTGGACAATTTGAGACCTCTGAGGTACCACTCAAGAAACAGGTGTAATTAAAACCTTATTTGAAAACAAACTTTAAAAAAATTTAGATTTGTTTGCAAGACTTTATTTCAAGTTGGTTCATCTTGATGATTGTCTGCAGTTTCTCCCCTTTCTATATCCACTGCTGTGCATTTGAAAGTATAAGGACCAGGTGAGGTCACTTGATGTGTCCAGCCTGGAGGAAACTGAGGGGAGACCTCATTGCAGTTACAACTTCCCTGTGAGGGGAAGAGGAGGGGCAGGCACTGATGTGTTCTCTGTGGTGACAGTGACAGGACTCGAGGAACTGGCATGAAGTTGTGTTAGGAAAGGTTTAGGTTGGATGGTAGAAAAAGGTTCTTCACCCCCAGAAGGATGACTGGGCACTGAACAGGCTCCCCAGGGCAGTGGTCAAAGCACCAAGCCTGACGCTATAACATATACTGACACTATATACTATAACATATAGCCTGATGCTATAACATCTATTGGTTTCAACAAGCTCAGTGTGATTTAGGACAGTGACTTTGGTCTGTCAAATCTAAATTAAAGGCTCCCCAGGGCATGAAAGATGGGTAATACAAGGATGCTGTTGTAATTCCTTTGCTCAGCAATAGTTTACACATTAATTTAAAAATGCTTCTGATGAGAAGATTATCTTTAGGAAAGTTTTGAGTACTTCTGAAGAGGCAAGTATAAGGGAAGGATTTGTGATGGGTCACTGGAACTATCAAAATACTTTGATTAGACAAAATTGAAGTATTTCCTGTTTAATTCTCCAGAGCATTCTCCATTGAATAACTGAAAATTTAATATTTTTTCTGCTTAATAACCAAAATTAAAGGAAGCATGGTAAGGTCAGGTGTCACAGAGTTTTCAAAGTACTTGTAGTAGATAACACAAGCTTTAAAAAAATAGGTAGTAGAAATTTTAAACTCCAGCTCTAATAGAAATGCAACTGGAAGACAAAACTGATGGAATATTGTATGCAGCATTAAGATTCTAAAGAAAATCTTCAAAACTCTTTGCCAGAATCAAAACTTTTTCAACAAATTATAAGTTACCTCTTCCATGGAATCGTAGAATATGCTGAGTTGGAAGAGACCCATCAGGGTAATCGAGTCCAACTCCTGGTCCTGCATAGGACACCACCAAGAATCCCAACATGTGCTTGAGAGTGTTGTCCAAACATTTCTTGTACTCAGACAGGCTTGGTGCTGTGATCACTGCCATGGGGAGCCTGTTCCCCTTTGAAAGTATCTATCCTCATTCTGCCTTCAGATGTAACCTCATGAATATCGGTCAATACAGAGATCAGATGTTTCTGCCTGTTGTTTTTAGCATGTATAAATTGTAATTGCTATTTTTTTGTTTTACAGTTTGCATAAAGTTCTAATGGATCTGCAGAATCAGCAGCTGGCCCAGTTAGCTGACTGGCTGACCAAAACAGAGGAAAGGACAAAGAAAATCGATTTGGAGCCCTTAGGTCCAGATCTAGAGGACCTAAAGCGTCAAGTAGAAGAGCATAAGGTATGGGTTAGGGTTAGGGTTGGGTTTAGGGTTGTGGTGTGCTTCCAAGGGCAAGGGCATGAAAAACAAATTGAGTTTTTGGCATTTTAAAAGCTCTACTCCTGCCATTAGAGCATAGCAAAGTAATATGGAATCTTGGTTTAGTATTTATTGTTCTGTACAGTTAACAAGCTTTTGTAGAGTTATTTTATCACAACTCTGAGTTTTATTCTGATATAAAAAAAAATTACTTCCCTTTTATATATAAACAATGTATTTGAATACGTGAGGCAACTGTAATATCCATTCATTGCATGCGACAATAAGAATATATCAGATCTTTTAATACTTGTGCTTTCTTCTTTATATGTTATTTTTTTCCCCTTGCATGTTGGAGCAGTAATGATGCAGTACTCAGACTGTATAATCTTGTTAGGACGCCTGGGACTATGAATATGTATTCATAGAGCAATGTAAAATAGCCTGCTTTCTAACTGTAGAAAATGCTTTTTGTTAATGTACTTAATTAACAATATATAACAAACTCATAAATGGAATGTAAGGCAGAATTTGGCCACTTTTTTTTCACATTCCAAAGGATCATTTTTTTAATTGAAAAAATTGAGAACTAAAAGAAGAGAGACTATAATTTGTGTGTAATACCTTTGTTTCCTTTACTGGATTAAATTTGCTTGTTTCATATTAATTTAAATTTTAAAATAATTTAATACAAGTACCCCTGGTATGTGGTGAGGATGATGATAAGGAAACACAGAAAAGTATAAAAAAAAGATGATTTGTGAGGTCGCAGAGATTTAATGTGATAATCTGTTAATGCTTCTGCATCAATGCCTCAAAACAGTTCATTTCCATTGTATCTTGAGAGTTTTTAACACCTGCTGCTTCGTGGCCTGTGCCAGTGCAAGTTTTAGAGGGCAGATCATCCTAAGAAACAATCCAAACTAAAATCATCTTTTACAGTTCTTTTAAAAAGAGGTCAAATGCTGCAAGACTTCATGATTCACTTGTGTGTTAAAGGTGATTTCTTTGCATTCTGATTAAGGAGTGCTACTGAGATAAATACAAATTCTACAGCCCCTGCTGCTATTTTTGCTATGTCTGCTTGCCCTGTGAGGAGACAATGTATTTCAGTACGTGGCTTTGCTAGCTAAGCTCATATTCTGTCATTAAATTCTCTTTTTTAAAAAAAGACTGCAGGTAATTGTGAAATGGTAATTAGAGAAAGAAACATGAAATATTTTGAATACATGAGTAGTAAGACTTGAATAACTTTATTTCTATGCATTTTATGCTTGAATAGTAACATAAAATGTAATTCTTTTATTTATGCAATCACTTTATGCTTCTTCTTTCTAATACTGAGAAAAATGTGTATTTAGCTTGTATTCGAAGATTCTGAGTGAAGGCATGCAGAAATCTCTCTCTTCCACATACTAGTTCTTCATTCTCGGTGTGTTGAGCTAGTCAACATTATTTATTTATGTGTATTACTTTTCAAACCTGTTTTCTATGCAAAAGACAATTTAGCTAGAATGCTGGAAAGAAAATGTTTTGGGTTTAATTTTAATTGCATTTGCATTAATTTATTGTTTGTCTTATTCAGAAGTCAAAGAACAACATTTTGCATTCTTTCAATTATTGTGATAAAGTTTCATACAATTTTCTTGTATATATTATACAGCAAAGCTACCTCCTATAACAAGAGTTAAAACAACGGAATCCTATTATCACATTTATTGCTTCATTATTATATAAGCAAACAAAAAAGCAAACCTGAACCTCCCTCGTATTTTCTTTGAGTCTCTCCTGACTCTGGGTGTACCAGAAACAGTATTTTGTAAATTCATAGGAGGAACCAGAAGTTAGAAGATGTAAAAGGCAATGATCATTTCAAATGAAACAGACTTCATCAAAGATGATTGGTCTGGTTTGTTGTTATCCTGTCTCTTCTTTACCTTTACAGTTTTGACTTCCCCTCTTTACCTGTTCATTAGCTGTGATCTTTCTCTCTATTGATCTCTCATTGATTTCATGTTATGTATCCCCCCTTGTCTTATGATTTCCATACATCTGATTTCTTTATTCTACCTTTTTTCTCAACAATGTTGGTAAATATTGGTGTTGAGTTCTTCTGACTGACACTTCAGTTTCTCTGCTGGGTCCTGTCACTAAAGAAAACCTCATTCAGTAAATGGTAGCAAATACTCAGACCACAGAAAGAACATACCATCCTCTCAGCATGCTGCTCAGAAATATATGAGCATAATATCTTGAAAAGTACAGAAAATTTTCAGAATGGACTGAAGTAGTGGTGAACTCTAGAAGATTCTATGTCATTAGCAAGGCACAGAGTTCTGGTGAGAAATCTGCCATAGTCGATATGTTTTGGAATAGTAGTTAAACATTTCCATAAAGAACGATTGTTTTTTGCAGAAGTATTTTATGAATTTTTTTCTGCTGTTGCAACTGTCCCTCCCTTATAATTTTATAAAGGGAGAAAGCTACTGAAAATCTTAAAACTGTTGAGCAGAATATTATATTAGAAATGTTATAATTAAGAAAATATATGCTTTAAATTGAACTGACTTTATTATTAGAAATTATTATTATACAATTTATAGCTAATAGATTTTATAGTTTCATTAACTTTCTAAAAACATATAAGCTTTTTAATGTTAGGATTTTTAGTACTTCAAATTAATTGAAAATGTAAAGTGAGATACTTCTTAAGTGTTCAAATGTTAGGGTTGGATTTGTCTTTGGGTACTTGAACACTTGAACGACCTAGGTGGGTATTTTATTCACTTTGAACTACATTAAGTTGGAATTGTGTAAGGTGTTATCTGATAGGAATTAAAGGAACTGGGGAGTTTTATGAGTTTCTGTTGTTGCTGTTTCCATGCATCAACATCTGTATCCATCCTACATTTTAAGTCCCTGAAAACTTGCTCTCTCTCTAACAAGCTCAGAAGAACCTGTTAGAAATTTCAATTTAAATTACTTGAACAGAGTGTGCTCTAGCCTTGAGACTGCCCTTCATAAATTCCTGTTTCAACAAGATCCTGAATATAAACAATTTTCACCAATTAATTTCATGGTAAAAATAGACACTTGGGTTATAAAGAACAGTCCTTTTCCTCAGGGTAAGTTGAATCTGTCCGAGTATTAGATAATGACTCAGCTTTCTGGTTCATCTGTTACGTGACTTCAAGTCTTTCACAATGTGTGAGACTCCCATTTCTAAAGTGCCATCCACTCCTGCACTTGCAGAGCGTTGGTAACTCTGGTTTTGTTCTGGGGTGCCATCTGTCAGACACCAACTAAGCAGGAAGTAAAAGTCACCTTGTCCCTTGCTGTAGACTTGCAGAGCAATGTGTTTATTATTGTATGGCTTAAAGAGGGGATTAAACCTGGGGGAAGTGAGCTGTGTTATACTCTCTGATCTGTGAGTGCTCTGCATCCTCTTCCTTGATCAAGTGCTGGGCCATAAACTGTTGAGAAGTCTAAATTCCAGGGATGGCTCTAACAATTTGGAATGCTTCACAGTCATTGAGAATTGTTTTATAGTCTCGCTCTCTGAAGCAAATGGCAATCACAGGCATGAAAGTCAGAAAAAGGAGAATTCTTATATTGTCTCTAAGGCTATGCCCATGAAGGAATTAACTCTGAAATATGTGGTAAGAAATTTATGCCTTAAAAAAAAAATAAATACTGTGTGAATTCCATTCCTATTTTTTATAGCCACATTATATTTTATTTTTAATTTTCAAATAAAAGTAAGATGTTTTACCAAAGGTGTTTAGACTGCATGCCCTTATCTTCAACAAGGGCTTTCCCTTCATACCTAAGTGAGTTAATCTACTTAAAAAAGCAGCAGAAAACCATGGCATGGTGAAATTCAACATAGTTTGTAGTATAGGACATATGTGGTTAGCCAATATTTTTCAGATATGTACTGATTCCTAGGACACAATCAGCTGAAGTGTTGAGGACATAATCCTGGAGTTCAGTACATACGGGTTTTAATACACTAATATAAAGCTGAACCTATTTAAGAAACAAATATGAAAAGAAACTGAGTATTGCTTTCTCTGTGGTTTGAATTTTCAGTACCAAAAATTCTTTAACGTCTTTCATTTCTATTGCTTGTCCTCTTGTTGGGCCTCAGCAAAGGAAGGAGAAAAAAGGCCTGTCTGCTCAGTTCCCTGGTTCCAGACCTGGGCTGGGTTGGATTTTGTTGACAATCTGTGGCCAAGTAGGGATTCCACATTTCATGGCATATGAGATGGAAAAAAAAATAAAGAAAAAGGGGCAAGGAAGTTTTTCCTCAGACATGCAGAAATCATGAAGCGCCTTCATTTCTTGCTTAGTTTCCTGGTTTCTGAGTAAGTGAAACGAGGGTGCTGCATGAGTTTCCTAAATGTGAGTCATGTCCTAAGCAGTTTTCTCCTATTTAAGTGATGTTGTAGGAGTGCCAGGCTGTACTTAGTGTACAGCTGTGTAATGAAATAATGTATTTTTAATATATTTTACAATTTTGAAAAATTTAAATATTTTAATAAATGAATATGAAATACAAAGTCTACTCCAGTGACTATTTAAAATCTGCAGGCTATTAGTGTATATATACATACTATGCAAATACCTATGAGTCAGCTACATAAACTCAACAAATGCTTTCTCAAGCCAAATTTCTAGACTGAAATATTGTATCAAGAGTTAGGACTTGTGAGTAACAGTGAGCTATAACGTTGTCATAGCTGGTTAGTTGTGCAAGTTAATCAGTCAGTGGGACTCCAAGCACACAGCATTTTCTTACTTTGGAAGACATTTTCTAACACATAACACTTTAATTACAGGCATTTCAAGAAGATCTGGAACAGGAACAAGTCAAAGTGAATTCTCTAACCCATATGGTAGTGGTGGTGGATGAAAACAGTGGAGACAGAGCTACTGCAGCCCTGGAAGAGCAGCTTCAGGTAATGACTAAATAGCAATGCTGGTCCCAAAAAGTAGGAAATTTTAAAAATAAGCAAAACCAAGTAGTGAATGTATACAGGATCATAATTTGTAGACAAATAGTCGTTACCAAGAAATGTTAACATTATACTTTTTTTTCTAAAATACTTTTGTGGGGAAAGTCATAATTTATTTTTCTCATGAACATGTTCAAAGGAATCATCTCAATCAGTCCTTAGTTTCATTTCTCTGCTTCAGTGCATATGTTTTTTACAGTGGTTTGTCATTTAGGATTCGTATGAGAAGACTTTCCAGAGCACTAGAATCAGAAGAAGTTGGCAGCAACATGTCTGCAATCCAAATCTATTCTAAACTGCATTTTGGCCCAAAGCCTAAACAATCAAGAGAGAAAACCTTCCATATCTTTTATTTTTCTAAATACAATTAATTGAGTATTTTTAAAACAATGACACATTGGAGAGACATGTGTGATAGAGCTAATAGCCTAGATATTCTACAAGTTTGATAAATAACTTGCTTAATAAAAGTTTAATACTTCACTTGCATCTCCACGGACACTGCTCAAGAAGAAATGCCATCCTACAATCAGGAAGCGTTCCATTTTTCTCTTTCAGAAAGAAGAAAGTGCTTTTATTTCCCTTCATTACCCAGGAAAATAAAAAGTTTGTTGGTTTTGAATCATTAAACCCCAAGGTTTCTCCAGAGAAGCTATCAATACATTCAACTAGAAGGTATAGCTGTAGCACAGACAGATATCTGTGTACTATCTTGAATCTAGCTAATTTGGGTACCAATACCAGTAAATCAATAATTGGTTTGGAATTTAGAGTAGGTAGTAGATGTTCAGCTAAGATGCTGAGCAGTGCCACTTCAAAAATGAGTCTGATTTCTTTGAGCAACTTCTTAGTTGCTCAAGATTGGTGGATTATTAGACATTTAATCTGGTTTCACATCTTCAGGAAGGTATCTGAAGAGTTGAGAGCACATCGGAGGTATTGCTGCATCTCCATCACAGTGGTTGCAAAGGTACCATTTTTATCCTGTGCAACATCTGTGGCTGACCCATACTGGAATACAACCCAAAACAGAACTCAGACTTTACTGCAATACCTTAAAGAAACTTAATGGATTATGAGTAAATGGAACACAATGGAAATACTCCATCTGTACTAGCAGAGAAGGCGCCTGATACTGGGATAAATGTGCCCAATTATTACTGTCTTTGAAAAAGTATATTCCTTTTAAGATGGTAGCAAGACAGTTGCTGAGGTCCTTCACCCTACAGCACAGGCCTCTCCTCTGAGCAGAACATGGGGTGGTGTGTAACAGCCCATCTGCTCTTCCTCTCCTTCCTTGAATCACACTGTCTTATAGAAGAATCTGAAAGAAAAGCTCAATAATCCCATTGCTCTGGAAGTCAAACATTATATAGCAAGATTATAAATGTTAATTAAAACCAAACACAGATATAATGCTATGGGGTTTAAAGCATTAGAGAGGTGTGGAAACTTTCATACTTCAATGCCCAGGAGAACTGACTTACCATAGACCACCTACTATCCTAGTTGCACCTCTTTTTTTGTGTACAGAAACTGTTTGGAATTTTATTTTTTTTCGTGTCACTTGTAATCTGAATATAAGCACAGGAGATAGAATGTGTTGGCAGGAACAACCATTAGAGTATTTGACAAAAATCACAATGAAGGAAAGTTCAAAGCTTGATTATGTATCTGTCAGTGTGACTTGGAAAAGTGGAATGAAATAAGAGCGTGCACTGTCAGACAAAAGAGCTTAATGAGATCAGCTCACTGAGATACTGGTCAAGATCCGATTGAAAGAAAGTGAGCAGTTATTTCCATATAGTAATCAAAGATGCATTTTCCAAGCAGGTGCAACTAAGTTATATCTTTCTTTTTCAGTTGGTCATTCCTGTAATATTTTCATATATATAAATACCTATGTATATATTGTCTTATTTTTTGCACTTGTCTGTATAATACAATTTTTAAAGGCTAAAATGAACTTCTAGAGATTTTAATTCTCAAAAAGGATGACAAGAATCTATACTGATTTCAATTGAACCGTATAGTTCATTTTATTTATTGCATATACAAAAAAAAATCTATTTGAGAGTCAGTTAATACCATAGAAGCCAGAAGTGTCCCCTGAAACAAATTATCCATAGAAAATTTAACCTTTTCTTGAAAAATAAAAGTAAACACATTTGCAGTGCTCCTCTTACAAACAGCTGTCGCCCTAAGGTACTTTGAGAGACTACAGCTACCCTAGGTGAGTGTGAATATTAAAACTACTTTTACATTACACTGCTTACTTAATATTTCAGTGTATGACATATTGAGAGGCTCTGTTTATGCTCCTACTGAGAACTGACTATTTAGACTTAACTCTGAGACCTCAATTAAACTCAGTCCAAAGACTTCCCAAGGCAGATGCTGAGAAAGGCTCAAATCTATATTAAGTGTTGCATAATCAAAGGACTGTACTAGCAAATCTGTTGCTGTAATCTGAGTCATTTCTACAGGAAAAACGTGGGAAATTGTCTTCAGCACAGAGAAATGGCTGGATAACATACAGAATGCAGGGAGATTTTTCCTCTAATTATACCCAGCAGACAGCAGGTCCCTTAAGGACTCTTGCGGACCAGCTTAAATTAGAGGCTTCCCCAGGCTCCAGGGGTCAGGGTCTGTGCTAGAAGGAGATCTGCATTGTGTATCAAATGCTTCTTGATGGCTTATTCCCCCACTGAGGGAAAGGAGCAGAGAGTGCAATTTACACAATTGCATATTCATATTGTTCAGGGCACTGTCTTGATTGAAGATGATGTATGGGGCGTTCTTGTAAAAATACAACAAAATAAGTGAGGAATGTTAAAGAATGAATAGACTATTTTAGCTGGCTTACTGAGTACCTATGATCAGAAGTTATCTCCTACAGACCAGGGATTTCCAAGACCTGCTCATGCCTAGGAAGTCGAGATCTCTCATAAGGACAAAGGTTACTGATCCAGAAATTTCTCCGAATTCCCATCAGTGCTTGCATCCTGGCTGGGCCATCAGTAGTTGATATCCACTACAAAACCCTTTTTTCCATCTGCTTATTCCTCATCCAGAGGATGTCCAGTACATCATCACTAACTGTAAGGGCTGTGCAGTCCAAACTCTCAAACCTCACATGGGTCTGCCTCGCCCTTCTGAACAGCCTGTAGTGCTCCATCCCAGAATTCCAGCTGTGGAACTCATTCCACCAATTCTCACTAATACCAAGGATATCACAGCTGTGGGACCTGACCATTGCTCCCAGTTCACCCTGGCTGGTTCTCATACTACATGTGTTGGTGTACAAACATGGGAGAAACTCTATGAAGGGGCCAAATATTCTCTTTTCAAGAATTATTTGTGGATATAGACAAAAAATATTTCCACTTCTCATTACTTAAAAAGTGGATAGCTGTATCTGATTAGAAGATCATCTTTCAAAATAATTCATTAGTTGCAGGCTTGAAATGTATTATTTTACTTTGTATGCATTCACTCCAGCGTTCCCAAGTGTTGTGTTAGTTTTACTCATTTTCTCCTCTTCTCACGCTTCCTTATTTTGACCTTTTAGCAGCCTAGAAATATTTCATCTTCTGCTTTTTTTAGTCATAAAGAATGTTCTTTCAGAAATCTCTCAGTTAAAAAAAAAAAGCTGCTTTTGCATGCAGATTTCTCTAAAAATTTAAGTTAGGGCTGTAAAAAGAGGCCTTTTGAGGAAGCAGGGGAGCATTTTACTTGTTAGTCTGGATTCATTCAGTTTCTCTGGAGATTTGTTTTCCCAGGCTTTAGGAACAAGACATTTGTGTGCAGTGTGAGTTCCTGGGCATCACACAGGCTGCTTGCAGCATTGACTGCTGTTTGATGTTAAAGTCGAGCACCATGTGATTTAGTAGTCAAATATTACTTTCTAAATAGACAGTCCTGACATATTTCAAACTTCACGTCTTAAATCTGTTCAACCAAACAGCGTGTCTTGTTCTGATGGTTGTTAAGACCTCTTATGAGAAAAGAAGTTTTAAGGCAGGTCACAATATCAACACTTCTATCAGTGGTCATTTTACTTAATTAAAATAAATGATTATTAAGACAAAAAAAAAGATAGGTTTGTTGGCTCTTTAAAATCATGTTCTGAGAATAGCATTTTGTATTGACTCAGCAAAACCTTCTTTGCTATGCAAGAAGAGTAAATGCAGAGCCACATATTTGATCTTACACTCTTGAGGTTTTGTCATTTTCTAGAAGATGAAACAAAAATTAGTTTTGAAGGTATATCATAGTGATAAAGGCAACTTGATGGAGATATTACTGCAGATATGGAGAGCAAATTATTTTCTTTTCAGCTACTTGAAAATGAGATATTTTAAAATTACTCAGGTATGAGGATTTTTATAAAATAGCTCTGAGGAAGGAGATGCTTATGATTTTTCAGCTTATAATTAGCAAGTTAAAAAAAGGTTGATTAAATATAAAAAACTGAACAAGTGCTAGATATTCCAGTTCTGCCAGGTTGTCTTCTGGGCTTAGAGAAAGAGGAGGGAAATATTGAGGTTGTCTTGAGCTAAACTGAAAATGTAATCAGAGTAAGGACAAATGAAACTAAATATAATACATAATTTTGTTGTATTAAGGCTTTTAGATTTTCAAACCTATGAATTAAGTCAAGGTATAATTTTGCAGAAAATACTTTAGGTGTTACAGTATACATATCATTTAGCTTGTGGGGCTAAAAAATACTCCTTAAAAATCATGTTTTTATAAAAGGAAAAACTGAAACAATTTAAAAAAGGACAATTTGGAGTAGCTGTCTGAATAGTTTTCTGCACTATTCTCTGTCATAAAATTTTTCAATTTTAGTTAGTGAAGAGTGGGTAAAATAAATGAGTAAAATATGTTCTACTCTATTTCTTGGCAAGTTGAGGCAATAAATTTCACCAGCAAGTATTTGTTTCTGTTAATATTGAAATTAGCTCTATGGAATATTCCCATTCAAAACCTGAACTGTTTTGTGTTTGTTTGAACTGGTGATCTTTGATCACATTATGTTCAATGGAATGCAAACACTGACATCAAAGGTGACTTTAATGTGAAAAGAAATCCCATTCTCAGATTTGCAAAATAACTTGATTTCTGTCTATATATAATTAGGGGAAAAAGCAATTATCCATTACAGAATTTCAAAAATATACCCAAACTGTGATCCCCATATTAAGGCTAGAAGAGGCAAACAAAACAACTTGCTCAAAATCTCCTTTGTGACTGAAGACTTGTCTATTACTGTGAAATTTATTTGAGCTGTTGAAGAATTGACATGTATTTAAATTAGCGTTATTATGCCAGTTAATTGGAGAGAGTTTTCATTTTTCTAAACTGAGGCAATATCCAATGTGAAATAACTCAATGGTGTGGCAGCTGTCTAGTCTGAAATATTTGTTATGGTTTTAGTTTTCACTCAACAAAAACATTGTCTCTGATTTTTTACTTTGACGTAATTTTTTTAAAGAAAATTCAATTGGCGTTCTGAAATTTTACTGTTTGTTTACTAGGAAGTGAAAATAAAAATTTTCCTTCCTGATAGAAAATATGGCTCTGATTTTAATCTCTTAGTTTTGAAAATCCACCACTTGAATGCTGTGTTTTTGCTAAAATTAAATTATAATCCCTATAAAAATATGTGAATGTGAAAAATATAGAATTGTGTAATATCTAAAGTTATAAGGGACTCATAGGAACCATAAAGTGAATAAATACATATTAAAAAAGGAAGACACTATTATCCTTTTGTCCAGAGGTGCTTTTGAAGTAGATGAAAAAATAAGTATACGATAGCATAGAATATCCTTTAGATTTTATAAGGGGAGGGGTGTTGTTTTTTGTTTGTTTAGGGGGAACAGTTGAATCACTTGCATATGATGCTCAGGGGTAATTAGATAATTATGTATCATTATGATAAAAGTTTTATATCATGTTGCTCCGTCACAGCAGTATTATGTCTGCTGCTCCAACCTAAGCATTTTTAAAATGGAATTTAAAAGAAAGTAATAATGTTTGATTTCAACTAAAATAAAGTAGAGAGAACAAGGTAGTGTTTTGTGTAATTTTAAAATGTATATAATAGCATATGCTATGAGTACTTGGGAAAGCTCAGTGGAATCTGTGTTGGTGTGTTAGCTTATAAAGTGGGACTTTCCCACTCCAATATTTTAAGAAAGGAACTTAGATCAACTGCACTGATGGTATAAATTGAAAACCAAATAATTTTGTGCTCTGACCACATCTTTGAGGCATCATAATTATGTTGTTATGTTTAGGCCGTTGCAAAGTTTTGAAATGGGCGGGGTTTTTTATAAGTGGAGTATTAGATGCTTAATAGAAAACTCTTTCTGTGGATTAGTATTAAGATACTCTATTTTGGATCTATTGCTTTTCCGTGTTGATTTTATTTTAAATGGAGCTAGGATCCTTTTCAGTGGGACATTCAATTTATTTTAAGGGCATAAAACTGAAAAAAAAACTAAAAAAGTCTTTTCATAAAAACTTTTAAAGAACTTGCCTTATTTAGGGAAGAAAATAAGTAAACCAGTGCAAACCTCTCTTTTCTGCTCCTTTCTCTGTAGCACTTTGGAAAGCGGTGGGCAGCCATCTGTAGATGGACAGAAGATCGATGGGTCCTTCTGCAAGATATTCTTCGCAAATGGCAGCATTTTGCAGAAGAGCAGGTGAGTCATTTTTGGCACTTATAAATTCAAAATATTGCACTAGGAAAGGCCTGACTGAAGCTTTTTCTCTCCACTTTATTTTCAGTGCCTTTTTGATGCATGGCTTACTGAGAAAGAGGAGGCTGTGACCAAAATTCGTACAACGGGCTTTGAAGATCAAAATGAAATGCTGACCAATCTAAGCAAATTAGCTGTATGTATTTATCTCTCTTCTATTTCATGTTCAATTTTCTTAATCTGACTCTGAATGCACCTGGCTTTATCCTACTCTCAGACCATGTGGTTTAACAGAACATCTGTTCCACACTTTGGGACTGAACATTTACTCTTGTGCATGGAATAGGTTGGTCCATAGCCTTGCTAATAATGGAACCCAGAGGTTCAGATGTTTTCCTTTATTTCCACTTAAGCCAAAAGCTTACAAACTAAAATAGACTTTGGGTGTCTTAAAAATATGTATAGTTCTATACTGAAAGTTCCTCTGTTGATACTGTTGGTGTATATGTTGCATGTGAAACAGAGTATATATGAATATATGCAAAGACATATGCATGTGACTTAGCACTTATAAAGCAAGCCCTGTTATACATTCCTCGGATTTGAAAAAGCTAAAGGCTTAGAAGTTGTGAAATATTGAAATTAGTATCGCTTTACAACTATACCTCAACATCAGAAATCTAGTTACATGCACAAAAGCACCTCTTCACTATGTCCTCTATGTTGCTCTTCAGCAAATACTTTACCATGCATTGTCTTTATGGGGGAAATGTAAGTCTGACAGACCTAGAAAGATGCTGTGCCTGTAGAGATGGAAAACTTGTCACAGCCTCGACTTGCCAACGGGTTTGTAGCACTAAGGCATTTCTAAAGAAAATTATATTACATGGGCTCTTTTTGCACATGAATGCCTGTACATTTAGAGAAAACGAAAAAGTCATGTCAACGCTTTGGTTAAAATAGGTAAATTATTATTGCCTTAAAAAGGAATATTTATAATATTTAAATATTTATTACTCAATGATAAATTAATAGTAAGAAAATATTAAAATATTAAAAATAATTGGTAATATTCTGTTTAAACAGAACTATTGTGGGGACTTTTTTTTTTCAGATGTGAGGGAGTGGAGTCTCCTAGGCATTATTTAAAGATGTTTTTACAGATTACTAGAGTTTTTAAAGAGTGAAGGATTCTCATTTATTATTAATTATCTCTTTTAATTGTCTATTAGTAATAAACACGTTAATGGCTTTATTAATAATTAATTATGTGTTCCTTATTAATTCTTATTGACTACACATATCGTTGTTATATATATCTAAGGCTCGACTGTGGATCTTCAAAAATTAATTTATTTCTCATCATTCTGTATTAAAAGTAGAAGCACTCAGATCTTGTGTCAGTAAAAATACCATGATGTCTCTGAAGTTTAAGTGATTTTTTAAAAATTTACTCTATTTTTTCTTCCCATATACAAACGTATAAATTAAAAAAAAAATAATCCTATGGATTTATTATTTAATTCCTAACAACATTCTGTCTGGTTCAGAATTGGCAGTAAATGTCCTTTCAGTTTGTAGAATGACTAAGTCATTAATATTTGTTAATTGTTTTTTCCAAAAATCAAGACCCAAAAGATTGATTTTTTTTAGCATCATCTTCAGATGTAATTATTCCACTACCCCATGTATGGGGTTTTCCCCCCTTCCCTTCTTTTTCTTTCTGCAGCTTTTAGGGGTTTAAAAAACATGCATTTAGAAGTACAGAGTTGGATTTTGATTAAAGATTAGTTAGGATTAAGTCAACTTCTTTCTAAAGTAAGGAAACTTCATGTAGTCATGGCGTATATTTCTTGGAAATTTCAGTCCTCTAACATGTAAGAGCTCTTGAAATCGGCTTCAGGCCAGACCTTTATTAATGCATAACAAATTAGAGGCAACTCAGGAGGCTTTAGGGTACCTAGATGAATTAAATATATTACAAGAAATTCAGATTTATTCAATAAATTAGTACTTTTGGGTTTCAGAAAGTTGCTAGAGGAAATGGTTACTGAGGGTTACAATATTTATCAGAAACTGTGAAAAACCAGTTTGGATACCTTTCAGAATTGCTTGAAAGCAAAATGCGAAAAGGGAAACACTTTAGTATTTTCGTAATTTGATTAAGAAAATAAATATAGACTCTTATGAAGTTAAAATTATTTTGCCAGCTTAAATTGTTTAGCATTATTGTCATGAAATCATTGTGGTCTTCCATGAAGCAGAATGAAAAACAGTATATAAAGTGATTTTCCCATTGCCCTGATCCTCAACAAGAATCATGTCATCCATAAGGGAACAGGTGGGGTTTATTAACAGCAGCATAATCTTTTTTACACATGAGTAACCTTACTTTTTTTTTTTTTACAAATGGCTGATTCGTAATGCAGTAGTTTAGGTATTTAAATGTTGGGGGTATGCAAGAACACTGCCTCTTCTGTGGTTTTGATTTGTAGCAGAAAAATATTTTTTATTTTTGGAATTCCTCTATCAGGTTTTAGATCTAAGAGCAGTCACCTCCAAATTCCAATGAGTATGTATTTTTGCATTCACACAGTGCCAAATTATCAGGATTTTTGTGTATGAAGATTTACCATTTTAATCTTGCTTGAATCATGGGGCATTTGTGCATCACCCACGTGATTTTTTTTTTTTCAGGGAATATATTCTTCATCTCTTCAACTAGCTTTTAGAAATAGGGGAAAATGGGATCATGCTATCCTGACCCTGGCATGCACATCAAACCTGTCTTTTGATGTATTTTTATTTCAGACATAGACATGTGTTTGAATGTAGTAAAGCAGAAACTGTCACTTTAGAATCACTCTCACAACTAGGCCAGCTTCTTCATGAGTTGTAAAAGTGAGTCTGTGAGGCAATGAATCCTTTCACTAGCATGAAAATACTTACATTCTTAATGATACGATAGTTTGGTGTCTCAGTTGTTTAATCATTTCCAGCAAGAAATTACAGCGTCAGTTTTTCCTTTTAAACCTTAAGAATTGTAAGTTTGATATTGTGGTATGGCATAAGAGATTCCAGCCTATTTTTCCTGCCTCTCTTATATGTCGAACTTGACAAGATTAAGGTCTCGTTCTTTAGCCAGTCTCTTAAGCCTGAAAGAAATTTCTGAAGGTATTTTATTAAACTATTTAGCATTATGACTGTTGATTTGAAATTCTACAACCCTCCTACAAGGCCCTAAGCATTCTAAAGTGACTGAAGTGAAATAGGTCTGTTGAGAAGCTGTTCACAATATGAAAAAAATTGACTCATATCACATTAATGTCCCCTGACTGGAGCCTGCTCCAGTGTGGGCTCTCCACAGGGTCACACATTGATTCAGAGCACATCCAACTCTGCCATGGGACCCTCCAAGGGCTGCAGGTGGCTCTCTGGCCTGGCAGGATGCTCTGTGGGTACAGCGGGACCACTGCCCCACCATGGGCTGCAGACAAAGCTCTGCTCCGGAGCCTGGAGCTCCTCCTTCTCTGACCTCAGTGTCTGCTGAGATGTTTCACATTTTTCTCATTCCTCTCTACTACAGCTGCTGCACAGCATTTTTTACCCTACTTTTGCCATCAAATGGGCTCAGCTTTGGGTCTGTTTTAGAGCCATCTGAAACTTGTTTTCTCCATCATCGGGGCACTTCCTGGTGTCTTCTCAGAAGCCAGCCTTGCAGCTCCCCTGGTGCCAAAATCTTGCCATGTAAACCTGGCAGAGGTGTTGTCTCCCTTTTTCCCCTCAGCATTAGTAGTTACATATTCAGTGTTATTAGAGTAATTCAGGTAAAATATATTTTGAGCATTGTAGCAATTCACCCAGTTCCAACATTGTGGTAAAATTTATATCATCAAGTCAGATTTCTTCTTTATTTATGTACTGGATATGTAATAGCTGTAAGAATTTTTGATAAGATAAGATTGGTTTTCCCAAGAAATTTTTATGTTTTACTAATCTCCAGTGGTTTGTTTCAAAGGATTTATTCAGTAATTGTATGTGAAAATTTTTCTTCTTTGTCAGTAACTCCCTTCTGGGATCGTCTTAGTCTAAAGGTCAGGAAAACTGTTTAGTCTTTACTACTTTGTGCATGTATTAAGACTGACTTTTCTCCATTTTTTTTCCTGATGTTGATGGTTAGTTGCTCTAGTTTTAAAAATATCTCCTTAAAACAACTGTTATTTCCCACCCACCATCTATTCACTGACATTATAATTGTCTCTAAATTCTTACACCAGGCAGAGGGTAAAACGGGGTGTGGACCAAGCTGGAAGATGTGATGCACTGAGAATGTAGGATCGAGGTGAAATTTTGCTGTCATGTATGGCACAGGTGCTTGATAGATTGTTTTGATGTCCTGTGCCTACATTTTGTATTCTGTAAAATTCATCTTATTATTTTTTTTTAAATTTTGAGAGCTGTTGCAAAGGTGTGTAAGATCTATCTCTATATATTTTTAGTAAATGTTCCATTAATTAAGTCTTCTGCTTCACCTAATGCAATTCTTTTTTACTTATTATGGAAAAGAAATATGGAAAATTGCACTATTATTTTTACTGGAATAAATCTCTTAGCAGCTGAGAAATTGCTATGGATGTTGCTGGTTAGATTATTACAATGAGGAAAGAAAGTTTTTGATGTATAAAGATGAAAAATACAGAAATAATTAAAAACTTAAAAAATAGTAGAAGCACATTACCAGCAAATAAGAAATAATGTTCAAATTTTAGGGCTTACAGTGCGCAATGACAAAATATTTGACAGAAGCTATGACTGAATATTTGATAATTAATTTCATGAAACAAACTACTATTTCTTGTCTTGCAGATTGATACATTACGTATTTTGTGGCTAGTATTAGCATTTTAGGTCTTGAATTTAAGTATTTCTTGTCTGTTCTTGCATTGGGATAGAAAATAGAGCCTATTTTTTGTTATTGCCCACTGACAGAAAATGTGACAACGGAATCTGTCAGTATAATTTGAGAGGCTGCCTGTATCTATCACAAAAGCATATTAAGTCATAGTGCGCAGTGTCTTTGACATGGAAAGTTTGAGCATCCTTCTCTTTCTAGTGTTTCATTTCCTGCTTGTTCTCCATGATTCTTGGATTGATGCTGAACTCATGGGTGTATTGTGCAGCTGATGTGAGTTGGGGAGGTTGGAATAAAACAGTGCTGTTCAGAATTAACTATTGGTTTACAGCATATACTGTTTTTAGTTCTGTTAGTCAGTGTGTGTAGCGACTTCCACATGAGCTTTTCCGACACTGTAGGTGAGGCAGAAGGTGTGTGTGTATATATATATATATAGAGAGAGAGAGCAATGCTTGAAATTTAAGATGGTAAACTGTTTTCCATCTACTTTCCTCTGTCTGCTAGATATCCAACTATACAGTGAGCTTCTCTATCCTAGGGATATATCAATTTAAATTTTGGTATTAACTGTAACCAGCATTAGTAATGACAATGTTTCAAACCACAGCTGAATAGAAAGAGTACTAATTACAAAGACTATGAATGTTTCTTTTACTGAGCTGTATTTTTGTTACAGTTTTGGATTATATAGCTATAAGAAACTATATGTAGACTAAATTCTGTTGTCTAACAATTTGTATAATTCTCCCTTCTCATGCCTTGGGGGTTCAAATGCAATCCACAGCTGCATAGAAAGGTCAATATTTGGCCAAGGTTAGCACAGATTAGGGTGTAGAGAATGAATACTTAAGGAATGGCAATCAATCAAGTAAACCAGGCTTTGAAAAGTAAAGCCAGGTAAGAACTGGATCTGTGAATAGCCTGCTTCATGGACAGCTTTGCATGTATCAATCTCAGGAGTTTCAGGAACCCTTGGGAGTTTGCGCCAGGAGAGGTGTGAGGACTGCTATCATCTCTGTGTTCAGGTTGCACACAGGAGTTCCCAGGCTCCCATGCAGAGGCCTGACCTTGGCACACTCAGCAGGGCTCCTGGGATTCCCAAGGGCTCTCCTTAATCTTATTTTCTTATTTCAGGTTTTTGTTTTGTTTGTTTAGGTTTTTTAATAATCCTGGTTAGAGGTCAAATATTATTTTTCTCGGAACCTTTTTTCTTTTTTTTCCCCAGAGAGTTTTAACATGCAATATATAACAACATACACTGAAATTTTAAAGAAACATTGTTTGACATGTTGATATAGTTGTTAACATTAGTGCAGTTTTAAGGTTATTAGTGTCACACAACTGTTAGCTTTTTGATTTATGTCACCACCTGGGGCATGCTGTGATGTCCAGGGTTGCTCCACCTGCCATGTTATATTGCTTTGTGAAGTGCAGTATGTCCATTCCACTATGTCAGCTCTGCCAGCATTTTTTACAGTAACAGCAGCATGGAACTGTAGGAGCCTTTAGCCATTTTCAGTTCTTTATGATGCTCTCTTAAGAATTTTTCTTCTAAGTTTGTTGGATATGGGGTTTTTTCTGTTCGTTTGTTTGTGGGTTTTTTGGTGTATGACTTACTGTTCTTCATTCTGTGACTTTGTTTAACAGATCCTAAAAGGCGATCTAGAAATGAAGAGGCAAATGTTGAGTAAGTTGAAGTTTCTCAGCCAAGATCTCCTCGTAGCTGTGAAAAATAAAGCAGTAGCTCAAAAGCTGGAAAGTCGTCTTGAAAATTTTGCCCAGCGCTGGGACAGCCTTGTGCAGAAGGTGGAGAGCAATTCTAAACAGGTTTGTAAAAGCCATACTTTCATTAGTTTTATCTTTTGACAGTCAAAAGCTTGAAGCTGTTTTGGTGCTGTTTGTCATTTTGTTTTCATTTTTTTGTTTCCTTTCATGATTGCTTAAGACATGTTTTATTTTTAGGACACCATTATACAACTGTAATATAACTTTTCAGAATTCTATTTCTCTCTTTAGTTCTTAATCTCTCTTGTGTTGATTACTTTCTTGGGCTGTTAACTATGTTTTCAGGGATGATACAATCCATAATGAAAATACCCTTTCCAGTTAATTTATTTTTAACCTGTAATAATGCACTTTTAAAATGGCTGTCTCTGTGGAATAGCACTTAATCTGAAATTAGTGTAAGAACTGTCTGCTAGTTAAAGTGAAAATTTTTCTTTTTTTTTCAACACTAAAACTTTATAATAGATTGTTACTTTACTTCTGCATGTGTTATGCTGATTTAGAGATAAAAATGAGGCCACAAAAAGAGAAGTTTCTTGGAAAAATAATGAAATCAATTCATACCTCTAATCAAAGTGCCAATGAAAAAAAAAATCTTCTATTATTTTGACTACTTTATGTTAACTGTAATGTATTAAAGAATGAAATTGAAGTTTTAAACCAGATAACAAAATTTAGTGCTCTGTTGTAGTACCGAAACCAATTATTTTGTCTAGTCTTATGTCAGCATCTTTTTGTTAATGGATTTAATCACAAATCAGCTCACTTTTTCCATTCCATTATCTCACTAATATTGAATTATTTTGGTGCTATAATTGTATGATTGGTGACATGGAAATGGACATTAAGACTTGTTAATGATAACATAAAGCAGAATGTTACAGCTGTGCACCTCTGTCCTGTCCAGAGAGGGTGTCTCATAGTTCTGGGCAGTTTGATTCAATTCCCTTGAGCATGCTGCCTGTTTTTGTTGCTGTATACTAATACATCTACCAACCTACATCTGGGTATTTAAATAAAAGCTACTGTACTTCCTGGAGTGATCTGAATACCTCTCAATAACCTTGCTTTCAGCTCATACTATGATATTTTAGTTTGTTCTGTGGTAGTTGGAAAAAATCAGCTGAACTTGGAATAGAAGCAAAGAAAACAGGAGAAGAGCACAATATCAGTAACAGAAGTTTGTGCTACTCATTTATGAAGTGAAAATTTTATCTATTTGCTGTATATTTGCTGTAGAAAACATGTTGTTTCAATGCAGAGGAAAACCCAGAGACGCAATTTTGAATTTGGGATGGCTAGGGTGAAATGATTTGAAGAAGTTAGTCATTCACTCCAAAGTGCTGAAGAGGTGTTTAGATCGGTGATCCCTCCTAAATGCCAGTGCTAGTTTTGAAGATGGACCTTAGACTGCAGAAAAGATAGCCTACTCATGAAGTGAGCAGTCCTGAGGCTGTATACATCAGAGAACAGCACAGCTGGGAGATGCTTTGCATTGCCCAAACATAGGACCTCTTATCACAGCAGAACAGTTCAGTTGAAAAGCTTTTCCTCCAAGGAGAAGCTGCTTTGCTTGGGACAGAGTTGCTGTGCTGTTGAAGGCATATTGCTTCATGTTCTAGAGACATTTCAGTCAGTTCAAACTGAAGGACCAGCTCCTAAGGCACTATTACACAATTTAGATAGGTCTTCTACCAAATACTGATGAGACACTTGTTGCCGTGTGTTTCTATGTAAGCAAGGCAGATAATGTTAGGAGTATTTATATGTTTATTCGCTACAGAGCTCATTTCTGCATTTAGACTGCAAGAAAAAAATGCCTTTACAATATCTCATTATGTTCTCTAATCGTGAACTAGAGAGGAGGAGACTTGGAAGAGAGCAACCAATAAAATATTTTTCAATGAGATCAATCAGAAAATGCACTCTTTATTCATCAAGCTTAGAGAATAACTTCAAAATTAACTTTACATGGTCTAGTGGTGCACTTGGCAGAGCTAGGTCAATACTTGAACTCAATGATATTAAAGGTCTTTTCCAACTTAAATGATTCTATGATTAGTAATTCTCGTAGCACCTTCATAATTACATTTTTGTCCTTGGTTTTTCCCCCTCTTTCTCTTACTAAAGTGTCACTAAATGATTAACTTGTTAACAAAATAAGAAATTAAGTGGAAGAGACAACCTCAGCTCAGTTCAAACCTGATTCTTCAACTTGACATAGACAGTAGTTATACATCCCAAAGGAAAAGTGCAGAATGTAGAATGTGAGTCCTCCCACATTTAGCTGAATTAATTGCTGTTGAATTAAAGCATCTAGTCAGAACTCATGGCTGAAGCTTCTGGTACAAATGACTGGATGACAAGGGTGTGAGAGAGAGAGAAATGCCTCTAAAAAAGCAGTTTGTCCTCATCATGAAAATGTCAGCTTTCCTTCATTGACCACACAGTGGAATCAAGGACAAGGACAAGTTGCTTAGAGTAGATGCATAGCTTTGCTGAGTTGATTATGCTTCACTAAATTGTACTGAAAATCTTTCCAAACTAAAGAAAACACCATTCCTCATCTGAACTTCCCCACTCACATAAATAAATTTCATCAAAGAAGAGATGACAGCTCCAAAAGTGAGTGTAAAGGAAAATTATGAGTTTATCAGGACAGAGGGCACTTCCAAAGGCAGTAATAAATGATGGCATTAAAGGTAGGCTGCTGTATAAATGAGAAATAAAATGACATAAAACTACTGAAGTGCTATACACACATTGTACATATGTTTGCCTGTAGAGGATGAAAAAGAAGATTTAAATTTGTCTGCTCTGAAAGAGATGAGTTTTAACATGTTCCTAAGATGGGCTTGCTGATGTGAAACTGCAGGCAAGCATGGTATTTTGAAAGTCTTTTAATGCGCAGCCTTGTGAGTCACTGTAGCATTCCATGTGATTTTCTAGTGGGTTAAGGCCCTGGTCTGTATTGCCCCTTCTCAGATTCATATTTGCTTGTCAGGGAGTGAGAGGGATGAAGAAACTATACTGTCGTTATTTGGACCATCTTTGAATAATACATGAAATGTACCACTTCAGTGATTAAGGAGCTGTTTTGGTTCTTTGGTTTCTTTTTTTTCCCCAGGGAAGCCAATAGAAGTTACTACTTTTTTTTTGTTATTCCATATATTTTAAGGGTTGTCCTTTACTCAATAAAGTGAGTGCACTGTTTAAATGTGAACCGGCTTCATCTTGCAGAGTGACATTGCAATGTACATTTTAGTGTTACCCTGTCTCTAATTAGAATGATTATCAACTTCAAATTCACATTTCCATTCTCCTTTTGAAGTACATAGTATTTAACCTCCACTCCTGTTGATTAAGCATGAAAAATACTTCTTTACTGTTTTAACATGTAAATCATTACCCCCCACACCATCGTGACTTGACTGCTCTGAGCATATGGTAATTGCTGTGCCAGCTCTGGAACTCAGTTCCCAATCTCCAGCTGAAACTGCTACTCCTGTGTAATTAATTGGAAGAGTGCTGCCAATGATTCCTGCAGTGCCCTAGCTGTGCTTTATTCTGTGTTACACCTTCTTCACTGCAAACTGTGCACTGGTATTGATTGGCAAATGAAAACATGGCAGGATATGACCCTGGGTGTCAGAAACATCAGCCTATCATTGATTTTTGGATAAAACTGAGTGTGATATGAGTTTTATGAGAAGAGGAAAGAGAGGCTGTACCCAAAACTCTATAATAGGCAAGAAATTGTTCTTAGGTACAGTGTCAGCTCAGGGAAAGATGACATCAGGTGCTATCCTCAGATTTCATAGAACCCTAGGCATCAGAAGCTTTAAATTGCTATTCCTACTGCCGTCTACTTAATTAAAAATAAATAGAAAAGAATGCTGTATAAAGTTTCAATAAAACTGTATGGACTTAATATTGTAATTATTTCTGTAGGAAAAAAATCAGCATCAACATATCTTGCTGAGGAAACTAAACCAAGAGTACTGGTACATAATGTTATAGTGATTAAAAGTGAACTCAGTGTTTTCCTCTTCCAAAGATTTTGGTAGTTCATACATTAGCTAAGTCCCTGCAGGTCACAACCAGCTTACTTCAATTGACATCATTAATCCAGAGATTAAAAAAAAAAACTCTGCTCTGATTCTTAATTTTGGAGTCTTTTGAGCAGTCTCAAATCTAGACAGCTGGTAATTTCTAGAGGTAGAAGCATAGCATTGAGTTAACTGCTATAAGTAAGAAAGATCCCCAAAACTGCAATGATAATGAACTTCCCTACTCATCACTTCCACTGGAAGACTAGACAAAGAACAGGACGAAGACCATATGAAGGATTCAGTAAAGTTGGCAGGAATTTGTGGGGTTTTTCCAGGCTTTTTAGCTTTACTGATATTGCCTGGTCTGAAGAGTCTGCTTTACTAACAATATTCCCCTTTCCTTGTCATTCTATGGGGTTTTTCCAATGCAAAAAAGCATTGTGGGAAGGGTCTTACTTACCTGGTATACCTCTACTCCATTGTTTGTAGAAACACTGCTCTCAATATCTAAGGTGACGCAATTGTCTTACTGAGTTTCTGATGTAAGAAATAACAGATAATTTATGTATGTGTTTATAGTTTCAGGAAGTTTTAGATATTGGCATTTCTGTTGTTGAATTGGAAAGTCTTTCTTGCAAAATGGCAATAAGCAAAGAAGCAGGGCTTTTCTGGTTTACAACCTTTTCTGCATCTGGTATAACTTCTTCCTTTTATTTTCCATTTCACTGCCCTTAAACCGAGAGGTGGTCATTGGAGCTGTAACTGGAGCATTTTGACAAATGAGCCATCCTCTGACAGAACCAAAAAAAGAAGTGACCTATTTCTCATGAGTTGAGGGATTTATAAGAACAGCTGCCCACGTTTGAGTCTGAAGTTTCTAGTTTGGTGTTATATGGAAAGAAGTATAAATAGGCAGTACATCTACAATGAGTATCTTTCAAGCCAATATGAGGAAAATATATTTCTCATCATTCTTTTTAGAGCTGAGTTCTAAAAAGGGGTTTTTTCATATTACTTGTCAAAGTTAAATGCATTAGATTGGTAGTGTTTACTGAGTTACATATTATATGTGTTAGTGTTTGGTATGACCCCTTAACATTTTTGTTTAAATTATGGAATAAAACTGCTGAAAATTAATTTGCCTCTTAGTGCTTGTTTTCTAATTTAAGATTTCCTGACAGGAGGTTAACTGCCTTTTTATGCATGTAGGTTATGATGAATTACATTATATTTGATTTTTTTAATAAATTATAAGACTAAGAATTGGTAATTTAGTGCCATTATTATGTCTTTATCACTTCTCAGGAAGCAAATTTTTAGAATGGGGGAAATGTTTAGCATTTTATATATTTACTATCATTCCATCACAAAGCTGCCCATTCATTTCTTTTCTTCATTCAGCATGGATTACAGGGAGCCATAAGTTCATTAGAATCCTTCCTGATTTTGATCCTGGCTGCTGCAGGTATCTTATTCACACAGCATGAGTCAGATAAAACAATCTGCTTTGGGTTGCATAGAATGTTGGTTTTGTATGAAGGTCAGCGTATGATCAGACAGGAGCAGTTTCTCATTATTTTCTATTGCTCCTCCAAACAATCTTTACTGAAGGCTTTGCAACAACGTGTGACCTCTGTTTTTATACTTTTCACAGATTTCGCAGGCTGTCACTGCCACTCAGACATCAGTAACACAGACAACTGTAATGGAAACTGTAACTATGGTGACCACAAGAGAACAAATCCTGGTTAAGCATGCTAAAGAGGAACTCCCACCACCTCCACCCCACAAAAAAAGGCAACTCCTTGTGGATTCAGAAATTAGGAAGAGGTGAGAATCATCAAGGGACAGAGAGAGAATACTGATAAGAATCTGAATGAAAATGCATATACAGTCATTTGACCACAATAGTTTGCTGTATACTATTTTTAGCTTAAAATTTTATTTCAGTTCTCTATTAAGGCACCGATTGATTATTAACTTTCTTTACCCGGTATGAGTTATGGATTATATTGTGCTTCTATTCCAACTATTTAGCAATACTGAATGTTAATAATTACATCTATACCACTGCATAGTAATTGTAGTCAGAATGGCATCATGGGTGTCCCATTTGACTATAGTCTTGAAACTTGGTGGTCAAGAAGCAATTCATTAATTATTAACTTTTTATATTAAGAAGAATTTTATAATGGTTAGAGTTCTAGTAGTGCAGATACTGCCTGATGCCTGAAGTTCACATTGTGTGCTTTCATACTTGTGGGTCAGCAGTAGGAATAAGAATTCTGTAGAGGCTGTATATATTTGGTAAAGCATACATTGTCAATATTTTTCCTGTGTAACTCAAGTACGAGTGACAAGGGATTTTAGACTAACCATGAACACTAGTTGAAGCCATGAGAAAGATTTTTGATATGTTTAGGTAGAATTGGCTCAAGCACTGCATTTCTAAATGAGATGCTAGGAAGCTTCACTTCAAATGTCCATTGTACTGGTTGTTTTGAAGATGTTTTTTGATATCTAGATTAAGAGGAATTCCAAGGTAGCACGTTCAAGGATGGAAAGTGACAAGAAACTGGATTCAGTGTCTCATTTCTAAAGAAAATATTTGTTTAGTTCCATGTGTTTACAATGATAAGTTATTTTCTTGTTAAAATGTCTTTAACTTTTATTAAGAATGAAATATACCAAGAAGAGGAGAAATCTGACTTTTATAGTTGAAGGATTATGTAATTGAAAAAATAGGTACTTTTTTATACATAGGCATCTGAAATGGGATTTATCTTACCCTTCTTTGATCATTCTGAAGGTAAGGTTTCCAGTTTAGCCTCGTTATTGAAGAATACCATATATATGATGTAAGAAGAGTGATTCACCCATTTTTGTAAAATTGGATAAATGCTCCTTCTGTAGAAAGTGCTTAATCTAAATAAGTAACTTTGTTAGCTAAACCTGAATGAATTGGATCCGTCTCTAAAATCCTGATTTCGAATCTGGGTTTTTTCCGTATCCTGGCTTGTCGTTAAATGGTAATGAGTGTGGTAATGAATGATAGTAAGAGTTGTATTTTGCTCATATATTCCCAAGCACTCAAAATAATGCATAACAATGACTATCAGCAGACCTGCAATTCTTGAATTTGTTCAAGGAATTCTCAGATGTCACTTGACAGAATTATAAGCATGAGTACTCTTGTTAATGTTTCAGTAGTAATGTGCAAAGATCTGAAACAGAATTGAGGCCCTCTTGGCTTTTATGCAAGAGTAAACCTTTATTATAGCATGGTCCCTATCGTGAAAATAGTGATGTTCTTTATTCTGAAATTGAAAAGTTAAGAATGAAAATTTCCCTGCAGATTTTAAGTATTTCAGTAATTGGTATTTTAAAGCTTTTCACTTTTTTCTTTCCAAACTGAATGTTTTAGGACGGATCTTACTTGATAAGGAAGTAAAATGCAAGACCACTGTTATAAAGAAAAGCGTTAGCTTACTTAAAACTAAATGAAATGGAATGATTTTTAAAAGCTTCTATTTTTCAATTCTGCAAGTTTTTTACTATATATAGTTCTGCATTGTTTTGAGATCAGAGACCAGTTTGCAGTGGAAGTTCCTTTCTCAGCTTTTATATATGTAATGTTAGCATATATTTTCCTTCTTGCTCGTATTCTTTTGATTTGCCTTAATACTGAAAATAAAATAGGCATGATACAGCAGACTGCAGACTTCATAGTCTTCATGCTTGCAAACTACCAGAGGGCAAGAATTAGCTGGACTATAGGAATTGTTTCTGTTCTGAAATTCCTTATTTTATACAGACTGAGAATTATAAATTCTCTGAGTGTTCTAGCAGCTGTCTGTCTAAAGCACAGAAAATAGGATATATTATCAAATTTGAGACTATGATTGCTTGTAGATATATTATTGATAGATCTCCTATCAAATTTACAGTGTTTTGTGGTGGTTTTTACCATGCATACTGGGTTTTGAAGGATTTTGTTTTATTGTAATAATATCTAAGAGATATACATTCACCATGTATATATATACATGTATATACATTCTGTTTAACTTCTGGATGAATGTCAAGATGGAAAAGTCTTGAGTTCTTAGTCTTTGTCTAAGATGAATTTAGATAATCGAGTATGTTGTGGTTAATTTTAGGTATTTAAAATCAGAGTCCTTTTCATTGCTGCACAGGTTAGATTTTTATTTTGATCTGGTAGGAAATAGATCTGAATTGTAGAATGAAGAAGGGAGTTAATTGTTTAATACACTTTAATATGCTCTTACTATTGTTTCATGTGCAGGAGTTACTAGATTTGTTTTAACAATGCAATTGCATCAGCACATGAGAACTAGTTCAGTGTGACTGTTATACCTCTGAGATACCTCTGAGTGGACTTACATTATGGTAATGTCAAAGTAAACAATGTTAGAGATGTCCACAGCTGTACAGCAGGATGAATGATGGTTATATTATCTGAAGGCAGCATTTCTCTATTTAGATAATCTTTTTGGCATCTCTAGCTCAACAGACCAGAAAGAAAAACCAACAGTGTATGTACCTTTCCTCTCTAGCAAGTCCAACTTAAGTTTCAGTGTGGAATAACAATTTTTGTTGCTGGTTTTAATTAATATGTAAAAATGCAGTCTTGGAAATGAATACATTTTACTCTATGGTGTTGTCTTTTCTCAAATACAAGAAAAAATAGATGGATAATATAAGCACAATAATGGGAGAGGAATTCTCATATAAAGTTTGGGTGCTCAGGTAAAGTATCTATGTTCAATGGTGATTAGACACCTTTTTGATCAGTGCTTTTTGTTGTTGTTGTATTCTCAAACAGCCAGTCATTTATTTTCTGGGTCCATTGTTGGCCACGAGATCTTTCAGGGGTTTTTGAACATATTTAGCTGTAGCTTCATCGGAGGACAAAAAAGCCCTTAGTACTGCATACCTTTCGATTTTTAAAATAAACTAAGAGAATGGGGTTTCTCAACCTACCTCTCCTACATTGGTCTATATTGTGTGTGTGTTTGCATTCAGAATTTTCCCTGAGCACTTTATAACTAAGAGTTGGTGTTTATGTCATGTATAGTTTTTATTCAACTAAAAAAGCCCCAGCAATTATTGAAGGCTTGTCAGAGGCGGCTGAAGGTGAATAACCAGATTATGTTGGCTGCTTTCTGCTCTCACACTATAACACCCTACATGGTTCTGCTTGGTATTTTGGGGCTTGGGAACGAAAGACACATTGGGGATTGGGGCTTCCTTGTGGTGGTCAATAATGCTTCCAGGTTTTGTCAGCTGCTTTCATCTGTTCGCAAGCTTTAGTCAGCATTGTTGCTTTAAGAGTGTGCCTGAAATAAATGCATGAGGGTCCATTGCCAGATGTTTGGAAAGATTTGTGCTCCAGTTTTGCTTCTTTGTGAACTAAATGTTTAAGAAATACTAGAAACCTCTCCAAGGAGGAAGAAAGAGTAGTTTGGCCACCCTGTGAATGTTGCATTAGTGTAAGAGTACGGTCTCCATCTTCTAAGCTGAGGAGAAAAAAATGAATGGCTAAGATTGAGGCATCAAACTTTCTAGAATGCTTTTTACTTTTGTATTTCCAAGTGCTTTGGCAGGATTGGAAGTGTGAGAATCTCCATTTATACTGAAGAAATTGAGGAACCTCAATTTCACTTGTAGACCAACATTAAACACAGAACTGGATGTCACATTTCCATTGCTCCAATTCACTCTGCCATGAATGGATGGGAAAGCAGCTGTTGATTTTTCTTGTCTCCTAAAGCTACTTTTTACCATAAGTGGTGGGGAGCAGAGATAAGAAACAGACTACATTTTTTTTCATCTTCCCCTGCCTATTTTTCCCTTCCTCCGCTGCCCTCCCCCAAAAAATCTAAAACTGCCTCAAAAGTAATGCTTCACAATGTCAGAGTAATTCAGATGTGTTAAGTTCTGTGACTGGTCAAAGAAAAGCTTCTTTTCCCAAAGGAATCAATGGGAAATTGAGACAGATAAAATACTTGGGGTTGTGTATTAAAATCTTGAAAGTGTGTATTAGGCATTAGGACTAGAGATAACAGTAACAATGCTGAGGTTATAGAATTAAGACAACGTGAATGCGAGAAAGGGTTGCAAGGTAACATTAATTTTCATGGTAATTACATATTCTGGGAAGAAACAGGTTCTTTGTGTATCAGAAAAATCTGAAAAATTACTGTGCTCATTCTAAGTTTTTAAATAGCAAACAGGTTAGAGCTCCTTAACATTTAATTTAAACATATTTGTAATATTAATGTGCTTGAATAATATCCAAAGATACCATTCTTTGGTAGTTCGTAAATAACTTTGTAAGTGCTTCCTAATGTTTCCAAGGAAAGTCTATTTGTCCTAACCTTATTATGGGTATAACGTTAATCTGAAGATTTGAAAGAGACCTGATGCCCTTTGAAGAGAAAGGCATGTTAAAATAGGATAGCTGCTCCATCTAGTGGGGATCTTATTTAACAAGTGTTAAAACAGTTTTTTTTGCAAATACAGAAGCCTTCGTTTCTTTGCAAATTATTATGTTTAGGATTTTAGTTCTTGACTTAGAAAAATTTGGATTTTTGTAAAAAAAATCTATCAAAAGGAAAATAATAGTGACTTTATAATGGTCTGTTTGATAGTTATTGTTTCAAAGATCCCATTGCTGTCCAATGAATTATATTAGTCAGAGATAAATGGTGATTGTTTAGCACTTTTACTCCAACTCCTTTGGGGTCTTCGACGCTTTTCCTCTTAGAGAAATGCAACTTTAGCTCTTGTATTGTTATCAAATGATAGACAACAAATCCAAAAAGAAGAAAGCCAAGTCTTCAATTTTCCTGGTGGTCCTTGGTTGCAACCTTGTCTCTGTGTAGGCAGTGCCAGAGGAAAGGAAAAGGTGAACCGGGACACAACAGAGTAGTTTTCTGTTGTTTACAGGGAAGCTTATTAACAAACATTTTCATTTGGAGCATAAGAAGTATGGATATGTTGAGGTCTATAAACATGGACACTTTATCACCTCTTAATGCTCATTAGTTTTAACCCTTTATCATATTTGTGAGGTGAGAAATGACATAGTGATAAATACACTAGGAATTTATAATCTTCACTTTTAGCATCTGAAATTGCCTGCAATGTTATAGGAATTGGCACTCACTGGAAGCCATGGATTTAAAATTACGTTGCACCTCTAGCCACAGGCTGTTTGCTGCAGGCAAATAGCTTTAATGAGCATACTCTCAAACAAGCTCTAGATTTTCAATTGCCTTATCTGAAAGTGATCTGCTTACATATCATGGATCTATCAGAATTTCTGCAAAGCATCCCTGATTACAATTTAGGAATTACTGCTCAGGATGTGGAAGGTATAGTACCCCTCTAGATGGATGGTTGGCTAAAGAAGGAAAATTATGAGGCTAATAAAATGGTAGTAGTGAAGTTTCTGGTGCAGATACACACTTGGGATCAGTCTAGTATTTCCTTGCCTTGGTGTGCATTACAGTAATGTGCGGGTCATAATGTTGATGAGGCTAAACTGAATAGTATCACAAGTGGAGGTCTAGAGTGTCATTCCAAAAGGAAATAAAATTGTTTGAGAACTGAAAAAAGTAGAAATGTAAAAAATATTTACTAGGATAAATCATTAAATTAGGAGATAAGAATAAGTCTATTTATCAACTAATGGTTTGTCAGCTATAAATATAGAGGAGGAAGACATACAGCAGGGAATTAGTTTATCTCACAATAATTCTGCCAATGGGCATCGCATATACTGCAAAGTTGTTCTTTGATGTGTTCTAGGCAGTGAAGAGCTACAAGCTGAGAAAGACCTCTGGTGAACTGGGCATTGCAGTCCAGACATGGAAATGAAATAATTCAGTAATGTGGTTCTTGGATCAAAGTTGATCAAAGCTCAATATGTAGGCAAATAATCTTACGTCTGTCCAAGGTACACAGTGGTGACAGGCCCAGTGTGATTTTGTTTGGGGAGGGAAATAAAAAACAAATGAGCAAAGGAAATTGTGAGGCAATTTCTGCCTGTTGAAAGAATAAAGTACTGAAACCACTGCCAGCTATAGTAGCACTAAAATAGGAGCAATTTCAAGATGAAATGCATTCAGTTTAGGGGTAAGATTATACACCCTAATGTCATGACAGCAAAACACATCATGCCTCACGTTCCTGTGTGAGCTTATTCAACATTGTTCATATAAATATGTGGAAGGTTGGTGGCTACAGATTACTCCACTGTCATCATCTTGCTGTGGCCCTATGTAAGAAAAAAACATGAGTGCTGCATAAAGAATAAATCCTCTGCTTCAAATTAAGTTTTTAGGTGGGGAGCAAGCCAATGCAGACATTAAACTAAGGTAATTATTTAGAGTAATTTCTGGAGTGATTTTTGGTTTAGTATCTTCCATGGATTTATTTTTACAAATTATACATGTGATAAACTTTGTTGTGTCAGAGAGGTAATCTTGCATTATTTTATGTCAGAAGTATTGTTGTACTTAGGGGATTTAAATACTCTATTGATCATTTGATAGCAATCTATAGCTAAAATAATTTGTAATTGCAGCTGTCCTTAGAAAGGAAATATCCAATTACTAGAGTGGAACATGTGAATGCCATGTTTTACCTGTGTTTCCTCCTTTTATACAAGCTGAACATGAGAGAAATTTATTCCACCCCCCCCCCCCCAAGGTAATTAAAAAATGTGATCTTAAGGATATTTATGTACCGGAAAATTCTATTTAGAATACTTTTATGTATTATAATTCCTTTCTGCCCCCTCTTTATTGCCCTTTATTTTTGAGCGGGAGGCTTTGTTTGTGGAGTTTTATTTATCTCCGGCAGAAACTGCAGGTGACAGAGCCATCCGTTATGTGAGATCAGCTCTGTCATATCAGAGAATCATATCGTATTATAGAATGCTTTGGGTTGGAAGGGACCTCAAAGATCTGTGTCTAATACTCACCACCATCTGATGGCTCACTGGGCTGTGAGATGTATTCCTGATTATTTTGTTGTACTGTCAGAACTGTCCCCAATGCTCCCATTTCTCTTGCAGGCAAGGTGCTGCAGAGGCAAAGGCTAAGTCCTGTTGTTTAAGAAATGATTGCTGGTGAACAATTTCCATTCTGTACCAGGGTAACATCAGGCTATTTTTCAGTGAGTTGGTCTCACCAGTCCTACTTGCCTGCAGCTTCAGAATGGAGCGAATGCTACAAGTCATACAATTTCAGTACTCAGGGACTGACTAGCTTGTCTTTATTGTTATCGGATGTCTGGTGTTTTGTGATCATTAAATATGCAGTTATAATTTGCAGAACATCATATCTCAAGAATTACAGTTGATTTAATGATAAGAAATAAAGCTGAGGTAGGACGCTCTTAACTGGCAGTGCAGTTTGAGTTCAGGGATTAGAATCTGGTACTGCCCAGATTCCTTGAACCATGGGGAAATTTTGTCTTTTGCCTCTGACCTTGTAGTACTTAATAAAAATGAAGATTTCTGCGG